>CAMTDV010000007.1:60494249-61094249 GCA_947069175.1 Scalesia atractyloides | reverse complement strand
AAAGTACCTCTCACCTTAACATAAAAAATAAACTACGTTAACGAATTAGATGCAAATGACAATAAAACAAAAACGTGAAGGACACAAATGCATGAAAAAGTTATTTTGTATGGAACAAGCAAATATAATAAAAGCTTAGGGACGATTTTGGCATTTTACTCTTATTTCAAATTAATTGTCTCATTAGTTCCTTAATTTTTTAGTGAAAACTCCATACAATAGTAACCAAGTTTCTGTCCCGCATCCCATAAGTCTATTGTCACACCCATGTGTTGCACTTTGGCTTAAGAGCAACGCTAAGGGACCAAGTCAACAGCAAGCCACTGACACACGTCAGTCTATGTATATGAGCGGGACCTATATACTACTCTTAGGCCAAAAAGTATCGTATGGGCTTGTGATTTTATGTTTGGGTTATTTTTTCTACTAAAGTCACTCTATAGTTCTTTCTTTCTTTCTATTTTTTATCCTTTTTAAGTTACTCAAGTTTGTTTTATCTTCCAATCTTACGTAATTAGCATGTTACCATCTTTTATTTTAAATATTAATGCTTATTTGAATTTTGCAATTTACTTTTTTACCCTTCCATATTAAATTTAACAAGACACTAGGTAAAAGTATATTATAAAAATATAATGAATTAAAAATAAAATCTATAATTATCTTTTTCCTTGTTTTGCTCTCTTTTTCCAAATAAGAGGTATCAATCAAGGGGTCTTTCCGCAGATTCTCCCATACCCATTCCTCGCAACCAGATCCTGCCAGGCTCAATATTCATTGCCAATCTTCGTCCCTTGTTATTACTTCCACCCAAAGCGATTTAACATACCCAAATCGATATCAAAGACCATAGTTTCCGGCTTATCTTCGAACAGTCCAATCTACCTCTTAACCTTTTAGAACAACACCTCTTAAAGACAACATTTTGTTTTCTCCATACCTTAGAAAGCTTCGACCGACTTTTGACCATCAACTAATCACCATACCGTCATGACCGAACGCTCTGATAAACTGTTTCACTCGTCGAAAAACTGGTTACCAGAGGTGGTGAAAGTAGAGGAGACGAACAACAGGTCCCTTGTAGTGAATGTTCCTGGTTGACAGTGAGATCTTGTTGCTGGAGATTGTTATTAGGTTGATGTCGAGAAAACATATTGAGAAGATAAAAAGAGGTTGAAGAAGAGTTCTTGTTTTTTGTTCTTTTATTTTATATCTGATTTGATTTTGTAATTTGAATTTTTGGTTTTTCCTTACTATTTTTTAAAGTAAAATTACTTTTTGAGTTCGCGTTTTAGTTTAACGCCCTGAATACCCAAATTCTTGTTTTTAATATTTTGGAATTTCTAATATTTTGGAGTCCAAATTATTAACAACATCCATCAAGGCTATTAACTACAAGGACATTTTATTCATTTACAAAAACATTACGACTCTTTAATGCACAATGGTACAAGAAACAAGTATTTAATCCACTTTCTCTATCTCCATATTACCACCGACATTACCACCACCGCAACACGATGACCATCCCATCGCACCTCCACCAGCATCCCCACTGCCCATCCAGTCACCAAACTCCCCGCCCACCTACAAAACCCACCACCCATCCTTCACAGTCCACAAACCACCATCGACGTCTTACCACCACAACCACCATGGAAATAAGGTGTGAGATCAGACACTTATGTCTTCTTGGAAGCAATTTACATCTTAAACTTGGAAATTTTACATTAAATTTATTTATGAATTCTGTAAATAAGGGGATGCTTGGCTAAGCTTTTCAAAATAACTTATTGAATTATTGGTTTTTTCAAAAAGTTAATAAGTTAAAATAATGTTTGATAAAGAAAAATGACTTTTCAACATAAATTTTTAGCTAAGGTGAAAAAGTAATTTTAAAAATCTAAGATATTCTAATTTTTCAAAATTTTTTGGCTTCTTAGCTTTTGTCACCACATAAGTTAATTCAAACACTTTTTCTAAAAACTAATTTTTAAAAAGTTATAAGTCAATAAACTCTTTTAACAAAAATGTATTTTTTAAGTTAAATAAGCTTAGGCAAACATGTGCTAACAAAAACGAAATCCGAAACAAAAACAAACAACAACCGAGTATGGCAGCAAGAACAACATCTTAAGCACATAGTACAACAACCAATTCCAAAATTAAATTGACAACATCGAGATGTTAAAAAATTGAACAAGAAAATTCAACATTATCAACAAATCTAAAACTTATAAGGCCCCTTTAATTCCAACAACAAATACCAACTTTTCCTCCATTAAAACGATAAGTCTGATATAAAAACAAAACAAAAACCCAGAGTAAACAACTTCCGCCGGAGGAAAATTGAGATCAAGATCAAGAGTCAGCGGTTTCTCTCCATTTGAAAAGGGTAAAAATGTGAGAGGCTAAGATCGAGGGCTTCCGGTGGAAGCGGAGGAGCGGCGGAGATAGGACGGTTGATGGTGGCTTCGAGTTAAAGTTTGTGGGTTGTAGATTGTCAATAGGATTTGGGTCGTAGTGGTTTGGCCCGATTGCGGGCGTGGTGGTTGCAAGTAAAGAGAGATAAGAGAGTGTAATGGAGGTTTATATATTATTAATATTTTTTAATGAGAAAGTGCATTTTAGTGTTTTTACTAAAAGTTAATAGATTTGGTTAACAAAGTAAGTATTTTGGAATCAAAACGTTAGAATCTAAGAATTTAGATATCCAGGATGTAAACTTTTTTATTTTTTAACTCAATTAATTAAAAAGCAAAAACTAATTTACTCTTCTTTTTTGTTTTGTTCTTTTTTCTCTTTTTAATTTTTTTTAGAAAAAGGTAAAATGGTAATTATAAAATGCGGGCAATCTGTTACCTAATATTAAAATATTAAATTAAGTTGAGTGACTTTAATAAAAAAATTATATTGAGTGACTTTAACCTAACAATTGATAAACTTGATTATTATTTTATAAATATGCCTGAACTATACTTTATATGAATAATTCTAAACTACTTGATTGTAATTGTCCGATTTAAATCTACTTTACATGAATAATTCTAAACTACTTGGGTAACCTCACGTTTATTATACCATTTAATTATGCAAGTAAAAATGTTTTTTTAAACAAAGACGTATTATATTTGACATGATTCGTTTCTTAGAAAAACTTTACGTCGAAATGTAGAGCAAATCAGATTCCTACTGACACGTTCATAAAAATATGTATATAAAAATTAGTTTTTAAGTAAAGGAGGTAGAAGGGTAAACTCAAAACAAATTATTAGAAATAACTTAATAGATTAAAAAGGTTCGTAAAACCGTGCCATGTAGCACTGACACCACACCAATGCCAGCGACCACCAATATCGTAAAAGTTCATAAAAATAAAATAAATAAAAATGGAAAAATAACACCAAACGAAAAAGCATACATAAAATCGTTGAGCCACAACACACCCGTTGTAGCGTGTTAATGTGAAGAAATTAAACCGGAACGTAAAACATAGAAAATAATAACTAAGTCGATCTAGTACACCGTGCGTTGCGACGAACAAGTCAAATGGAGAAAAATACACGCGTTGCGATGGGTATGTCAAATAAGACAAATAAGACGAAAAAAACGTCAAACCCCACACACACGTTACGAAAGATTAAACGTACGGGGAATTAAGGTTGAAAATGAAAAAAATTGTTGTGATTAATCGTAAAAAATGAAAAACTTTATGTTAAAAGTAAAAAAATCAAAAGGGTAAAAATGAAAAATATAAAATCCATTAAGTTAAAATTGAAAAAACAACTTTTTTTAAGCACTCTTTATACATTGTAGTATAACATGTAGAAACAAAATGTTACTAATTTATATTATAAAAATCCCTTTTCAACCATATTTTAATCAATTTTAATTAATAAAACTTTACATTGACTAAACCAAATAAATAAATCAAACTTATTTAAATAACAACCTTTTTTTGAGTTTTCAACTAGGATTTATCACCATCGCGGCAGGATCCATTCATATGTGCCACACATAATAAAACCCCAAGTATTTGTTACACCAATCTTCCCTAGTTACTTCAGCTAAGAAAGCTTTGTATTCATCTGCACACCTCTGAAACAAGAGAAAACAAAGTTAAAAAGATCTAGCAAATTGGTTAAAGCGAGTTTAGCCGTAAAAAGTAGTTTCTTAGTACGCATAGGTTTTGACACCCAAACAATCATAGAAATTATACGATTAAATTTAATACACCGACATTGTGTCTTTAGCGTATGAATACACCCATGTTTCCACCCATTTGCCCATTCCATTTCGAAGCAACTTCTTGAAGTTTATCCATTTGATCTATTTAAGGTAAATATATAACCTAGAAACATGAGCCAAAGAGCCTTTACGAAAAGTCATGGGTCTAAGCAGCTTAGATCATGCAATAAGTTAGTGTGTTCATGGTAAAGCTTTTCGAGATAAATAAGGGTTGGCTGCACGCCTTTGAGGATCCTTCTCTAGTTCAGGCTTTGCATCCGTCCATGAAATCTGAACATATGAAAGGATAAACATCAAGAATCTTTGTTTATATCTTTGTACATGACATGTCTAACTTATGATTTGATCAGATGTACAAAACGTATGATTTAAAATGTATTACTCAACAGTGAGGCACGCACAGGTCTGAAGAAAAACAAAATATAAATGCAAACAACGCTAAACTATTCTGCAGTCACTAACATTACAAACTAATCTGTTGAATAGTAGAAAACATTCCAAAACACATCAGATTAATACAACTTGGTAAATCAATTAAAGACATATCAAGTTGATTTATCTTCTTAACTAAACACATTAAAAATCCTAAATTTCTAACTCAGTATATCAAAATAAGTAGCTTGGTAAATTGTTTAAAGACAACTTATTATAACACATTGGGTCGATCTGCAATGTCAAACACACAACATTCATTATTAAATATCATGTGAGGAACATATTATCACAATAATAAATCATCAAATTAGAGACATATTATCACAGTTCATGCCAAAATCAGACTATAACAATGCATAAAAATAAGATAAAGCATTGACCTGCAATCCAAAAACTGAAAAATACATATGCCTTTACGTCGGGAAGTGTGGAAATCACCTCTGTGTCTTCATCTGTAAAACCTCCTTTCAATAACAGTTATGTAATTATTAACACTAAATAAGAGTATAAACACTTTTTAACTTTAAATTACAGCAATTCCATCACATTAAGCCATTTAACTATTCATTCACACTAAAATATATCTATGGAAAAATATTAATATGTAATCCAACAATTATAGTAAATACAACAGATTGACAAAACAAAAGCAAATTAAATAAAGTTAAAAGGTCAAAAGTTCAACCTTCAAAATACATGAGGACACTTTACTTTCAGCGCATGCTTACCTTAATCCTGAGATCTGATTTCCCCAAAAAACCACAATAACATGGAAGTCATTTGTCAATCGAAAAGAATCTGCAATATTACATGTTATAAATCGTAGATAAACAAAATAAAAATAGTTAATGAATAAGAAGTAGACACCACAGTGAAGAAAACTTCTAGTCGTATGAGAGTTCTTCCCACTATGCAATATCCCTCTTAGTAAAAATTGATGATATGTTCATCACCATTGACACTTATAACTTTTGAATAACAATTAGGCAGAAACAGAATATACATGTTAAAAACTTGCTTCAAGTATTAAAATCACTTCATTCAAAGTCAAATAATTGATGAATAAACTAAACTGGAAGTAAAATCAAAACCTGAATGATGGTAGCATTTTACACGATTCGTTGTCGATTACACGACTTGAGGCAAGTTCATTCTCCTGATAAATTCTGATACTCATCTTCCTTGTGTGAGTGTAAATCCTACTAAACAAATTCTTAAGAAAACAATTAATCAAAAAACCATAAAGATCACAAAAAATTCACCAGTTGACAATTTTAAGCGCAATATCTCGAATATAACCGTTAAACTTTGCACTTTCATAAAAATCTGAATGACTACCATCAATTTCTTCAGTAATGCACAAAATTAAACAGCTCCGTTTTGTACAAAAAAAAACAGATAGAGATGAGTGATTTAAAAAAACATATGCATTGTTCAACAAACTAGAATCTGGTTGGAACATCACCGGAATTCACCAAGCTTCAATTTGTACACAAAACATGCCAGAAGTAGTCAATCTATCCACTGAAGGGACATGATGACGTGGGTAGCTCAAGCTTAATAAAATGACTTAGGCACTATATAGCTTAAAGGGTTGAAAGGAAAATGGTTTGGAATCAACAAACTGTCGTGAAGAGCAAAAAGAATGAGAACAGTGCCTTGTCACATCAACACTTTACGAGTATACTCTCCTGCACAAGCTACAACAGAGCATTTGCAAGAATGCTCTCTTTTACCCACATGTCCAAACCCTTCAACCTACCCAAAAAAGGCAAGCCCGCCATTGCAATAGGGATCATCAGTCAAAGGTTTATTCTTATAGGGAATCCTTTCCCTATAAAACACAACCCCTTGTCATTCAGGAGACACACCAGATCAGATCAAGTCACTCTTGATCTCTGATCTTACTTCTCCTTATCTAGAACTTGCTTTGCGCTTGTTCTATTCTTAACTTAGCACCACATCATCACATTTGATACTTACATTCTGGATTGAACACTTCTCAATCCAGAATCCTAAAAGCAAACGACTAACAACGGTGATCTCTATCCACGTGTTGCAAACGTGGGGGCCCCACGACCTGCGTTAAGCAAACCGAAACCCTTGAACCCTTTTGCCTAACCTACCCAGTCACTATCTTTGGTCTTATATTTGTTGTAGCAACAAGTTGGCGCCCACCATGGGGCTACGCCGCTTACCTTTCTTAAAAGACCAGTAGTGTAGCTCCATTCCCATCAAGTTCACCATGTCTAAAAGCGAGTCTCCCGGTGAAGTTAATCAAGTATCACGAACTTCAACGCCTGACGCCGGTCAAACGCCACCGGTTGCAATCACACCGTTTTCTACTCCGGGAGGTACTCCGACGGGAATCATATTCCCGGAGTTCTCCTCTTTTCAGACACCAACCACTTCTCGCTCGGGGTTCGCTCTCCCCAAGTCGGTACTACACGTACACCGGAGCGCATCGACTTGACACCCGAGGGAGTAGCTAGAAACTTCTAACAGCTGAAATCTCTTCTCAACCAACATGTGAGCTAAGAAAGAGAAAAGTGGGTAAGAATAAGACTAGATTACGACGAGTCTGAACCATCATTATAACCCAGCCCCCACCTCTTCCTTTCACTAGCTCACGTGTGGCCACCTCTCACTTCAAAGCTGGTCCAAGTGGGACGAACCAAACTAACCCAAGCCCTTATGCTTTTGGAAGGCCGAGTCCAACTGCTTTTCCCTTATTCACTTCCCAACCTGCTGTAACCGGCACAACTCTTGGGCATGAGACCACTCTTGAATAATTGTTGCGATCACCAGCTTCAAGTGTTTTCTCTCCTGTTGCCACTACATGGGAACAAGCCATAGCAGCCTTACCTTTGGCTCGAAGTGCCGCCAGGAGTGCTCCCACAAGAACAAATTACATGTTACACCCGAAAGCCTTCCAGGCTTCAACCTAATTCCTCAGATGATGGCGAAGTTTCCTTGGCAGCACATCATCAATCAAGTGCTGTTCACTCACCAAGGAACCTCAAATAGTAATCCGGCCTTGAGAACAGAAGAAGATCTTACCAAACCCTACAAGCCCAGCAATTTGTCCTGCTTTTCTCAACAGATTGCTGACTATGATTTTCAAACCCGGATATAAATGCCATCCCATATGAGAACATACGACGGAACTGAAGATCTAGAAGACCATCTCCAAATCTTTACTGGGGCAGCCAGGATTGAAAAATGGTCCAACACCGAGTATTGCCTCATTTCATGCAAACCTTGGTAGAGTCCGCCAGGATATGGTTCAATGACCTACCTGATAAAAGCATTCGAACCTTCGATGATCTAAGCAAAGGTTTTTTAGCCAACTTTTCGCAACAACGAAGGTACGTCAAGGATGCTACAATTATCTTCCAAATAAAGCAACGAGTTGACGAAAGTCTCAGAGAATTCGTCGAAAGGTACAAGAAAGAAGGATTGACCTACGTAGATGCAGATGAAAAAATGAGGGTGGCCCGGGATTCATGAATGCCATCACCTCCAAATATCTCACAAGAGATTTTAATAAATGCCTACCCAAAACCCTTGAAGGGGGCTTGGAAAAGGTTGAAGCTCACATTCGTGGAGAAGAAGTTGTTGACATTAAAGAACAAAGAAAAAGAGCTCCTAGTTGGCGAAGCAACAGTCCCAACAGAAAAAGAAGGAACTTTGGTCCTTACAACAAAGAGTTCAAAGGTTCAGACCCCAGAAGGCCTGAAGGTCGGAACCCTCTAAGCCGAGAAAAGACCATAAACTTCACAGCTTTGACCAAGACCCCACAAGAAACCTTGGCCACTGAAGAAGTAAGACACAGCTTCCGACCTCCTCGACCTTTGCCCAAAAGCAAGAGAAACGAGAACTTCACCCAATACTGTGAATTTCACGAAGAGAAAGGCCACCATACGAAAGATTGCTTTCAACTCAAGAAGAGAATGATGTGGCTGTCAAGTCCGGAGAACTAGCCCACTTAGTAAAAGGGGTAAGGGACAAGATGACTGAAGGAAAAATCAAAGAAGTAAACATGGTGGATGTTGATGGAAAAGCCTCCTATAAACAACAATGATTGGAGGCTTGGGAATGACAATGCGTTTGCTTCCCACCGCCCAAAGGGGACTTGTTATCCAAACCCTTGGTAGTGGAGTAGCAACAGAGATTATGTTTGAAAAATGCTTCAATCGTCTCAGCAATGACGAACGTTCAAAGCTTCAACCATCTGAATCCTCCATCAAAGGTATCACCGACATACCCATCAAGCCTTTGGGCCAACTAACCCTTAATGTTTGTTTTAGTGAAGGAAAATGGAAAGAACTAAACCACCCACCTTTGTGGTAATCAATATTCCCTCCAACTATGATGTTATCATAGGAAGGCCATGGCGAAGTGCATTTGGAATGGCGGCTTCAGTTGGCCAAGGCACCGTAAAATTCCCCACTTAGCGAGGGATAGCAACCCTTCAACCAACACCAGAAGCTTTCTTGGTTGAAGGAGGAAATTCAAAGGAAAACGAGGATGATGAACAAGGATGGATCATTAACCTGAAATATCCTCAACAAAGGAAAAAGGGTAAATACCACCTTACCAAAGAAACCCTCTCTCATCTCAAGAAGCTACTCTTGCACAACATGGACATGTTTGCATGGTGTCCCGAAGACATGACCGGAAGCCCCCGAAGTATTGCCGAGCACGAGCTCAAAATTCCATCTGATGTAAAACCCGTGGTACAGTCAAAGAGAAGCCTAGCCCCAGATAGAAGCCTTGCAGCTTGTCAGGAGGTTGAAGGGCTTGTTCAAGCCGGAATCCTCCGAGAAGTCAAGTATCATTCCTGGATAACCAACCCGGTAATGGTCCATAAACCGGATGGATCCTGGAGAATGTGCATTGACTTCAAAGACCTAAATAAAGCATGCACAAAATCGACCTGAAGGTTGATTTGCTGACAGGCTTCCCTCTCAAATGCTTTCTTGATGCCTACAAAGGCTACCGTCAGATATAAATGAAGCAAGAGGACGAAGAGAAAACGACATTCCACACCAATAAAGGTATCTTTTGCTACCAAAAAATGCCTTTTGGTTTAAAAATGCAGGGGAAACTTATCAACATCTGGTAGACAAAGCGTTTGCTGAACAAATAGGTAGAAACATGGAGGCCTATGTTGACGATCTGGTGATCAAAAGTAAAACTGAAAATCAAATGCTTGATGATATACAAGAAACTTTCCGAAACCTAAGAAAGATCAACATGAAGCTTAATCCTGTAAAATGCTCATTTGGATTTGAATAGGGCAGGTTCTTGAGACACATAGTGGGAAAACAAAGCATAAAGGCTAACCCTAACAAGGTTAAAGCCATCCTCAACACAAAGTCCCCACAAACCAAGAAAGAGGTGGAAAGCCTGAACGGAAAGCTTGCAGGCTTGAAGCGTTTCACGTCCAAGCTAGCGGATAAATCCTTGCCTTTCTTCAAAACCCTTCAAGGGTGCACAAATAAGAAAGACTTTCGATGGACAGAAGAGGCAGAGGAAGTTTTCAACCAAATGAAGCAACACTTGGCTTTACTCCCAGACATTGCCGCTTTGGAAACAGGGATCTAATCTCTGTCTATCTTTCAGTCGTTGAGGAAGCTATCAGCGTGGTCCTGACCATTGAACGAAACAAAGCTAGGTACTTGTTTACTTCTTCAGCAAAACTTGAAAATTGGCAGAGACCAAGTACCCCCCATTAGAAACACTTGCTTTAGCCCTGGTAAAAACAACCAGAATGCTTCGAAGGTACTTTCAAGCACACCCAATACAAGTGGTCACTGACCAACCCATAAAAAGTGTGCTTCAAAAACCTGAAACTTCTGGACGCTTAACCAATTGGGCCGTGGAATTAGGTGAACACAACCTCACCTATACTCCAAGAACGGCTGTCAAAGCCTAAATCTTGGTTTATTTCATTGTAGAAATTCCAAAAGAAACATCAATGGAAGTGAACACAACCATAGCCACACCATCTGACCCAGATGCCTGGAAGCTTTTTACCGATGGAGCTTCCAACCTTGAAGGGTCAGGGGCCGGCCTAGTGTTAATCTACCCGAAAAATTAAAGTTTACCTATGCTCTCCAGCTTGAATTTCAGACAACCAATAATGAAGCCGAGTATGAAGCACTCATTTCCGGATTCAAGCTAGCCAAAAAGATGGATGTCCAAAAGCTTCAAGTCTTCACAGACTCTTTACTTGTATCAAACCAAGTAAATGATAGCTACATAACCAAGGAACCTAACATGAAGAAATACAGAGAGAAAGCAAAGGAACTCATAAATGCATTCCAATCATGTACCATCAAACAAGTTCCAAGATCACAAAACAAGAACGCTAATGCACTAAGCAAGCTTGCATCTCTCACATTTGCTCATCTCACCAAAAAGTATTAGTCGAGGTATTAAAGAGACCATCCATCCAAGAACTTGAAGTACAAAACATAATTACCGAAGAATGGCCAAACTGGATGACCCCTTTGATCAAATTCCTGAAAAATGGTGAATTACCGAACGATCCAATGGAGGCTGAAAGGGTTCGTATCAAGTCAAGACAGTATGTGCTACAAGGAGAAGTCCTTTACAAAAAAAGTTACCTTGCACCACTACTCCGTTTCGTTGGCCCAGAACAAAGCCAGTATCTGATAAAGGAGATTCATGCAGGAATATACGGAGCCCACTATGGCCCAAGATCGGTAGTTGCAAAGTTAATGAACCTCAGATACTTTTGGCCTTCCATGCATCGTGACACCACCGAAAAGCTGAAAAAATGTGAAGCTTGTCGGTTGCACGCCCCAATACCGAAAAGCCCCAAGCATGACCTTGTTCATATCTCTTCAGCTTGGCCATTCCACAAATGGGGCATGAACATCGTTGGTCCATTCCGACCGACCAAGGAGGAGTCAAATTCTTGCTAGTAGCCGTTGACTACTTCACCAAATGGCCAGAAGTAAAACCATTGGCCAAAATTTTGGGAAAACAAGTCATTGATTTCGTTTGAAAAAACATAATCTATCAATTTGGGCTTCCAGGGGTACTAGTAACCGACAACGGAAAACAGTTTACCGAGAAGCCTTTTAGCTCTTGGTACAAAGAGTTCAGGATAACTAAATTATTTAGGTCAGTTGCTTATCCACAATCAAACGGCTAGGTTGAAAGAACAACCCGAAGCATTGTTGAAGGTATTAAAACCCAACTGGGAAGATAAGACAACAAATGGCGTGAAGAATTTCCTAATGTCTTATGGGAAATCCGAATAACCGAGAAGACAAGTCATAAGAAAACACCCTACAGTCTAGTGTTGGATCAGAAGCTATGATCCCAGCGGAAATCGGAGTTCCAACACAACGAATGCTCAACATAGACCTCGAATCAAACTTGACCATGTTGAACTTGGAACTCCTTGAAGAAATTCGTGATCAAGCCGCTATGCAAGAAGCTAAGTACTAACAAAAGATGGAGCTTACTACAACACGCGGGTGAAGCATGAACGATTTAAACCCGGGGACTTTGTGCTCCGCAACAATGAAGCAAGTAAGATATAAAATCAAGGAAAGTTAGGCCAAAATGGGAAGGGCCATACACCATCCTTGAAACTCACAAGGGAGGGTCGTACAAACTAGCAGACGCCTGAGGTAAAAGGCTTCCGCGTCACTAGAATGGCAAAAACCTTAAAAGGTTCCACTTTTAGTCAAAATGTCCTAAGTATTTCGAGAATTGTTCTAATCTCTCTCTATAACAAAAGTTCTGTTGAAAGAATGAATGATGAATTTTTTTTATCAAATTTGTCTTTCTATCCTATAATCAGGTTGAGAACCTAGCAAAAAACTACATGGCAAAGACTTTGAAAGGGGATGAGCTCCCAGGCCACATCGCTCAATAGGTTCGAGGGTTAATGGACCTATATAAGGGGTGAGTTCCAAATCAATGCAACTCCATGAGACTTAGCAACTTTTTCAAAAACATGTTTCATAGACGGGTTTGAACAGCCTACATCAAATGTTCCTTAATCTTTAACAATAGCTTACGAACCAAAAACAGCAAGTGAGAGTTATAAATAGGATAGGTAATGCAATTTTTTGTTAAAAATAATCTTAAGGCTAAGTGACTGCAGCACTAAACCCTTCAAGGTATAGGTACCAAAAGATGCACAACCAAAAAACAAAGGCAACAAAACAAACTATGAAACAGCACAAGGGAATAATAGAGCAACGCAACATAAAAAGTAATCATCACAGCGGCCTTAAGGGCTAGTTAACCTACCAATTGTTCAATAGCCTTAAAGACTTCCACAACCAGAAGGGACCTAAATGGTTCCCTTTAAAGCAAGCATGTTTAATAAAGTACACAACAAATTGTTTGGATGCTAAGAAAGCTACGAATCAATCAAACATCAGTAGAAGGCTTGGAAACAACAGCATCGTCAACTTTAGCCTTCTTCACCTTTTTCCCCCTTCTTATCCTTCTGGTCACCTACGACCGCCGCCTTAGAAGCTTGAAGGCTTGCCTCCTTCGAGCCTTCACCACCTTTAGCAAAAGTCTCTTCGCTACCTCCTGGGCATGAACGTTTCTTGGAACGAGATTTAAATACTTTGTCTCAAACAACCTGGTTTAGGCCACGAGGTTTCAGCTCTAGCAGGACGGAGAGAGGCTTGCCAAAGCATTCAGAGACTTCACCCACATAAGGTAAGTCGAATGCTCCATCTCCAAGACAACATCTTGCAAGACCATAAAAGCTTGAGGCTGATAGAAGGAGGTTTTATCTAGCGGCACCCCTGATCCATAGGCTTTGTAACCAGCAACAAAGCCTTGATGTCTCCCATGCACAAGGAGCTTGCTATAAACACCACCCAGGACCCTGTTAAATTCAGAGGAATGTAGAAGATAGGTAACTACCTTTTGGAAGCCATGCTCAATAAGCCGCTTATTGTCACCAATCACTTGAGCTAGTGAAGCCTCCAGTTGTTTCTTCTCCTCTAAAAAGGCATCCTCCCGAGCATGCAAAGCCTCCACCTCATTCTTCAAATCGTTCACCTCCACCTCATGCCTTTCGGTAAGCTCACCAACCTTCGACACCCAAGCCTTTTCCTTCTTAGCAAAAGCCGCACTCTCCTTCTTCAGGGCAGCCATAGAAGCTTTCATCTCTCGTTGAGCCTAACGAGCCTCTACAAGGCTATGAAAAGCCTAAAGGCGAGCCTAAACTAGGCTACCTTAACGATCCTAATGCTCCTTAACTAAGATCCTAAACTAAATTAATTAAACTAAGAAAGCAATAAATAAATGAATATTAAAAAAATAAAAAAAAACAAAGAAAGGAAGATTACCTCGATGAAGAACTTTACAAAATGAGAAGAACTTGAAGGGCATCACCTCCTCGTCGAAAGCGGAAATAAAAACTACTACACACCACACCCAAAGGGGTATTGTGCTTGTGGAGCCACCAAATTTGGTTATTCCACTTGTTTATACTCAAACTAGGAGTTGCAAGCTATAAAGAAATAAGCAAGGGTATTTATAGGTGTGAAATGGAGCACAAAATGATGATTGGGGCGATGTGGAATAACTTTAAAACAAGATTTTTGAATCTTTCAAATCAGCAACAAACACCAAACTTGTTTTCGCGATTCCCGCTTCGTTATAACTCCGTTTCGCGCACGGTTTTCGCCTACGTTCATTATTTTCAGAGTACTATCATATGGAAGAGAGTAATCCAACAACCATAGTGTCGAGAATTGGGCTTAAACCTTGGGTCTTGATGCGGGTCGAGGGTTATGTTCTAAAACTTGTGTTTCTGATACCCGTTACGCTGGAGCTCAGTTTTATGCAACATTTGAACCTACTTGATCCTTAGTATACCAAGTATATCTTGGATCTTTGAATGGACCAGAATGATAGCTCAAGGATGGAGAAAAGTTAGCAAGAAAGTCACCCGAAAGTCATCTTATCACAAAACTAAGAATACGACATGTAGAGCTTTTTACTTGCGATCATTTACATCTAAACTCTCCAAAACACAATGTCCTATCTTAAGGCATGTATATAATGAAGTTTGAATGATAAGAAGGTTAGGATGTGATGTGTTAGGTATGTTCACGAGGTCTCCAAAGTTTTTTATTAACTTAAGGAAAACCTTAGTTTTAGACCTTGAGATATAGAGGGTTGCTTCAAAATACATGGAAATGAATTTACAAGGTTGTATAAAACCTGTATAAGACTATAAATCACCAGATATGATAACATGTATGATCAAAACATAGAATCCAAGACATTTTATTGCTTAAACATTAAACAAAATTACGTGGAATATGAAAACTGATCAAGTTACAAAAACAAGTCGGGTTTTAGGATTCATTCATTTTTTCTTACGAATGTTACAGTCTCCCCTACTTTTGAAAATTTCATCCCGAAATTAGGAGGTAACCATTTAGCTCTTTAACATCTGGGGGGTAAAGGTAATTCAAAGGGGATTGCAGTGTTTAAGGATTTTTGAAATGGAAATTTTGACAAAGGTTTGATGTGGTGGGGTGGCTCAAGTGTTTTGTTTGTTGGTTAGACCCGGGTTCGAATCCTTGGTCCACTATTTTATAATTCATTTTAAATTTAAAGTTTTGAAATGTAAAAAATCAGACCCCTTAACTCTACTATCCGAACTAACTTGGCTACTAACTCCTATTATCTTAAAACTCACTTTAAAACCTAACAAAACTAACTAGATTTTATTAATGATTTTAATTGTTAATTAAATTAAATTAATAAATAAATAAGTCGATAAATGAATTTAAAAGAGTAAAATCTTTCAACGGTTATTTATTTCACGAAAATTTCCGAAGTTTAAAGGTTAGGATCCAGATTTCAAAGTGGGTCGGACTTCTGGATACCCGTTTTTGGCGGATGTTACAGTCTCCCCTACTTTTAGGAATTTCATTCCAAAATTAGGAGGGAACCGTTCTTGAGGGTTAGTTAATAGGGTTTCTTATAGATTGGATCTCGAGTATGCTAGGTAATAAAAATCTCGATGATGCTAAGGATATACATAACCAGGTGAGTGTGAAGTTTGGATTTTGATTGAGGCGGTAACGTTCCTAGTAAGAGTTGAATACCCTGCTACATGAATCGCTTTTTGATGCCTGAGGTGTAAAAATGAAAAAGTGTTGTAACACGGAGATGGCTAACTGGATATTGTCTCATGATAAGGGGTTTTGAGAAAATCGAAGCGTCATAATATTAAAGTTACATCACAAAACGAAATCATCAATCACATTGTTATCCAAATTGAGATTGACACTACTTACACAAAACTTTCCATAACCGTCTAACAATGCTTTTGATCACCAGACAAGAACACTTATATATAGGAAGTACCTGCGGCGTATCCACCATGTCCTTGTCAAATTTTCATTGGCCTTGTTATTAAGTCACGATTAGTTCTATGTGACTCATCCTAAAATCCACCAAACATAAACAAACACAACAACTTATGCTTGAATCTCGAATCCGAAGAGAGCAAGACTAAATGACGGCGGGACCTCTCTCATGTGTTATGAGGAAGTGGTCAATCTATGAAAAAGAGAGACACGACCCAACTTCCCTAAACGATGAGACGGGGTTCATCGTGATGTATCATGACACGTATAACATGAAATTTAATCGATGTGTAGAGACATGTAATGAAACAAATTGGCATAGCGTGATATAAATTGCATTAATATGAAATAATGAAATCTTGAAACATTATTACCCAAATTGAAGACAATAGTAATTTGAATAGTCAGGACAAGAAATGGAATTTATTAAAGCTTGGATTGGGAATAAAAATAAAATAAACAACTAGAACAAAGTCTTGAGTCTTCATGATGGGAGAAAGACTAGTTAGGTTGTTCGTTCGCACCGTCGTTGACCTCAACTGGGTTTGTGTTGACGTTGTAGGCTCTCCCTCTTGCTAGTGGGAGTGTTGGGTTTGCCTGGTTCGCTTGGTTAACTGGATTTGCTTGGGCTTGAGTGTTGATGATGTTAACCAACCTAGGGCACGTGTTTCTGAAATGAGTAGGATCACCACAATTAAAGCAAGCTCGGACATATGGCACCATGGGGTAATGCGGTGGTTTGTAGGGCTGGATCATATTTTGGGCAAGAGGTTAAACTTGGTTTTGAGGAGTGCGACACGTGTTACTCAAATGGCCATAACGCCTACAGTTGGCACATAGATGACAAGGTACGGTGAGTTGGTGGTGATAGTGGCAGGTGTTGCATTGAGGGTGGGGACCAGTGTAGGGTTCTTGTTTGGGTAAGCTAGGTTGGGTGCCATTTGGGTGATTGGGATGGCTTGGAGTGGTACGGCTTGTGAAGTTGGGTTAGTCGAGGCAATAGCATAGTTTTACTGTCACGCTTTTGTTAGGTATCGGAACGGGAGAATGTTTCGATCTTGGTTGTCTTTGGCTCTTCCACTAAAACCTTGTCAGTTGTGCCCTTCTTTTTAAAGTCTCTATTTCGGATATGGTTTTCGGTGAGTTCGGTGGCTAATTCTATTGCAGCTTCCATTGTTGCGGGTACAGTGCTCATCACGGAATCCTGGATACCAGAAGGAAGACCCCTAATGTATTGTTCAATGAGATGGTAAGGAGGAGTGAACATATTTGGGACCATCTGGTTCAGCTTGAGGAAACGCTTGTTATAGGCCATATGGTCTCCATCATTTTGCTTTAAGCGGTAGAATTCGTCCTCCAACTTCTTGATCTCACTCCTAGGACAGAACCTTTTAGTCGTTAGTTCCTTGAGTTGTTCCTAAGTTAGGGCCACAGCAACTTCAGCCCCTCTTCGACCCTTTTCAGCGTTCCACCAGGTTAAAGCTGCCCCAATGAGACGACCGGTAGCATAACGAACCTTGCGATCCTTAGGGCAGTCACAATTTAGGAAGGTACTTTACATTTCCTCGAACCATCACAAGCATGTAGTTACCCCTTCTGTCCCCTAATTTTTTGGGGGGGTCACAAGACTTGAAATGCTTATAGGAGCACTTGGGTGTAGTTGCGGGGGCATTTACAGCGTTTGGTTCGACTTGATTGACTTTTTATTAGTGAGGGCTTGTTGAACTTGGATCACAATGTTAGGAATCACGGCGGCCATTTGCTTGGCAATTTGGGCAGCCATGCATCTACTGGAGTTTCCGGTTCTTTTTCCTCCAAGAAGGTGCCTAAAGGACATCTACAGGAATTCATGCAAACGAGATTGTGACATTCTGTTGATGGATTTGCTAGGAGGAATGCGAAAACAAAAATAAACATATGATAAATGAAAACTTTGGGGGTGTATTTGAAAAAAATAACTTATGATAACACAACACTTTTAAAGTGTTCTTGGGCTTTGCTCATAATTGGGCCTTGCATGCCGCCATACTTCACATTCGTAATCATGTGGACCCCCATGATTACCGGGATTTCGTATGGTTTGCATGTGTTAGCCTGGTAACGTACACGAAAACCTGGAGAAAATCAAGAAATGTGAATGTAACGTATGAAAGTAGGAGTGCATCCAGGTTTTCGGTGACACCTCAAAGTGGAGTTGGTTCACACGACGTTTGGAGTGGCATGATTTGGCCTAATAGGTCCTTCGTACTCTGATCAGTTGTCCCCAGGTAGACAAACTGGTCTGTTAATTCAGATTTATACGAATGCCATTCCTATACAGGACAGCCCGACTACCGGTACTCGAACCCTTCCAGTTACTACATGCCCGTCATATGAACTCACCATGATAAATTTTGAAAACAAAAAACATCACAGAAGTTTGAATAATATAAAAATAAGTATTTGGAAAATGAAGAGAAATATTTCGAAAATTTAAAGGAAATCGAGAACTTATAAATAAGGGTTTAATAAGTTTCGTATGGTACATTTCAGGTGGAGTGATATGTATATATGTAGCATATATGTAGACTTCATGGCATAATTATAACACATTGCACGTATCACATAATCAAGTAACAAAGCGATTGCTTGCATGCGTTTCTGTGTGAAATGAAAGGAATTTAAATGTCTGGGCAATAGCAAATCATAAGTCAAACAAAACATGAAATCACATAAGCACATAGGTCCTAGTTGACTAAAGTATAGGTTCTAAGGGTCTAATAACCTATCCTACATCCCTAAAGTCAATAGCTCTTATACCAATCTGTAACACTCCGACCCGCAGCGGAATAGGTGATCGGGGCATGATTGGTTAACTCGAGAGCTTATGACTCGCTATTACTTGTTTTAAGTATTCATTAATTCATATCAAGTGTCTCACAACACAAATAATTCGCATAAACAATTACAAACACAAGACGATGTTTATAACAAGTATATTGCACTAATTCGTTTCTTGTTAACTATGGCCCATCCTATGTCCAATCTTCTCTTCATACCTGTTCACCTGTATCATGTGTAAAAATGGTTTTTGGGTCAACAAAGGTTGACGAGTGAATCTAAGTTAAACATTTAAACAATTTGCTAAATTGGTTATTTCAATAAAAATGTGCATGGACCATATATGAGCATATGTATATATAATTAAATCACAAACCACATAATAATATCAATAATGAACATATGAACATGATGAATGATGAACTTGAGATCAAGGCTCAATCAAACGGAGCCGATCTAATGAGGCACCTGATGCTCAACTCGTATCCCACGAGGAACTAATGGGCCTTAAATGAATGATTGCACTGAAATGATAAAATGTAACCACACATAACCACAACAAACAAATATACGTATTAGATCACATAATATCAACAATGACAATATGAACATGATGAATGACAAACTTGAGATCAAGGTCCAATCAAACGGAGCCGATCTAATAAGGCACCTGATGCTCAACTCATATCCCACAAGGAACTGATGGGCCTTAAAAGAATGATTGCATTGAAATGATAAAATGTAACCACACATAACCACAACAAACAAATATACACAATAGATCACATAATGGTGGTAGCACATGTATTTGTATAAATAAAGTAAATTACGGCACATGATACACCCCAAAACGTGAATAAAAAAGGGAATTTGTAAGGATTCACTCACAGTGTTTGCGTTTTTAATCCCTGGTGAAAAACCGCACGAGAATAAGGAGAAAATCCAATTGATAAGCGTGATTTAAGCTAGACAAACGAATGCAACAAAAAAAGTAAACGTTATGTTAGGCATAGCTAAATGAACGAACTTATATGTTAGCCTCGTTGAGCCTAACGAGCCTCTACAAGGCTATGAAAAGCCTAAAGACGAGCCTAAACTAGGTACCTTAACGAGCCTAATGCTCCTTAACTAAGATCCTAAACCAAATTAATTAAACTAAGAAAGCAATAAATAAATGAATATTATAATAAAAAACAAAGAAAGAAAGATTGCCTCGAAGAAGAACTTTACAAAATGAGAAAAGCTTGAAGGGAAGCCTCCTCGTCGAAAGCGGAAATAAAAACTACTACATACCACACCCAAAGGGGTATTGTGCTTGTGGAGCCACCTGTAGGTCCACCTGAGGACGGTGTTAAACCTGTTCCTTGTTCAAATGACATACACACAAGTGCGGAATCCAAGTATGCATGAAACCAAAGCAAAGTAAAGAACACGGGGTAACCAAAGATTCACTACCTTGATTAATGATTGAGAACAACTACAAACATATACACACAATGCTCGTATGACTCAAACAAAATTGTGGTGTTCCTGTGTCTTCGTCTTCAGAGAGAATGTTGAGAGGCTCACTTAGACCAACTAGCTCGTTCTATTAACTTCTAGACCAAAGGGCTCTTCAGCTAAACCTCACTGAGAGGTGCATGTCTGCTTATATAGTGTCCAAGCTGGTCACTCGTACGAAAACAAGTTGCAAGACATACGGAACACACTATTACACACGAGACACAAATCCAGGATTGGTACGAGTCACTGTTTCGTACGAAATGCTTGTGTTTCGTACGAAATCTCCTTGATTCGTACAAAACCTGTGTTTCGTACGAAATCTCTTGATTCGCACAGAATCCTTCTTCTTGGAGAACGTGTGTAGACTTGACGTTTACAAGACTTATCAGTATGCACATATGCAACTGATTAACACAGACAAGCTAAGATGTCATACTAGATCAAGATAGAAGGATATCTCGATCTATTCGATACGACCAAACCTATACAGACACTGAAAAAGACCGTACAATTATAACTGTAATTAAAAACAAGCGACAGACACAAAACTGTATCAACAAACTCCCCCTTGGATGTTTCTTGGTCTTCGGTCTTTGGTCTTCAGACTTTGGTCTTCACATAGAACGGTTTGGAGTATCAACAAACTCCCCTTGAAGATATGTTATTCGTTGATGGATCTGCTATCCAATGATTAGAGCATCAGGTCTTTGAACTTCTAAGAAACTTCAAATCTTTCGTGTTTCCTCTTCTGACTTGTCAGACTTCTTTGTTGCTGGTCTTTGTTCATGTTCTTTTTGTATCAATCTGTACTCAACAGACAAACATAATTAGAACACAACTTTCTCAGGGAATACACACGAGAGACTTATCATAAATTCTTCGTATGATTGTATTCCCTGAATGAGATACACACACTCGTATGAATTCCAGCAGCAGATTTGAGAAAAACAAGTGACCAAGTCAAACTAAATGACTAGGTTCATTCGTATGAGATACACACACTCAAACAAACTTCAGATTTTGGATTTCTTTGATGAATTACTTGTTGCAAGATATTACTTTTATGAAGTTGTGATATCAAATAGATGGTTTTCTGGCGTATCTTGGTAGAAACTCTCGAGTATCAACTTTGGCTAACTTTCAAAAAGTAATTACATAAGCAACTAAGTAAACTAGACTGAAAAACTAAATATACAGATAAACTACAATCTTTTTCAAGTTTCAAGGTAAAGGAATCATACCAGCATTTTAATCTTTGTCAAAAACGATATTTGGATTTCAAAATTAAACAGATAAGTATTAACTATGATTATCGGTATTTTTGTCCACGTAAGCTCAGACTTATCGGATGTAATCATGATTAGGAGATATGATTAAGGTATGGATTTATACTTACTAGCCGGTGTTCAACCACATCACGACACATTCCCGTATCAAGATATGCACGAGAGAAAATCTTACCTGTGAGTATACTGCTTTATCATATGTTTTGACGTATATGAATGATGTGAGATACTCATTTATTTTTTATTGAAAACAAGCCCTTTGTGATTTAATCACTTATTGATGAGGAACTTGATTTTCATATGTATGCAGGGCACAGGAGTAAGTCCGTGAACAGGTTAGTATCATCGTACCGACAAAGGGACGAACTTAGCTCTCGCATAAAGCTGTGATATTTTATCACTTATTTTGGGGATGTGATATTTTTATCACTTATTTGATGGTCGAATGCGGTATGTACACGTATGTATGATATCATGGAAGTTCTAGACTTGCGCCACCGTTATTTTTCCCACAAAAGATTCAACCATGATACCCAGATGATAAGCCAGCATAAAGTCCGTATATCTCAGATCCTCGGCACTCTATCAAACGAAATTTCAGTACCAAGACCATATGCCAATGAATGGTTCCCACCTGGCGTTCTGTCTGTTAAGTTTATATCAACCTACACATTTTAATCTGATTGTGAGCCTACCGATACATCATTAGCAAAGCTATTTATCAATCTTCTTTCTATGCTTTTAACCATTTCTGACAGATTTACCGGTGAATTTCATCATCTTTAACTTATCCAAGAAACTCATTTTTGATATTTCTAATGTTTTTGTATTTTTCTGATTTTTATCCCCCTTAAACAAAGAAGGTAAATAAAAGACATATTTTTCTATTTTCTTGAAATTTACTCCCCCTAAAATATAAAACTGAAAATCTTTTTGTAGTTTTAGATTTTTAGAAAAGTATATACAAAAATAGTTAGCCATGGTTGAGTTACTCGGGCTTCACCTTGATGCCATTGACCAAAAGCAGATAATCAAAACGTAATTTATCAAAGGCTTTGGTAAAAAGGTCGGCATGTTGGTGATTAGTGTGGATTTAACAACATCGATAAGTCTCTTTTCATAAAAATCGCGTATGAAATGATACTTAATCTCAATGTGTTTTATTTTTGAATGCTGTACAGGATTCCGAGTGATCTATAAAGCAGCTTCATTATCAACAAAAATAGGAGTAGTAAGAAATTCAAAATCGTAGTCGCGCATTTGCTGTTGAATCCATAGAACTTGAGAGCAGAAACTAGAAGCTGAAATATACTCAGCCTCACATGTTGACGTAGCTACACAAGTCTGCTTTTTGCATTGCCAGGTAACTAGGCGATTTCCCAAGAACTGACATCCTGCTGTTGTTGATTTTGCATCGATTTTGCAGCCACCATGATCAGAATCACTGAATGCTGTCAGATCAAAGTTATCATCCTTAGGCTACCATAGACTAGTGTCAGGACGACCCTTTAGATAACGAAAGATCCTTGTCACAGCCATCAAGCGAGAAACCTTCGGACTAGACTGATAGCGTGCCAGAAGGTATGTTGGGTACATTATGTCAGGTCTTGAGGCAGTAAGATACATGAGAGATCCGATCATTGCACGATAGAGAGATGGTTTTACATGTTCACCCATTCCGTCTGGAGTAATCCTGTGATTTTGAGCTAATGGAGTTCCCAAAGGTTTTGAGTCATCCATCTGAAATCGCTTGAGAGTATCTCCGACGTTCTTGGTTTGATGGATAAAAATCCCTTCCATTGATTATTGAACCTGCAAACCTAAAAAGAAAGTCATTTCTCCCATAACACTCATCTCGAACTACTCCTGCATAACCTGTTCGAATTCTTTGCACAATCGAGTGTTAGTAGACCCAAAAATAATATCATCAACATAAACCTGTACTAACAGTAAATCTTCGTCCCGTTCCTTGATGAAGAGAGTACAGTCGATCAGCCTCGTCGAAAACCATTCTTCAACAGACAGGTAAACAACATTTCATACCAAGCTCTCAGAGCTTGATGAAGACCATATAACGCTTTGTTGAGAAGCTAAACCTTGTCAAGATGGAGAGGATCTTCAAAACCTTGCGGTTTCTCAACATATACTTCCTCTTCTACCACACCATGAAGAAATGCACTCTTCACATCCATCTGATAAACGGTGAACTTCTTGAAGGACGCATGAGCCAAAAAGATTCTTATGGCCTCAAGTCGTACAACCGGTGCATAAACTTCATTGTAATCGATCCCTTCGACCTGATTAAAACCTTGAACAACCAATCGCGCTTTGTTTCTCACAACAACACCTCTGTCATCCTTCTTGCACTTGTACACCCATCGTGTACCAATCTTCTTGTAGCCGTCAGGCCTGTCAACCAATTTTCAGACGCCTAACTTCTAAAACTGCTAATGTTCGTCCTGCATGGCTTCAATCCAAGAGTCTTCTTTCATTGCCTCCTTCCAAGATTTTGGTTCAACTTGGCACACATAGCAGGCAAAAGACCAATCATTCAGACCACCAGATTCCCTAATTTCCGAATACAATCCAGCATTCTGGTTGTTTCGAAGCTGATTACGAGTCTGCACACCACTCTAGACATCTCCAATAATATTTTGCTGAGGATGGATATTATGAATTCGAGTTTCTGGCACATTAGGAACTCGAGAGTTGATACCCAAATTGTTGATATTCAGATCAACAGTTAAATCGATAGTTGGATTTGATGACGTTGTAGATGCCTGACCCTCAGTCGTTCCTTGAGGTTGAATATTTGACGTATCATTTGAAAATCCAGGAACATCACCAGAGGCAGCTTCATTTGCATCATGAAATTCATCTTCTTCTGATGAAACATTATAATCCGCAGCGTCTTCGAATTCCTCATTTTGAACAAGATTGTTAACCGAAGTCGACACTTGAGCGTTAACAATAATTGGTCGAACTAAAGACGAATCTACTGCAGTATCACTTTCCAATAACATCTGAGCAGTAGCTATTGCATCATCAAAAGTTAGCAGATTAAAGGAGTCAAACAGCCCATCATAGTCGAACATCCAAGGAGCACCCGGAGCTCTTACCGCTTCTGTATATCTCTGAACCTTGACTTCACCCATTCTTCAATCTTCTTCGAAGACAAATTCCACACCCAGAAATTAGGAGTAGCATATCCAAGAAAGAAACTTTCGATAGCCTTGGGACCAAACTTTCCATGTGGGTCGATCATAGTGCATGGAGCTCCAAAAGGTTCTAAGAAAGAAATATATGGTTTCCTTTTATGTAATAACTCAAAGCATGTCTTCCCATGTCTCTTCACCGTCAGAACTATATTCATTGTATAACACACAGTAGCAACAGCTTCTCCCCAAAATTGAACGGGAAGTTCTGATTCTACTAACATGGTTCTTGCAGTTTCAATAAGAGTTTGATTTTTCCTTTCAGCGATGCCATTTTTTTGTGGAGTGTATCGAGAACTGTACTCATGCAGAATACCCTTTGAGGAACTCATCCATAACTTGATTCTTAAATTCCGTGCCATTGTCGCTTCTGATTCTCCTTACTTTCAGATTGTACAAATTTTCTAACAGAGTCAGGAGATTCTTGAGGATAGTAGGAACTTCACTCTTGTGTGCCAGCATGTTTACCCATAAGAATCTGGAATAGTCATCAGTAACTACCAGACAATAAGAATCACCAAAAGTTGTCTTGTGTTTCGTAGGTCCAAAGAGGTCCATATGAAGACGTTCCAGTGGCATATTCACAGTGTTGATCTTCTTCACGGGATGGGACTTTCATGCTTGCTTCCCTTTCTGGCATGATACACAAACGTCTTGAAGATGAAAGTTCTTCACTGGTACACCATTCACTAGATTGTTCTTCACCAAATAGTTCATTTTCCTTAGGTGAATGTGTCCCATACGTCTATACCAGGAGATTGATTCCTTCTCGGTGGCTTTAGAGACAAAACATGTGACTTGTGCAGATGTTGTAATAGCTTGGCTCATATCAAGAATATATAAATCATTAATTCTTGGAGCCGACAGGAGAATCCATTCCTTGGGGATCTTGAATCCAGGCTTCAGCACATAACATCCGGCATCACCAAAATGTACCGTGAACTTCTTGTCGCAGATTTGAGAAACGCTAAGAAGATTGTGATCAATTTGCCGCACATAATTGATCTTGGCGAAGCTCACAACAACATTGGAGACCATTCCTTCTCAAGTGATGTATCCACCTTTGTCACCATCAAAAGCAACATACCCACCCCTAATACTTTTCACATCATATAGGAGCCGCAAGTCGCCCATCATGTGCCTTGATGCTCCACTGTCAACAATCCAATGACTGTTTACAGTTCCTCCTGGAACACCCTGCACATTACACAAACAAGATTAGTTTGAGATAGGGACCCAAGCCTTAGTGATCTTGGGTCGTCCCTTATCATCATGAAATGTAATCTCAATCTCTTGATGATTAACAAACTGAGAAACTCCTTTTGAACCATTACCGGTCTTCTGTTTCCAAGATCCTTGTTTATTACCAGATTTACTATTATTTACAGTTTTAACAGTGTCTGGTTTTGTTGACTTTGAAGGTCTTTGATCCTTATTTGAAGAATCCGATTTTAAAGCTTTCTCAATTGCTTTTACTTGTTTACGTTTTTGTTTCTCTTTTTGATCTTTAATAACTCGTTTATCTTGTGTCGGAGAAACAGATTTACGTTTGCAAGTTGGTTCATGAGGAGTTTTCTCTATACATCTTGATTTAGCTAGATTTTGACAATCCTTTATAATGTGGCCAAATTCCCCACATTTGAAACATGTTCTCCTTTCAACAAAACTAGGAGATCGTGTTTCTATACATGATGTTGAACTTGTGGATCCTGAGGTACTGGGTTCATTTTCATTACATCCATCAGTGTGTTGGGTGTAATTGTTTTGACTATTTCTTTTCAAAATCTTAACTTTCTTTACAAAATCAACATTAGATTTTCCTTGAAAAGTTTCGACTTTATCGGTACCTTTAGAACTCACAAATTTAGTTTTGGCCATTTTCTGGCAACGAGAACCTTTTGCTTCAACCTTCGGTTTAGAAAATTTAGGCTTTTCAACTCGCTTCCATTGTTTTTCTTTTGAAGCGGATAATGGTTGTGATTTGGTCGGCTTTTTTTTTCTACAGGTTTAGTTGTTGACTTTTCAAAGACCTGATCTATAGAGATTGGATTTACGTTTTTAATTGGAAAATCTTTGTTTGAATAGAATTTCTTATCCCCAATCAAGGTATACAACACATTATCTACTTCTTGTGTAGACACACTTGTCTTCACAGATTTCTTAGGAACAGTCTCTTGATTCTCAACAGATTGAGTACTAGGAGTAGCAGACGATTCTACTCTTTTCCTTCCATCAAGAGGTTGATCCTGATAATCATTTCTTGATTCATCATCTGATGTATCATCCTCTTCTTCAACAGATGGAGTTTGAACAACATCAGACGTTGAATTTTCTGGCTTGCATGGTTCTTGAGAGGATTTGTCTAATTTGAACCCTAACCCTGCTGCGAATTCCTCAGGATTCAAAGGTATAGAGGGTTCAAAACGAGGCATCTCCTCCTCATCAGGCATTTTGGTATGTTTGTGTTTAATTGGAGGTGGACACGACTTATACCCTATGCATTGAGCGTCTCCCTTTAGTTTTGAACTTCAATAATATGATCAAGCACATATTGGGAGTTAGAATAACTTTCCAATTTGCGTTTGATCGAATCATATTCGCATTTGGTGATGGCTAACTCTTTATTTGTTTCTTCTAGGAGATTAATGTAGTTATTAATTCCTGTCAATTTATTCAAAACTGTTTTTTTCAATTCAGAAACACTTTTCTTATTACAGATTTGAATTCTTTTTCATTTCTAGTTAGTGCCAAGTTCGCCTCTTTGCATTTTGATAGTTCAAGAACTAAATCTTGATTATGACTGTTGATGGTTTCATACTTTATTTTCAACTCAACACAGTCATTACAAACAGTAGGAGGGTCAGAATTTACTTGTTTTGAAGAACCTTCAACATTTGCCATAAAGGCAGTGTGATGAGGAAAAGTTGCACCATCTGTAGAGAGTGTCTCTGTCTCTTTTTTCGCAGCTTCTACATTCCTCGTCATGCC
Organism: Scalesia atractyloides; assembly: GCA_947069175.1. NCBI lineage: Eukaryota > Viridiplantae > Streptophyta > Magnoliopsida > Asterales > Asteraceae > Scalesia > Scalesia atractyloides. The sequence continues at coordinate 61,066,352 of CAMTDV010000007.1, read as the reverse complement.
TACCTTTTTAGATTTCAACATCTCAGCTTCACTCAGCAATTCTTCAACCTCAGCATCACTCACATCAGAATCAGATCCATAACCATTTGAACTTGAACATTCTTCATCAGAACAACCAGCATCCCCAGATGTATCATCGTTATTTGGAGTGTTGATGTTGTGATCATGCTTGATTTGATCCACAATCTTTGCATAGCATGCAGTTCTTTCGTTGTTCTCAGTTCCCAACTGTACTGACCAATTGAATCCTTCATCAGATTGAACTACCAAAGCTCTATGCGTGTTTGAAGGTCCTGATTGATTTGTGTTGTTAGAGTTTTCAATAGCTACTAGTCTTCTTTCATTGTTGTACTTTGCTGTGTTGGATGGTTGAGATTGATTTCGAAAGGGGTTATGATTTCCTTCCTTGCTGGGTCTTGTGCATTCCCGCTTGAATGGACCTCTTTCTCCACAGTTGAAGCAAGTAACGGCGGTTTTGTCAAAGCCGTATTTTGTATCCTTCTTGCTTTCCAAACTGGTTCTCCCCATTCTTCTCATATAATCCTTCGCTCTTCTCATAGCGCTAGCAAATACCCACTTGATGTCCATCAGCTCCATTTTCCAATTTGTTCATAGTCTTCGTTTGTCAAATTGAGGTTCCCTATTTGACCTGCAACTAAACCACAATACGCCCCTAACCATGGTATTTAGAAGTTCTGCATGTTTCTGTGCAACTTCTATGTTAATTTTGGAGAGATTTGACGTGTCAAGTTTGACAGTGTTGGGATTTTCCGATTGACTGTTGTTTCCATAGAAAGCTTGTTGAGGAGCTTGCTGTGAAGCTTTATGCGCTAAATCCCTTGGCTATGGAAGGAAGGCTTTGGGATCAAAAGTCTGTCCATAGGCTTGATTACTCGAACCTGTAGACTGACTTGATTGAACTGGTTGGGGTAGAAAAAGGTTCACGTTTGATACAAACACGGTTTGCAGCTTCGGTTGCTGGCTTAAGCTTAAACCTGCATTTATACCTCCAAAATACATTTCAGGGTTTTGTTGAGCAGAGACTCGTTGTGCCTTCCAGAGTGCTTCTTCATTCTTGTTCACTAGTTTCTGCACAAATTCATAAATACTAATTGAGTCCAAAACACCTGTATGTTTTAAAAGATCAATAAATTGACCCCATTTTGGTGGTAAAGCATCAGCAAATCGTATCACAATTTCTTGTGGTGCTACTAACACTTTATAGGAGTACATTTCGCTGAGAAGATGATAAAACCGAGTGGTCATATCATTCAAGGTTTCGTTCTCCATGAACATGAAACCTTCAAACTCTTTCTTGAGCAGATCATGCCGAATCTTCCTGGTAGCAGCGTTACCTTCACCTCTTGCTTCCAAAGTGTCCCACAAATTTTTTGTTGTAGTACAATACACAAACTGATGATAAATGTCTTTATGCAGAGCTTGTGTGAGGTTAGCAAATGGCTTTTTCTCTAGATCGTAAGCTTTCTTGTCACTTTCGACTAGATTGGCCAATGGGGTTGGATTTGATCCAGCTTCTTCAAGTGCTTCATTGTAGGGGTAGTGAAACACGTCCACAATTCCGTGTTTTGACCGAGAACATACGTATGAAAACGACTGTTCCATGAAGGATAATCGTTCATGTGATTTAACTTCGCGGTCGGTTATTACTCCCTGTTTCACTTTCGCTCATTAACAGAGTTTGGATGCTTTGATTCTGATTCGCAACACACGCCCATTGATTTGCAGAGATCATTGCTGTATGTTGAGGCATCAAAGATTTTACCCATGTTGTTGCGGAGCTTTGCGAAGACTCCTGATTTGAGCTTGAACATCTCTAATCCCACGGGTTAGAACTCATTATATTTTCTTGTTTTATGAAAATTTAAAGGTTTTAAAGTTTCACAATTATAATTACCGTTTAAAAATTCACAGATCTGAAAATATGATAAATTTTTAAAATCACAAAGCCTTGAAAAACACGAAAAAAACAACAGTTGTTTCGTGCGAGACACCTGTTTCGTGCGAAACAAGGATGTTTCGTGCGAGACGCTTGTTTCGTGCGGGTCAAGATGATTCGCACGAAATTTTTTAGTCGCACAAACTGTTTTGGTTCAGTGTTTTTCAGAAGAATCTTTTCAGAAATGGTTTGGTGAGAAATTTCCTTTCTTGTGTAGACCTGCTTTTTCGAAAATACCTGTTGTCTTACCCACTTTTAGTTAAAACACAGATTTTAACAGTCCACAGTCCAAGTCCAGATCCAAGTCAGAAAATGTCAACCCTACCAAACTAATAAGATTCAATTTTTTGCAGATTTCTTCTTCAAGCGTGTTCTTCAGAAAAATTTTACCATAAAATTTTCTGCATGCAACAGATTTAACCAAGTTTTAACCAAAGATTCACTATCTTGATTAATGATTGAGAACAAGTACAAACATATATACACAATGCTCGTATGACTCAAACAAACTTGTTGTGTTCCTGTGTCTTCGTCTTCAGGGAGAATGCTAAGAGGCTCACTCAGACCAACTAGCTCGTTCTATTAACTTCTGGACCAAAGGGCTCTTCAGCTAAACCTCACTGAGAGGTGCATGTCTACTTATATAGTGTCCAAGCTGGTCACTCGTATGAAAACAAGTTGCCAGACATACGGAACACACTATTACACACGAGACACAAATCCAGGATTGGTACGAGTCACTGTTTCGTACGAAATGCTTGTGTTTCGTACTAAATCTCCTTGATTCGTACCAAACCTGTGTTTCGTACGAAATCTCTTGATTCGCACAGAATCCTTCTTCTTGGAGAACGTGTGTAGACTTGACGTTTACAAGACTTATCAGTATGCACATATGCAACTGATTAACACAGACAAGCTAAGATGTCATACTAGATCAAGATAGAAGGATATCTCGATCTATTCGACACGACCAAACCTATACAGACACTTAACAAAGACCGTACAATTACAACTGTAATGAACAACCGACAAACACAAAACTGTATCAACACCACCAAATTTGGTTATTCCACTTGTTTATACTCAAACTAGGAGTTGCAAGCTATAAAGAACCAAGCAAGAGTATTTATAGGTTTGAAATGGAGCACAAAATGGTGATTGGGGCGATGTGGGATAACTTTAAAAAAAGATTTTCACGTCTTTCAAATCAGCAACAAACACCAAATTGTTTTCGCGATTCCCGCTTCGTTATAACTCCGTTTCGCGCACGGTTTTCTCCTACGTTCATTATTTTCAGAGTACTATCATTGGAAGAGAGTAATCCAACATCCATGGTGTCGAGAATTAGGCTTAGATCTTGGGTCATGATGCGGGTCGAGGGTTATGTTCTAAAACTTGTGTTTGTGATTCCCGTTACCCTGGAGCTCAGTTTTATGCACCATTGAACCTACTTGATCCTTCGTATACCAAGTATATCTTGGAGCTTTGAATGGACCAGAATGATAGCTCAAGGATGGAGAAAAGTTAGCAAGAAAGTCACCCGAAAGTCATCTTATAACAAAACTAAGAATACGACATGTAGAGCTTTTTACTTGCGATCATTTACATCTAAACTCTCCAAAACACAGTGTCCTATCTTAAGGCATGTATATAATGAAGTTTGAATGATAAGAAGGTTAGGATGTGATGTGTTTGGTATGTTTACGAGGTCTTCAAAGTTTTTGATTAACTTAAGGAAAACCTTAGTTTTAGACCTTGAGATATAGAGGGTTGCTTCAAAATACATGGAAATGAATTTACAAGGTTGTCTAAAACATGTATAAGACTATAAATCACCAGATATGATAACATGTATGATCAAAACATAGAATCCAAGACATTTTATTGCTTAAACATTAAACAAAATTACGTGGAATATGAAAACTGATCGAGTTACAAAAACAAGTCGGGTTTTAGGATCATTCATTTTTTACGAATGTTACAGACTCCCCTACTTTTGAAAATTCCTTCTCGAAATTAGGAGGTAACCATTTAGCTCTTTAACATCTGGGGGGTAAATGTAATTCAAAAGGGATTGCAATGTTTAAGGATTTTGGAATTGGAAATTTTAACAAAGGTTTGATGTGGTGGAGTGGCTCAAGTGTTTTGTTTGTTGGTGAGACCCGGGTTCGAATCCTTGGTCCACTATTTTATAATTCTTTTTTAAATTTAAAGTTTTGAAATGTTACAAATCAGACCCCTTAACTCTACTATCCGAACTAACTTGGCTACTAACTCATATTACCTTAAAACTCACTTTAAAACCTAACAAAACTAATTAGATTTTATTAATGATTTTAATTGTGATATTAATTAAATTAAATTAATAAATAAATAAGTTGATAAATGAATTTAAATTAAAGAGTAAAATCTTTCAACGGTTATTTATTTCGCGAAAATTTCCAAAGTTTAAAGGTTAGGATCCAGATTTCAAAGTGGGTCGGACTTCTGGATACCGGTTTTTGGCGGATGTTACAGTCTCCCCTACTTTTAGGAATTTCGTTCCAAAATTAGTAGGGAACCGTTCTTGAGGGTTAGTTAATAGGGTTTCTTATAGATTGGATCTCGAGTATGCTAGGTAAAAAAATCTCAATGGTGCTAAGGATATACATAACCAGGTGAGTGTGAAGTTTGGATTTTGATTGAGGCGGTAACGTTCCTAGTAAGGTTGAATACCCTGCTACATGAATCGATTTTTCATGCCTGAGGTGTAAAAATGAAAAGTGTTGTAACACGGAGATGGCTAACTGGAGATTGTCTCATGATAAGGGGTTTTGAGAAAATCGAAGCGTCATAATGATAAAGTTACATCACAAAACGAAATCATCAATCACATCGTTATCCAAATTTAGATTGACACTACTTACACAAAACTTTCCATAACCGTCTAACAATGCTTTTGATCACCAGACACGAACACCTATATAGAGGAAGTACATGCGGCGTATCCACCATGTCCTTGTCAAATTTTCATTGGCCTTGTTATTAAGTCACGATTAGTTCTATGTGACACATCCTAAAATCTACCAAACATAAACAAACACAACAACCTATGCTTGAATCTCGAATCCGAAGAGAGCAAGTCTAAATGACGGCGGTACCTCTCTCATGTGTTATGAGGAAGTGGTCAGTCTATGAAAAAGTGAGACACGACCCAACTTCCCTAAACAGTGAGACGGGGTTCATCGTGATGTATCATGACACATATAACATGATATTTAATTGATGCATAGAGACATGTAATGAAACAAATTGGCATAGCGTGATATAAATTGCATTAATGGCATTAATATGAAATAATGAAATCTTGAACATTATTACCCAAATTGAAGACAATAGTAATTTGAATAGTCAGGACAAGAAATGGAATTTATTAAAGCTTGGATTGGGAATAAAAATAAAATAAACAACTGGAACAGAGACTTGAGTCTTCATGATGGGAGAAAGACTAGTTAGGTTGTTCGTTCGTACAGTCGTTGACCTCAACTGGGTTTGCGTTGACGTTGTAGGCTCTCCCTCTTGCTAGTGGGGGTGCTGGGTTTGCCTGGTTCGCTTGGTTAACCGGATTTGCTTGGGCTTGAGCGTTGATGATGTTAACCAACCTAGGGCACGTGTTTCTGAAATGAGTAGGATCACCACAATTAAAGCAAGCTCGAACATATGGCACCATGGGGTAATGCGGTGGTTGGTAGGGCGGGATCATGTTTTGGGCAAGAGGTGAAACTTGGTTATGAGGCGTGCGACACGTGTTACTCAAATGGCCATAACGCCCACAATTGCACATAGATGACAGGGTACGGTGAGTTGGTGGTGATAGTGGCAGGTGTTGCATTGAGGGTGGGGACCAGTGTAGGGTTCTTGTTTGGGTAAGCTGGGTTGGGTGCCATTTGGGTGATTGGGATGGCTTGGAGTGGTACGACTTGTGAAGTTGGGTTAGTCGTGGCAATAGCGTACTTTTACCGTCACGCTTTTGTTTGGTATCGGAACGGGAGAATATTTCGATCTTGGTTATCTTTGGCTCGTCCACTAAAACCTTGTCAGTTGTGCCCTTCTTTTTAAAGTCTCCATTTCGGATGTGGTATTCGGGGAGTTCGGTGGATAATTCTATTGCAGCTTCCAATAATGCGGGTACAGTGCTCATCATGGAATCCTGGATACCAGAAGGAAGACCCCTGATGTAATGTTCAATGAGATGGTAAGGAGGAGTGAACATATTTGGGACCATCTGGTTCAGCTCGAGGAAACGCTTGTTATAGGCCATATGGTCTCCATCATTTTGCTTTAAGCGGTAGAATTCGTCCTCCAACTTCTTGATCTCACTCCTAGGACAGAACCGTTTAGTCATTAGTTCCTAGAGTTGTTCCTAAGTTAGGGCCACAGCAGCTTATGCCCCTCTTCGACCCTTTTCAGCGTTCCACCAGGTTAAAGTTACCCCACTGAGACGAACGGTAGCATAATGAACCTTGCGATCGTTAGGGCAGTCACAATTTAGGAAGGTGCTTTCCATTTCCTCGAACCATCACAGGAATGTAGTGACCCCTTCTGTTCCCTCATATTTTGGGGGGGTCACAAGACTTGAAGTGCTTATAGGAGCACTTGGGTATAGTTGCGGGAGCATTTACAACGTTTGGTTCGACTTGATTGACTTGGTTATTAGTGAGGGCTTGTTGAACTTGGATCACAATGTTAGGAATCACGGCGGCCATTTGCTTGGCAATTTGGGTAGCCATGCGTCTACTGGAGTTTCCGGTTCTTTTTCCTCTAAGAAGGCGCCTAAAGGACATCTACAGGAATTCACGCAAACAAGATTGTGAGATTCTGTTGATGGATTTGCTAGCAGGGATGCGAAAAAAAAATATAAACATATGATAAAATGAAAACTTCGGGGTGTATTTGAAAACAATAACTTATGATAACACAACACTTTTAAAGTGTTCTTGGGCTTTGCTTGTAATTGGGCCTTGCATACCGCCATACTTCACCTTCATAATCATGTGGGCCCCCATGATTACCGGGATTTCATATGGTTCGCATGTGTTAGCCTGGTAACTTACACTAAAACCCGGAGAAAATCAAGTAATGTGAATGTAACGTAGGAAAGTAGGAGTGCATCCAGGTGTGGAGACGGTCACACCTCAAAGTGGGTTGGTTCACACGACGTTTGGTGTGGCATGCTTTGGCCTAATAGGTCCTTCGTACTCTCATCAGTAGTCCCCAGGTAGACAAACTGGTCCGTTTATTCAGATTTATACGAATGTCATTCCTATACAGAACATCCCGACTACCGGTACTTGAACCCTTCCAGTTATACATGCCCGTCATATGAACTCACCTTGATAAATTTTGAAAACGAAAAACATCACAAAAGTTTGAATAACATAAAAATAAGTATTTGGAAAACGAATAGAAATGTTTCGAAAATTTAAAGGAAATCGAGAACTTATAAATAAGGGTTTCAAAAGTTTCGTATGGTACATTTCAGGTGGAGTGATATGTAAATATGTAACATATATGTAGACTTCATGACATAATTATAACACATTGTACGTATCACATAATCAAGTAACAAAGAGAGTGCTTGCATGCGTTTCTGTGTGAAATGAAAGGAATTTAAATGTCTTGGCAATAGCAAATCATAAGTCAAACAAAACATGAAATCACATAAGCACATAGGTCCTAGTTGACTAAAGTATAGGTTCTAAGGGTCTAATAACCTATCCTACATCCCTAAAGTCAATAGCTCTGATACCAATCTGTCACACCCCGACCCACAGCAGAATAGGTGATCGGGGCATGATTGGGTTAACTCGAGAGCTTATGACTTGCTATTACTTGTTTAAAATATTCATTAATTCATATCAAGAGTCTCACAATACAAATAATTCACATAAACAAGTACAAACACAAGACAATATTTATAACAAGTATATTGCACTAATTCGTTTGTTGTTAACTAAGGCCCATCCTATGTCCAATCTTCTCTTCATACATGTTCACCTGTATCATGCATAAAATGGTTTTTAGGTCAACAAAGGTTGGCGAATGAATCTAAGTTAAACATTTAAACAGTTTGTTAAATGGTTATTTCAATAAAAATGTGCATGGACCATATATGAGCATATGTATATATAATTAAATAACAAACCACACAATATCAACAATGAACATATGAACATGATGAATGATGAACTTGAGATCAAGGCTCAATCAAAAGGAGCCGATCTAATGAGGCACCTGATGCTCAACTCGTATCCCACGAGGAAATGATGGGCCTTAAATGAATGATTGCACTGAAATGATAAAATGTAACCACACATAACCACAACAAACAAATATAACATTAGATCACATAATATCAACAATGAACATATGAACATGATGAATGATGAACTTAAGATCAAGACTCAATCAAACGGAGCCGATCTAATGAGGCACCTGATACTCAACTCGTATCCCACGAGAAACTGATGGGCCTTAAATGAATGATTGCACGAAAATGATAAAATGTAACATTAGATCACATAATGGTGGTAGCACATGTATTTGTATTAATAAAGTAAATTACGACACATGATACACCCCAAAACGTGAATAAAAAAGGGAATTTGTAAGGATTCACTCACAGTGTTTGCGTTTTTAATCCTTAGTGAAAAACCGCACGAGAATAAGGAGAAAATCCAATTGATAAGCGTGATTTAAGCTAGACAAACGAATGCAACAAAAACTAGTAAACGTTATGCTAGGCATAGCTAAATGAACGAACATGATATGTTAGACTCGTTGAGCCTAACGAGCCTCCACAAGGCTATGAAAAGCCTAAAGGCGAGCCTAAACTATGCTACCTTAACGAGCCTAATGCTCCTTAACTAAGATCCTAAACTAAATTAATTAAACTAAGAAAGCAATAAATAACTGAATATTAAAAAATAATAATAATAAAAAACAAAGAAAGGAAGATTACCTCGAATAAGAACTTTACAAAATCAGAAGAGCTTGAAGGGCAACACCTCCTTGTCGAAAGCGAAAATAAAAACTACTACACACAACACCCTAAGGGGTATTGTGCTTGTGGAGCCACCAAATTTTGTTATTCCACTTGTTTATACTCAAACTAGGAGTTGCAAGCTATAAAGAACCAAGCAAGGGTATTTATAGGTGTGAAATGGAGCACAAAATGGTGATTGGGGCGATGTGGGATAACTTTAAAACAAGATTTTCGCGTCTTTCAAATCAGCAACAAACACCAAACTTGTTTTCGCGATTCCCGCTTCGTTATAACTCCGTTTCGCGCACGGTTTTCAACTACGTTCATTATTTTCAGAGTACTATCATATGGAAGAGAGTAATCCAACATCAATGGTGTCGAGAATTGGGCTTAAACCTTGGGTCTTGATGCGGGTCGAGGGTTATGTTCTAAAACTTGTGTTTGTGATTCCCGTTACCCTGGAGCTCAGTTTTATGCACCATTGAACCTACTTGATCCTTCGTATACCAAGTATATCTTGGAGCTTTGAATGGACCAGAATGATAGCTCAAGGATGGAGAAAAGTTAGCAAGAAAGTCACCCGAAAGTCATCTTATAAGAAAACTAAGAATACGACATGTAGAGCTTTTTACTTGCGATCATTTACATCTAAACTCTCCAAAACACAGTGTCCTATCTTAAGGCATGTATATAATGAAGTTTGAATGATAAGAAGGTTAGGATGTGATGTGTTAGGTATGTTTACGAGGTCTTCAAAGTTTTTGATTAACTTAAGGAAAACCTTAGTTTTAGACCTTGAGATATAGAGGGTTGCTTCAAAATACATGGAAATGAATTTACAAGGTTGTCTAAAACATGTATAAGACTATAAATCACCAGATATGATAACATGTATGATCAAAACATAGAATCCAAGACATTTTATTGCTTAAACATTAAACAAAATTACGTGGAATATGAAAACTGATCGAGTTACAAAAACAGGTCGGGTTTTAGGATCATTCATTTTTTACGAATGTTACAGACTCCCCTACTTTTGAAAATTCCTTCTCGAAATTAGGAGGTAACCATTTAGCTCTTTAACATCTGGGGGGTAAATGTAATTCAAAAGGGATTGCAATGTTTAAGGATTTTGGAATTGGAAATTTTAACAAAGGTTTGATGTGGTGGAGTGGCTCAAGTGTTTTGTTTGTTGGTGAGACCCGGGTTCGAATCCTTGGTCCACTATTTTATAATTCTTTTTTAAATTTAAAGTTTTGAAATGTTACAAATCAGACCCCTTAACTCTACTATCCGAACTAACTTGGCTACTAACTCATATTACCTTAAAACTCACTTTAAAACCTAACAAAACTAACTAGATTTTATTAATGATTTTAATTGTGATATTAACGAAATTAAATTAATAAATAAATAAGTCGATAAATTTTGATGGGATGCATGTGTGATCCCGATGGCGGCATCTCCGAGTCGGAGTGCTCATCCATGGGATTGGTTGGTCTAATTGGTTTTGGTCAGCTGGGGGTGTATTAAAGTATTGTTGGGGTTAAATTCATCATGATAAGAATGATGGGAATGGTGGGAGTGGTGTGAATGATGCGAAAGATAGGAATGATACGAATTTTGAGTATGAGAAGGTGAATGTTGTGACAACGACCATGAATCCCCTGAATCCTCATATAGGTTCGGGTGATGGGGATGTGAAGGGATATGTCCTGAAGGTCCTCCCCTCATTGGTCCTTTTCCTCTTCCTCTTACTCTTAGCTGCATTTTCCTGTTAAAAATCAATTCAAAAACAATACTAATAACTTAATAAATAGATGAGTAAATCCTAGGTCAAGGCCTAGACTCGGAAGTCTAAGGAATGTGCTTGTGTAACTTTGAGATTAAACACAAGAGGGCTAATGTTCTATACTCCCAAACGTTGGCTCTGATACCAACATGTCACACACCGGCTTTCCATAGCCAATCCAAACACCAGTGGGCCCTGGTGGGGAATATCGTGATGTAAGTTGATATCATCATAGACAATTAAACATAGCACAGCGGAATTCTAGGATTTAAATTACTATTACAAACCAAATGTTCAAAATACCAAAATAATATACAGACGACGCGTAATAGAAGATCCACAGGTGGATCATAAATTGTACAAAAGAAAGAATGTAAAACATATTTTGGGCAGATCTAGAATTTGCAAGATCCTCTATCACTACCGAGCACTTTCAGCCTATTTTCGTATTGTACCTGCAAGCTTAGTCTTTTGAAAATACGTCAGCTTTCCCTGGTAAATACACCTAATTGACTCATTTTGAAAACATTTAAAAATATGTTTTAAGTGCGTATTAGCACAAAATCTTTTATAACTTGGGAAAGTTAACGTTGCAACCTTGTTAACAGATTTACATGTTTGTCCATACATACAGGGCCTAGTACGAAAATTGAGACATGATTAACTACACACCACTTACGAACTCACGAAGGAGTTATCCGCAACGTTGTGGGTAGTTGCATTTGAGCGTCTGTCGGGTGTATCCCTACACCCCGCGCTTAGGTAGTGGCCATTATCTAATGTAATGAGCCGAGGATATCCAGGACACGGTAGTTAACCCCTGATGTTTAAGTTATCAAACAAACTGATTAAAACGGAATATGCGGATTTACTAGCCATAATCCGGCATTCAATTGATCTGAATTCTGACCAAGCAGTAATAATTTACCGTAATCAAAGCCCGTATAGGGGAAATAAGTCGAGAGTATTTACCTGAGTTAGTCTTCGTTTAAACGCAAGATTTATTAACTCTGTCGTACACAAAAGCACTAAGTGCAGATATCATATACCGGAATGTCTCTAGTCTGGATTATGGCATAAGCTAACCAATTAAATACTAACGGTCTTATTTAAGTCATAGACTTAGACCGACTAGCGTACTTGATCAAAACGTATAACGCTAGATTAAACGATGATTGGATAGAATGTAGTTTAATCCCAACAAGTACCTTGACTTGTGTAATATGTATAAACTATAAACATTCTGGATTTTGAGACTTAAATGACAAGCTTAGACCCATTTCGGTTAATTTTCGTAAACTAGTTACATATGCTTAACCGTACGCATATCAGCGATATCGGGTAATCGGATAAGTCATGTACAAGTTCTATATGCCATTATATTTTAAATAAGTTGTAATATCAGTAGTATATCAACTTATATGCCCGTTAAGGTCTTAAAATGAAACTACGCCTCATATGGGCATTTTGGTAATTTCATACCTTATAAAAGGAACTTGAATATAATTTAATGTTATAACCATAAGTATTCTAAAAAACATAACTTATTTATGATATAATATTATTAGGATATTAATTATATGTGTAATTTATCTTTTATGACCAAACTATGCACCGAAGGGGCATTTTGGTCATTTTACACATAGTTTATAAATTATTTGGGATTCTGAGTTTATATCATGTACCTAGTGTATAAATATTTAAAATAAGTTTTAAAATCAGTAGGTAACAAGTCTTGGTTGGTAAATATGGTTTAAAACCATACTATGCGCCGAAACGACTCTTATGTCGTAAAATGACGGTTTATGCGATGATTAATAAAACCTAATGTTAAGGTCAGGTTAACATATCTTAGATATGTTATTTAATATAAAATATCAGTAGGTAAATTATTTACTTTAAAAGATGTGATTGAAACCGTTTTATAAGCCACCAGGGCTTTATCGTCATTTATCGACATAATACTAGGACTTATTCACAAACTCATTTTGTAATCTCGTTCAACATCCCAAATAATCCTACTTATAATATTACATTAGTAGAAAATTCATTTTCAAGTTCATTATCATTTAAATCTCATTTTATGCAAAAAGGGCTTTTTAGTCAAAATGGCATAACTACGGAAGTTGTGCATAAACTCATATTCTGATTATGATCATGTAATATAACCTCAGAGGGTTGTGCTACATATTATTACGATCATAGTGCAACTTTAGATCAGTAGCTAACTAATCTATATCGGGTCAGAATCGAAAGTCAAAGCAAAAGTCAAACTTTGCGACTTTCAGTTACAACCGACCCTAGAACTGAAATTGACGAACCGGACATGTTCTTACATGTTCTAATAATTATTACCAACTTATTTAAGTGTCAAACAGGTTTCATAACATATATAAGATCAAATTATAACATTTCTGAAAAATGGCATATTTGACTTTTTAATATAATTACTTTGACTCGTCAATTAGTCAAGCAAACGTGATCTTCAGGAGATGCCCTTTATAGGGACTAAAACCTACCTTATTACGATCACTTAGCCATGTTCATTACGAACAATGGCTGGACCATAATGGTCTTAACCGAAAGTGAAGGCGTTTTTCGTAAAACGCTTGACTTTTGGCTATAAAAGCCTATAAACGAAAATGCAAAAGGAAGGAACACTTACAAGTGGTTCCTAGGATGCAATAGAACTAAGTTGGATGCTCCTTTTAGCTAGGAACTTCCAGAGGAGGGAGATAGAGTTGTGAATGAGAAAGGTGCAAGTTCAAATGATGAACCTTTGCACCTATTTATAGTTGGAGAGCTTGAAGGAGGTGATGCCAGGTGTTAAGGGGTGTAAGAGGGAGCTTACAAGTGTCCTAAAACGTGGCATAGATGTTTGGGAATCCATAGTTTCGAATACGTTGGTTTTTGGCAATTCGCGTGAATGCCAAGCAAATTATCTGCAGACACATGCCTCTCGCGCCCCGTGAGTGCCCCATGGCCAATTTCAAAGTTTGACACTTTTAGCCCCTTAACTTATAAAACCTTCTAAAACACCTTTTTAGCATATTTAGCCCTCCTTAACCAATATTTGGCATACCCGGGAGTATGCCCAGACATTGCCGAGCTCTCGGTTTGTCAAAAGGTCACTCAAATGTATAAATTAACATGCTGACACTTTTAACCCCTCCATCATCCAACTTTCACATATTTACGGATTTAATCCCTCTCGTCCAACAAATGGCACGAACGAGAGTTAGGACTTGTAAAGGATCACTCAGAGGCCCATTATAAGCATGTTGACTCCGATGTCACTTACAGGCTGGGCATGTTGACATATCAGTCACTCAGAGGCTAAGTTTAAGCATGTTGACATATCAGTCACTCAGAGGCTAATGATGCATGTTGACATATCAGTCACTCACAGGCTTACATTTAGACAGTCACTCAAAGGCTCAGTTTGAGCATCTTAACACCTTTAGTCCCTAATAGTCTTTAATAGACTTAAATAAAAATAAAACACGTGTCACTATACTATTGGACACGATTTTACGAGGTGTTACAATTGATTATTTTGTTGCATTTTTATCTTATTTATCTTCGTAAAGTACCTTTGATTGTTATTGCATCTCTTCATAAAGTGTTCTAAAGCCCTTGTGGTTGTTCCGCCACAAAATGCCAAGGTGTAACACCCTATAAAATCATGTCAAATAGTATAGTGACACGTGTTGTATTTTGAAATAGTCTATTAAAGACCAATAAAGACTAAAGGCGTCAACATTTCAATCTGAGCCTCTGAATGATGATCCGATGTCAACATGCATAAATAACAGCCTCTGAGTGACTGATATGTCAACATGCTTAAATCATTAGCCTCTGAGTGACTGATATGTCAACATGCTTCAAATTTGGCCTCTGAGTGACTGATATGTCAACCTGCCCAGCCTCTAAGTGACATCGGAATCAACATGCTTATCATAAGCTTCTGAGTGATCCTTTGTGAAGTCCTAACTCTCATACGTGCCATTTATTGGACGAGAGAGTTCAATTTTGTAAATGTGTGGAAGTTGGATATTGGAGGGATTAAAAGTGTCAACATGTTAATTTATACCTCTGAGTGACCTTTTAACAAACCGAGAGCTCGACAATGTCCGGGCATAATCCTGGGTATGCCAATTTTGGCTACGGAGGGCTAAAAGTGCCAAAAAGGTGTTTAAAAAGGTTTTTAGAAGCTTTATTAAGTTAAGGGGCTAAAAGTGTCAAAACTTGAAACTGATTATGGGGCGGTCGCGGGCCGCGAGAGACCAGGCCTGGGTCTCTCGCGAGGCGTGAGAACAGGTCTGCTGCAGAAAGTTTTGTTTGGCAGCCAAGCAAAGCTCCAAAACCATTAATTCGAAAACCATGGACTTGTAATCAGATATGCCACGTTTTGGGACACTTGTAAGCTTCCTTTTACACCCCTAAACACCTGGCTTCACCTCCTGTAAGCTCTCCATCTATAAATAGGTGTTCAAGTGCTTCATTCCAACTTGCACCTTTCTAAATCATAACTCTTCTCCCTCCTCTGGAAGTTCCTAGCTGAAAGGAGCATCCAACTTAGTTCTCTTGCATTGTAGGAACCTCTTATAAGTGTTCCTTGCTCTTGCATTTTTGTTTATAGGCTTTTATAGCCAAAAGTCAAACGTTTTATGGAAAACGCTTTGACTTTCGGTTAAGACCATTATGGTCCAGAAATTGTTCGAAATGAACATGGCTAAGTGATCTTAATAAGGTAGGTGTTAGTCCCTATAAAGGGCACCTCCTACGTTTGCTAGACCAATTGACGGGTCAAAGTTATGAAAATAAAAAGTCAAACGGGCCATTTTTTGGAAAAATCATAAATTGATCTTATATATGTTATGAAACCTATTTTGACACTTAAACAAGTTAGTAATAATTATTAGAACATGTAAGAATATGTTCAGTTCGTTAATTTCAGTTCTAGGTCGGTTCGCAACGAAAGTCGCAAAGTTTGACTTCTGCTTTGACTTTCAATTCTGACCCGATTTAGATTAGTTACTTACTGATCTAAAGTTGCATTATGATCTAATATAATGTAGCATAACCCTCTGAGGTTATATTACATGATCATAATCAGAATCCAAGTTTATGCGCAAGTTCCATAATTATGCCATCTTTGACCAAAATGCCCTTTTACATAAATCAAGGTTTTAATGTTAATAAACTTGAAAATGAGTTTCCTACTGATGTAATATTATAAGTTGGATTATTTGGGATGTTAAACCAAGTTATAAACTGAGTTTTCAAGCAGCTCCTTAAACTATGTCGATAAATGACGGTTTTAGCCATTGTGGCTCACAAAATGATTTTTAATCAATCTTTTCAAGATAAATCATTTACCTACTGATATCTTATATTAAATAAAATATTTTCAACATTTTAATCTGAACCTAATGTCAGTTTTCTTAAACATCGCTTAAAAACGTCATTTTACGACATAAGCGCCGTTTCGGCGCATAGTATGGTTTTAGACCATATTATTGACCAAGAGTTGATACCTACTGATTTTAAAAGTTATTTTAAACATAATTACAGTATGTATATGTTATAAACTCAGAATCCCAAATAATTTATAAACTATGTGCAAAATGACCAAAATGCCCGTTCGGTGCATAGTTTGGTCATAAAAGGTAAAATACACATATAATTGGTATCCTGCTGATATTTTATCATAAATAAATATTTTTCCAGAATACTCATAATCATAAACTTAAAATATATTCAAGTTCCTTTTATACGGTATAAAATTACCAAAACGCCCTTATGAGGCATAGTTTCATTTTAAAACCATAACGGGCATACAATTTGATATCTTACTGATATCTTAACTTATTTAAAAATAATGGCGTATAGAACTTGTCCATGACTTATCCGGTTACCCGATATCGCTTATATGCGCACAGTTACGTATATGTAACTATTTTACAGAAGTTAACCGAAACGGGTTTAACCTTGTCATTTAAGTCTCAAAATCCAGAATGCTAATAGTTTACCCGTATTAAACAAGTCAAGGTACTTGTTGGGATTAAAGTACATTCTATCCAATCATCGTTTAATCTAGTGTCATAGTTTTGATCAAGTACGCTAGTCGGTCTAAATCTATGACTTAAATAAAGACCGCTAGTATTTAATTAGTTCGTTTATGCCATAATCCCGACTAGAGACTTGCCAATAAATGCTATATACACTTAGTCCTTTTGTGTATGGCTGAGTTATTAAAATTTTAAAAGAAGACTAGCTCAGGTAAATACTCTCGACTTATTTCCCCTATACGGGCTTGGGTTACGGTAAATTATTACCGGTTGGTCGGAAATGGGATTCAATCGAACGCCGGTTCGGAGATAATAAATCCGCATATTCTATTTTAATCAGTTTTGTTTGATAATTTAAACATCAGGGGTTAACTACCGTGTCCTGGATATCCTCGGCTCATTACAATAGAAATGGCCACGACCTTAGCGCGGGTGTAGGCATACACCCGATAGTTGCTCAATTATGCATTCCCACAAGGTTGGGAGGAATTGACTCCTTCGTGAGTCCAAAGTGATGTGTACATTAATTGTGTCTCAGTTTTCATACCGAGCCCCATATGTATGACAAACATGTAAATCTGTTAACAAGGTTGGACGGTCAATTAACCCAAGTTATAAAAAGATTTTGTGTGATACACACTTAAAACAATGTTTTTGAAATGTTTTCAAAATGAGTGAGTTCGGTGTATTTACCAGCGAACGCTGACGTATTTTCAAAAGACTTGCAGGTACAATACGAAAAGAGGCCGGAAGTGCTCGGTAGTGATAGAGGATCTTGCAAATCCTAAATCTGACCAAAGTCTGTTTTATATTCTTTCCGTGTATAATTTATGATCCGCCTGTGGATCTTCTATTACAAGCTTGTTATATTTTTTTGTATTTTCGAACATTCGGTTTGTAATAGTAATTTTACTCCAAGACTTCCGATGTGCCGTGTTTAATTGACTATGATGATTATCAACTGACGTCACGATACTCCCCACCCGGGCCCACCGGTGTATGGATTTCGGGTTGGAAATCCGGGGTGTGACAGGCTTGGTATCAGAGCCAATGTTTGAGAGAATTAAACACTAGCCTTTTGTGTTTAGTCTCAAACTTACACGAGCACATTCCTTAGACTTCCGAGTCTAGGCATTGAGCTAGGATTACTCATTTCATTATTAAGTTATTAGTATGTTTTTTAATTGATTTTTTAACAGGAAAATGCCGCCACGTGTACGAGGACAAAGTGGGAGAGGAAAAGGTCCAATGAGAGGAGGACCATCAGGGCGTATTCCCCCTCAACCTCATAATACAGATGCATACCAAGAATCAGGAGACTCGTCTCCTTGGTAACCAGCGACACGTTCTGTCTCTAATAGACACTCGCCCTCACATTCCCAAAATTCTTACCACTCCTATAATTCACATCATTCTCACCATTCCCATTCTCATCACTCCTACCATGAGGAATTTAACCCCAACCATTATCTTAACACGCCTCCAGCTGATCAAAATCAGTTGGACCAGCTACATCCTATGGACTAGGACTTCGACCCGGAGATGCCACCGTCAGGATCAAATATGCATCCCATTGAAATTTCGAGCGATTCAAACTCATATGCCGGATCGCCATACCAAGGTCCTAATGAGTGGGACCAATACTGGAACCAATTTACCTTCGCCCACACTCCTTCCCAACACTCCCAACCACCCTTGATTCAAGAAGATGTCCACATGGAACCGGTGGACCAACCTCAACCACCACCTGAACCACCAAGAAGAAAGTGTGGAGCACGTATGTCGGTACGTGTCGGACAAAGTTCGGGATCGCTGTCACCTTTGCCCAACTCCTACCCCACAATTCAAGATGACCCCAAAATGGTGGACCCTCTAATAATCCACCTATAGTGTACACCAACACCTGTTGTTCAACCACCACCATCGGGTTATACTAACCCGAATCCCCACATATCCAGACACGTCTGGATATGATCCTTTTAACCCAACTACACTGGTAGACTATAAAGCATGGTCGCAAGACCCCTACATGCAGGCGGTTATGCACAACGCACTTTATCCGTCTCCTTTCCCACCTACTTATCCACCGATTGGATATCCAACTTATGGGTACCAGTATCCGGTTATGCCACAACCACAACCTCCGCCATCACTTGAGGCCATTAATGAGGCCTTAGAAAGGACGAAAGAAATGAAGCAACGGGCGGAGAAAACGGAGAAGAAGACGAATAAGTTTTTCAAGAAACTCTCCAAATAGTCAAAGGAAAGAAGGGCGAGTAAAGTCTCTTCTAATTATATAGTCCATGCGAGGACATTGTTGTTTCTTTTAGTCCCTGCGTGGACATTTTTATTCCTTTAAGTCCTTGCATGGACAAGTTTATTTCATTTTCTAGTATTGTAATTTCTAATCAAAATTTAATGAAGTACTTTTGGAATTATATATATGTAAATCATCCTCTTGAAAACGAGCGTCTCGATTTTACTCGAAATTTATGCTCTGCTATATAATTCCAAAGGACCTTAATAGATTGATTATGCCAAGTGGCGTAGACCACACATTGGCCAAGAAATGATAGTTAAGTACAAAGGGGTCTTCTATCAGGATTGTTAAGGGAAGTTATCCTTCTATCCAGGAGTAAGGGGCTTGGTCCAAACCTCCAAGGTCGTTAAGGTTGAAGATGACCGGGACCATTAATCAATTATTAAGGTACTCTTATGTAACATTATGAATGTTCATACTCTTGGTAGTGTGACTTAAGGAACCACACTAGCCGTCAGGAAAATGTGTCAGGCTGATATGCCATATACATCTGATATGATGTAGGCCAATGTGCCCAATTAATTGTCCAACGGGACAAGCGGATATGCCATATAAATCTGATATGATGTAGGCCAATATGCCCAATTAATTGTCCAACAGGACAGGCTGATATGCGATATACATCTGATATGATGTAGGCCAATGTGCCCAATTAATTGTCCAACGGGACAGGCTGATATGCCATATACATCTGATATGATGTAGGCCAATGTGCCCAATTAATTGTCCAACGGGACAGGCTGATATGCCATATACATCTGATATGATGTAGGCTAATGTGTCCAATTAATTGTCCAACGGGACAGGCTGATATACCATATACATCTGATATGATGTAGGCCAATGTGCCCAATTAATTGTCTAACGGGACAGGCTGATATGCCATATACATCTGATATGATGTAGGCCAATGTGCCCAATTAATTGTCCAACGGGACAGGCTGATATGCCATATACATCTGATATGACGTAGGCCAAGGTGGCCAATTTATGTCCAAGTGACACGCTGATATGCCATACGTATTATGTCCTAAATGATAGGCTGATGTGCCATACGCCCAATTAATTGTCCAACGGGACAGGCTGATATGCCATATACATCTTATATGATGTAGGCCAAGGTGCCCAATTTATGTCCAAGTGACACGCTGATATGCCATACGTATTATGTCCTAAGTGACAGGCTGATGTGCCATATATATATATATATATATATTATGTCCAATATGACCGGCCAATGTGCCCAATTATTATGTCCATTAGGACAAGCCTATGAGCTATATAATTGTCAATGATGACAATGACAGTTGTGACATTGTAATCCACTGTCCAATAATATATGGACTACGTCCAAATTGTAATTTGCCTATGATGGTCCTATTAAGACCTAGGCCAAATATAATATGTTAAGCCTAAGAGTGGTGATGTTATTCACACTAGTATAGGCAATGGATTGTTATATCCAATATTGAAAGCCGATATGGTTAATGCACCATTATCTAAATGAAGTTTTATTGGTATATAGAAACCAAGAATTAAAGATGGCCAACTCAAATGAAGCACAAAGTAGCTACAGGAATGTTGAATCTAACAAAGCTGAAAACAAAAATATAGATGATAAAGGGCATGGTAAAGGCTGCACAGCCTAATACCTGTAGGTCTGCTGTAGACCTATCTCTTTCCCTCACCCTAGATCTGGTAAGACAAAAGTCAATTAGGACTGAAATTGATGGAAAGAGGAAAAGGGAGGATAATAACTTCCAAGTATTTAAAAAAAAGGAAATTTCGGGTTCAAGAAGAACCAGAACGCGTCTACTGACAAACCTCTGTGCAAGAATTGTAAATATAGGCACTGGGGACAGTGTAGTCTAAATCCACAAACCAAACCCTGTGGTATCTACAAGAGAAAAGGGCATAAGAACTTAGATTGCAAGGATCTTAAGGATGCAGTTTCCTACAACTGCAACGAAAAAGGGCATATAACATACAATTGCCCCAAGAAACCTAAAAGTAACGATGCAAAGCCTGGAGAGGCCAAGAAAGGGAATGCCCGTGCCTTTCAAATGAATGCCAGGGAGGCCATTAATGACAACAACATCATAACATGTACATTCCTCGTTAACAATACTTACGCTATAGTTCTTTTCGATTCGGGTGCGGATAAATCATTTGTTGACCATAAGTTTAGTAAACTATTAAATTTGCCCATAAGAACCCTAGACAAAATTTATGAGATAGAACTCGCCGATGGAACCTTAGAAACTGCTTCTTCCATTCTTGATGGATGCTCTATATCCATTAAGAATCATTCCATCCATATCTCTATTTTGCCAATGAAATTGGCGGGGTTTGATGTTGTCTTAGGCATGGATTGGTTATCTCATAACCAAGCCCGCATTGCCTGTGATAAAAAGCTCATCGAAATCAAAACCCCATCTGGTGAAGTGATCACCATCCCTGGAGACTCACACTATGGACTGCCAGACAAGGTGTCGTTATTCAAGGCATCCAAGTGTTTGAGAAGAGGCTGAGTCATTTACATGGCACAAGTTACCATAAATAAACCTAAGCCAAACATGGAAGACCACCCAGTCATTTCAGAGTATCCCGATGTATTCCCAGAAGAATTACCAGGCCTATCTCCAGATAGGCAAGTGGAGTTCAGAATAGATATCATACCAGGATCAGCGCCCGTAGCTAGAGCTCCATATAGACTAGCTCCAACCGAAATGAATGAGTTAAGAGTTCAATTGGATGAACTCTTGAAGAAAGGTTTCATACAACCTAGTTCCTCACCTTGGGGAGCTCCTATCCTATTTCTAAAGAAGAAAGACAGTTCGATACGAATGTGCATCGACTATCGTGAGCTAAACAAGTTAACAATCAAGAATAGATATCCTCTGCCCAGGATCGACGATTTATTCGACCAACTTCAAGGGGCTAGCTACTTCTCCAAAATCGATTTGAGATCAGGATATCACCAACTGAAGGTTAGAAGCGAGGATGTTCCCAAAACAGCCTTCATGACCCGCTATGGTCATTTTGAATTTTTGGTGATGCCTTTTGGGCTCACAAATGCACCTGCAGCATTCATGGACCTCATGAACAGAGTCTGCAAGCCATATCTGGATAAGTTTGTCATTGTCTTTATAGAAGACATACTTATTTATTCTCGTAATCAAGCTGATCACAAGAAACATCTTCGGTGCATCCTAGAACTATTAAGGTAGGAGAAACTTTATGCAAAGTTCGCTAAATGCAAATTTTGGCTTAGAGAGGTCCAATTTTTCAGACACATGGTAAGTGAGTGTGGTATCCAAGTGGATCCCGCCAAAATTGAGGCCATATGAATTGGGAAGTACCCAAGACCCCAACAGAAATTCGTAGTTTCCTAGGATTGACTGGATACTACAGGAGATTCATTGAGACCTTTTCAAGAATAGCCACTCCTTTAACTACCTTGACCCATAAGAATGTTAAAGATAATTGGGGTCCAAAGCAACAAGAATCTTTTGAGGTTCTTAAACATAAGTTGAGTAACGCTCCTGTGTTATCTCTACCTGAGGGTATTGAGAATTTTGCTGTTTATTGTGATGCATCGCACAATGGCATGGGTTGTGTGCTAATGCAAAAAAGGCAAGGTGATTGCCTATGGATCATGACAATTAAAGGTGCATGAAAAGAATTACACCACCCACGATTTGGAATTGGGTGTCATTGTATTTGCACTAAAACTGTGGAGACATTACTTGTATGGCACAAAGTGTGTTATATACACAGACCACAAAAGTCTCCAACATCTGTTCAATCAGAAAGAATTGAACATGCGACAACGCCGATGGATGGAAACACTTAATGATTATGATTGCGATATCACTACCATCCAAGCAAGGAAAATGTAGTTGCTGATGCCTTAAGTTGCAAGGAAAGGGTTAAACCTATAAGGATTAACGCTAAGAGCATTCAACTGAGAAATAGCTTAAGTGAGAAGCTATTAGATGCGCAAAAAGAAGCCTTATTAGAGGCTAATATTCCTAATGAGGGATTAGGCGGAACCGTGGATTAGTTAACACCTGGAAAGGATGAAATCCTAAGATTTAATGATAGAATTTGGGTTCCGATCTTTGGAGGACTTAGAGATCTAATCCTCCAAGAAGCGCATAGTTCAAGATACTCAGTTCACCCAGGTGGTGACAAGATGTGTCAAGATTTGGAGAAGAATTATTGGTGGATGGGTTTGGAGAAATCCATAGCCACTTATGTAGCTAAGTGTCTGACGTGTTCGCAAGTTAAGGCCGAACATCAGAAACCGTCAGGACTACTACAACAATTAGAGATTCCCACTTGGAAATGAGAAATGGTAACTATGGATTTGATTACCAAGTTACTGACCAAGTTAGCACACTTGTTGCCAATAAAATAAACGTATAATTCATATAAATTGGCTAAGTTGTATGTGGACAAGATGGTGTCCCTACACGGTGTGCCAGTATCTATTGTATCTAATACAAATACTAGATACATATCTCACTTTTGGAAAAGTTTCCAACAATCGTTAGGCACACAATTAAATTTTAGTACGGCTTACCATCCGCAGACTGATGGTCAAAGTGAGCGTACTATTCAGACTTTGGAAGATATGCTTCGGGCATGTGTAACTGATTTAGGTGGAAGTTAGGTTGACCACTTACCCCTAATAGAATTCTCCTACAATAACAGTTATCATACTAGCATTAAGGTTGCTCCTTTTGAGGCCTTGTACGGGAGAAAATGTAGAACGCCCGTATGTTGGGCAGAAGTTGGGGAAGCTCAACTATCAGGACCGGAGATTGTCCTGGAATCCAAGGAAAAGATTATGCAAATCCGTGATCGTCTCAAAGCTGCCATAGATAGGCAGAAGAGCTATGCTGACAAGAGGCATAAACCTCTTCAGTTCCAAGTAGGGGAAAAAGTCATGGCTAAAGTATCACCCTGGAAATGTGTGATGCGTTTGGAAAGAAGGGCAAGTTAAGCCCAAGATATATAGGACCCTTCGAGATAATCGAACGTGTTGGTACTGTAGCCTATAAGCTCAGGTTGCCCTTAAGCTTAGTGGAATCCATGATGTTTCCACATATCTAATCTTAAGAAATGTCTAGCCGATGAGTCGCTACCAATGTCGCATAAAGATGTGCAGACAGATGAAAACCTGAGGTTCGTTGAGAAACCAATTTCGATCGAGGATCGACAGGTTAAGAACCTCCGAAGAAAAATGATACCTATAGTAAAAGTTAAGTGGGACGCTTTTAGAGGTCCCGAGTATACATGGGAGGTTGAGTCTAATATGCGACAAAAGTACCCCCATCTTTTTGAATAAAATCTCGAGGTCGAGATTTCTTTTAAGGGGGTGAGGATGTAACACCCTGTAAAATCGTGGCCAATAGTATAGTGACACATATTGTATTTTTAAATATAGTCTGTTAAAGAACAATAAGGACTAAAGGCGTCAACATGCTTAATCTGAGCCTCTGAATGACGATCCGATGTCAACATGCATAAATAACAGCCTCTGAGTGACTGATATGTCAACATGCTTAAATCATTAGCCTCTGAGTGACTGATATGTCAACATGCTTGAAATTTGACCTCTGAGTGACTGATATGTCAACATGCCCAGCCTCTAAGTGACATCGGAATCAACATGCTTATCATAAGCCTCTGAGTAATCCTCTGTGAAGTCCTAACTCTCATACGTGCCATTGGATGAGAGAGTTCAATTTTGTAAATGTGTGAAATTTGGATATTGGAGGGACTAAAGTGTCAACATGTTAATTTATACCTCTGAGTGACATTTTAACGAACCGAGAGCTCGACAATGTCCGGCATAATCCCGGGTATGCCAATTATTGGCTACGGAGGGTTAAAAGTGCCAAAAAGGTGTTTAAAAAGGTTTTTAGAAACTTTATTAAGTTAAGGGGCTAAAAGTGTCAAAACTTGAAACTGATAATGGGGCGGTCGCGGGCCGCGAGAGACCAGGCCTGGGTCTCTCGCGAGGCGTGAGAACAGGTCTGCTGCAGAAAGTTTTGTTTGGCAGCCAAGCAAAGCTCCAAAACCATTAATTCGAAAACCATGGACTTGTAATCAGATATGCCACGTTTTGGGACACTTGTAAGCTTCCTTTTACACCCCTAAACACATGGCTTCACCTCCTTTAAGATCTCCAACTATAAATAGGTGTTCAAGTGCTTCATTCCAACTTGCACCTTTCTAAATCATAACTCTTCTCCATCCTCTGGAAGTTCCTAGCTGAAAGGAGCATCCAACTTAGTTCTCTTGCATTGTAGGAACCTCTTGTAAGGGTTCCTTGCTCTTGCATTTTTGTTTATAGGCTTTTATAGCCAAAAGTCAAGCGTTTTAAGGAAAACGCTTTGACTTTCGGTTAAGAGCATCATGGTCCAGAAATTGTTCGAAATGAACATGGATAAGTGATCGTAACAAGGTAGATGTTAGTCCCTATAAAGGAAACCTCCTGAAGATCACGTTTGCTAGACCAATTGACGGCTCAAAGTTATGAAAATAAAACGTCAAACAGGCCATTTTTCGGAAAAATCATAAATTGATCTTATATATGTTATGAAACATGTTTTGAAACTTAAACATGTTGGTAATAATTATTAGAACATGTAAGAACATGTTCAGCTCGTTAATTTCAGTTCTAGGGTCGGTTCGCAACCGAAAGTCGCAAAGTTTGACTTCTGCTTTGACTTTCGATTCTTACCCGATTTAGATTAGTTACTTACTGATCTAAAGTTGCATTATGATCATAATATAATGTAGCATAACCCTCTGAGGTTATATTACATGATCATAAAACAGAATCCAAGTTTATGCGCAAGTTCCATAACTATGCCATCTTTGACTAGAATACCCTTTTTACATAAATCAAGGTTTTAACGATAATAAACTTGAAAATGAGTTTCCTACTGATGTAATATTATAAGTAGGATTATTTGGGATTTTAAACCAAGTTATAAACTGAGTTTTCAAGCAGATCCTTAAACATGTCGATAAATGACGGTTTTAGCCCTTATGGCTCACAAAATGATTTTTAATCAATCTTTTCGAGATAAATCATTTACCTACTGATATGTTATATTATATAACATATTTTAAACATTTTAATCTGACCCTAATGTCAGTTTTCGTAAATCGCTTAAAAACGTCATTTTACGACATAAGCGCTGTTTCGGCGCATAGTATGGTTTTAGACCATATTATTGACCAAGACTTGATACCTACTGATTTAAAATTTTATTTTAAACATAATTACAGTAGGTACATGTTATAAACTTAGAATCCCAAATAATTTATAAACTATGTGCAAAATGACCAAAATGCCCGTTCGGTGCATAGTTTGGTCATAAAAGGTAAAATACACATACAATTGGTATCCTACTGATATTATATCATAAATAAAATATTTTTTCGAGAATACTCATGATCATAAACTTTAAATATATTAATGTTCCTTTTATACGGTATAAAATTACCAAAACGCCCTTATGAGGTATAGTTTCATTTTAAAACCATAACGGGCATACAATTTGATATCTTACTGATATCTTAACTTATTTAAAAATAATGGCATATAGAACTTGTCCATGACTTATCCGGTTACCCGATATCGCTAATATGCGCACAGTTACGTATATGTAACTATTTTACATAAGTTAACCGAAACGGGTTTAACCTTGTCATTTAAGTCTCAAAATCCAGAATGCTAATAGTTTACCCCTATTAAACAAGTCAAGGTACTTTCTGGGATTAAACTACATTCTATCCAATCATCGTTTAATCTAGCGTCATACTTTTTGATCAAGTACGCTAGTCGGTCTAAGTCTATGACTTAAATAAAGACCGTTAGTATTTAATTGGGTAGTTTATGCCATAATCCAGACTAGAGACTTACCTGCTATCTACACTTAGTCCTTTTGTGTACGGCTGAGCTATTAGAAAATTTAAAAGAAGACTAGCTCAGGTAAATACTCTCGACTTATTCTCCCTATACGGGCTTGGGTTACGGTAAATTATTACCGCTTGGTGTGAAATAGGATTCAATCGAACGCCGGTTCGGAGATAATAAATCCACATATTCTGTTTTAATCAGTTTTGTTTGATAATTTAAACATTAGGGGTTAACTACCGTGTCCTGGATATCCTCGGCTCATTACAATAGAATGGCCATCACCTTAGCGCGGGTGTAGGTATACACCCGATAGACGCTCAATTATGCATTCCCACAAGTTTGGGAGGAATTGACTCCTTCGTGAGTCTAAAGTGGTGTGTACGTTAATTGTGTCTCAGTTTTCGTACCGAGCCCCATATGTATGACAAACATGTAAATCTGTTAACAAGGATGGATGGTCAATTAACCCAAGTTATAAAAAGATTTTGTGCTGATACGCCCTTAAAACAATTTTTTGTAATGTTTTCAAAATGAATCAGTTGGGTGTATTTACCAGCGAAAGCTGACATATTTTCAAAAGATTAATCTGCAGGTACAATACGAAAATAGGCCGGATATGCTCGGTAGTGATAGAGGATCTTGCAAATCCTAAATATGCCCAAAGTCTGTTTTATATTCTTTCCATGTATAATTTATGATCCGCCTGTGGATCTTCTATTACAAGCTTGTATATTATTTTGCATTTTCGAACATTCGGTTTGTAATAGTAATTTTACTTCAAGACTTCCGATGTGCCGTGTTTAATTGACTATGATGATTATCAACTGACATCACTATACTCCCCACCCTATCCCACCGGTGTATGGATTTCGGGTTGGAAATCCAGGATGTGACACAAGGTACTCTTGGTAGTCCCCTTGAGTGAAAAATCGACCAAAAGATATGAAGATGATGGCTAGGAAAGATAGATTTGCTCAAGAATACTCTCAGAAAAGTTATTCATGGATAGAAGTTGATTGTTGATCTTCGTCTGACAGGTAATCTTCATTTTAAGCCTGCAAATAGTATTGTCATACCAAGTTGGAGTAAACAAACCTGTTCTCATCATGTTTGCCATAAGTATGCAATTTTTGTTTATTTCAGAAGAAGAGGCTAAATGATTGCCATTTGATATTGATAAACCTACTTACACTAATCTTCATTGGGTAATATCTATATCTCTTCTTAAATCGTCTAGTTCCCATTAGTTAGATTAAGTTGTGCTTTGAGGTGTATTAGTGGTGTTCACCGGCTGTTGTTTTTTCGATTCCTTGGGGAATGTTCATCCCGGCTATTGAATGACAAGGCGCTAAAGAACAGAAAAAGAAATGGTTGTCGTTGGCTCAAAAAAAAGCAAATTATTGGCTGTTACGCACAAGCTGAACTTAATTATGGCTCTAGTGTACAAGGTCTACAAATAACCACAACATTTGATCCCCAAACAAGTGAGTTTGTCATTCACAGCCCTAACTTAAATGTAACATGAAATGGATTCGCAACAAGAAACCAGTTTGTTCTTATATTTGTATGTATACAATTTTAAGTCTTTTACTCATTTCTTTTGTTTTGTGCTTGATGTCTCATAGTGGTGGCTTGGTGGATTAGGTAAAGTGTCAACACATGTCATCGTTTATGCTCGCCTCATTGTAATGAATTACATGTAGTTAGGTTATGAAATTTGGAGTTAGGTTATGAAATTTATACAGTAGATGGTCTTAGGTGCCTATACGAATCTCCAACTAGAATTACATCAATCGGATAACCAATGATTTTTAAATAAATTTTTCCGCAAGCTGTGGTCAGAAACTAACGAATCTGATTACTGCTTAGTAAATGAATTTTCTTAACTTCTTTTATAAACAATTAGACCTTGTGAATTTTACACAAAGCCTAGCCAACCAAAATACGCGTCACATAAAATATTCGTAGTTTTTGAAGCTTGTTTACTATTTTAATAAAAACACCGAAAACATCCCAGTTTTAGGAGTCAATGCTGAATTATGACAAGTTGATTTATAGGTGTTTGCATGTTTCTTATATTATCATGGAATGCCTGAACTTGATTGATATTTATGTGAGAATTGTTTAACATGTTGGTTGTTTTGGTGATGTGCATGTATCTATTCAGTTAAATGTTCACAGTCAACATGTTGTGTGCTATGTGCTAGATGCATGTGGAATTTCATGTATTGCATGAACACACCTTAACGATCTAAATGGTAATCATTCTAGGACGTGGTTGACCATCCTCATTATTTCTCCATCTAAATCTAACTGAGGTTAACTAAGGTGAGTTCATACTCTTATTAAACGCATGCATTCTCAGGCTTGGGAACTACACTGTCCCTGGATTTGGGACTACTCTATAATCCTGGGTTGGAATAATACCTATTAAATACCGTAGTTTATATTTCATGTCTTTAGCAGACTAAACGAAACTCCATCTGAAAAATCCCTTGCATTATACCGATTAGTTACCGGGTTTGACAAACGGAGTACTAGTTAATAGCGCTATTAGGTTCGAAAAACCTCACACCATGCTGGGAGCCGGGCGTGAACTTTTGACCTTGACTTTATATCAATGACGATAAACATTGATATGAGGCACAACAACTTACTACAGTCAAGTATTCGGTACTACACAGTTTAGTGGCTTAACTGTGGGTTAGCTACCCATGACATGTTGTTAAATAAACGAATGTATTTGAAACTTACTTTACTTAAAACTGGAACTGTGAACTCGCCAACCTTTGTTGATACACTTTAGTATGCTTTGCAGGACGTTATGTACATCATGGGAGCTTGCAACATTTGGAGTGTCGTGGCCGGCATTAAACTATTGGCTTTAAATTTTATTAAACACCATTGTTTTTAACTTATGTTTGGATTTTACGTTTAGCTTCCGCTGTTGATGTCACACCCCGGATTTCCAACCCAAATCCATACACCGGTCGGCCCAGGTGGGGAGTATTGTGACGTCAGTTGATAACATCATAGTCAATTAAACACGGCACAGCGGAAGTCTTGGAGTAAAATTACTATTACAAACCGAATGTTTGAAAATACAAAATAATATACAGGCTCGTAATAGAAGATCCATAGGCGGATCATAAAATGTACAAGAAAGAATATAAAACAGACTTTAGGCAGATTTAGGATTTGCAAGATCCTCTATCACTACCGAGCAGATTCCGGCCTATTTCGTATTGTACCTACAGTTTAGTCTTTGGACGTTACGTCAGCTTTCACTGGTAAATACACCCAACTGACTCATTTTGAAAACTTCAAAATGGTTTTTAAGTGCAAAACGGCACAAAATCATTTATTAACTTGGGAAAGTTGACATTGCAACCTTGTATCAGATTCACATGTTTGTCAATACATGCAGGGCCCGGGACAGAAACCGAGACATGATTAAATACACACCACTTACGAAACTCACGAAGGAGTTTTCCCCAACGTCTTGGGTAATTTGCATATGAGCATCTGACGGGTGTATGCCTACACCCCGTGCTAAAGACGTGGCTAATAACTAATGTATTGAGCCGAAGATATCCAGGACACGGTAATTGAACCCCCGATGTATAAGTTATCAAACAAAACTGATTAAAACGAAATATGGGGTTTACTAACCACAAACGGGCATTCGATTGACCCCATTTTGGACCAAGCGGTAATAATTTACCGTATCCCAAACCCGTATAGGGAAAATAAGTCGAGAGTATTTACCTGAGCTAGTCTTCTTCTTTTATTTTTAAATAACTTAGCCGTATACAAAAGTACCAAGTGCAGATAGCATTTACCGGCAAGCCAATTAAATATTAACGGTATTATAAACCGAATAGTGTACATGATCATTACGTATAACACTTGATTAAACGATGATCGGATAGAATGTAGTTTAAACCCGACAAGTACTTTGACTTGCATAATATGGGTAAACTATAAACATTCTGGATTTTGAAACTTAAATGACAAGGTTAAACCCGTTTCGGTTAATTTTCGTAAACTAGATACCTATAATCAACCGTACGCTTATAAGCGATAATGGGTAACCGGATAAGTCATGGACAAGATCTATATGCCATTATGTTTAAATAAGTTTAAAATATCAATAGTATATCAACTTATATGCCCGTTAAGGTTTCAAAACGAAACTATGCCTCATAAGGGCATTTCGGTAATTATATACCGTATAAAAAGGAACTTGAATATATTTTAAGTTTATAATTATAAGTATTCTGGAAAAATATTATATTTATGATATAATATCAGTAGGATATCATTTATATGTGTAATTTATCTTTTATGGCCAAACTATGCACCGAATGGGCATTTTGGTCATTTTACACATAGTTTATAAATTATTTGGGATTCTGAGTTTATAATATGTATCTACTATAATTATGTTTAAAATAAGTTTTAAAATCAGTAGGTATCAAGTCTTGGTCAATAATATGGTGTAAAACCATACTATGCGCCGAGACGGCTCTTATGTCGTGAAATGACGTCTTTATGCGATGTTTATGAAAACTGACGTTAAGGTCAGATTAAAATGTTTTAAATATGTTATTTAATATAATATATCAGTAGGTAAAAGATTTACCTTGAAAAGATTTGATTAAAACCATTTTATAAGCCACAAGGGCTAAAACCGTCATTTATCGACATAGTTTAAGGACCTGTTTGAAAACTCAGTTTATAACTTGGTTAACATCCCAAATAATCCTACTTATAATATTACATCAGTAGGAAATTCATTTTCAAGTTCATTACCATTTAAAACCTTGTTTTATGCAAAAATGATATTTTGGTCAAAGTTGGCATAATTATGGAACTTGCGCATAAACTTGGATTCTGATTATGATCATGTAATATAACCTTAGAGGGTTATGCCACATAGTATTACGATCATAATGCAACTTTAGATTAGTAGGTAACTAATCTAAATCAGGTCAGAATCAAAAATCAAAGCAGAAGACAAACTTCGCGACTTTCGGTTGTCAACCGACCCTAGAACTGAAATTGACGAGCCGAACATGTTCTTACATGTTCTAATAATTATTACCAACTTGTTTAAGTGTCAAAACGAGTTTCATAACATGTATAAGATCAATTTATGATTTTTCCAAAAAATGGCTTGTTTGACTTTTTAATATCTTAACTTTGACCCGTCAATTGGTCTAGCAAACGTGATCTTCAGGAGGTGCCCTTGATAGGGACTAACACCTACCTTATTACGATCACTTAGCCATGTTAATTTTGAACAATGGCTGGACCATAATGGTCTTAACCGAAAGTGAAAGCGTTTTCCGAAAAACGCTTGACTTTTGGCTATAAAAGTTTATAAATGAAAATGCACAAGGAAGGAACACTTACCAGTGATTCCTAGGGTGCAAAAGAACTATGTTGGATGCTCGTTTTAGCTAGGAACTTGCAGAGGAGGGAGAAGAGTTGTGATTTAGAAATGTGTAAGTTCAAATGGTGAACTTGATCACCTATTTATAGTTGGAGAGCTCAAAGGACGTGAAGCCAGGTGTTTAGGGTGTAAGAGGGAGCTTACAAGTGTCCCAAAACGTGGCATAGTTGATTACAAGTCCATTGTTTCGATCAAATGGTTTTGGAGCTTTGTTTGGGGACCAAGCCAAAACTTTCTGCTGCAGACCCCTTCTCGCGCCCCGCGAGAGACCCAGGCTAGGTCTCTCGCGGCCCGCGACCGCCCCTTGGCCAGTTTCAAATTTTGACACTTTTAACCCCTTAACTTATTAAAGCTTCTTAAAACCTTTTTAAACACCTTTTTGGCATTTTTAGCCCTCCGTAGCCAATACTTGGCATACCCGGGATTATGCCTGGACATTGTCGAGCTCTCGGTTCGTTAAAAGGTCACTCAGATGTAAGAATTTAACATGTTGACACTTTTAATCCCTCCATCATCCAACTTTTATATAATAATGGATTTAATCACTCTCGCCCAATTAAACAGGACATATGAGAGTTAGGACTACGTAAAGGATCACTCAGAGGCTCTGTATAAGCATGTTGACTCTGATGTCACTCAGAGGCTAGGCATGTTGACACAACGGTCACTCAGAGGCCGAATTTAAGCATAACAACACTAATGGTCGTTTAGAGGCTACGTTTTATGCATAACGACACTAATAGTCGTTCAGAGGCTACATTTTTATGCATGACGACACTAATGGTCGTGCAGAGGCCAGGTTTATGCATGTTGACATCAGAAAGTCATTTAGAGGCTTAGTTTGAGCATGTTGTCACTTTTAGTCCTTATTATTATTTAATAGACTATATATAAAAATACAACACGTGTCACTATATTATTGGACACGATTTTTACAGGGTGTTATAGTTGATTTAAACTATGTTTTGGAAATTTAAATTTTAATCACTAATCATGTTGATTGTGATGATTTTTAATAACTTTAATACTTGTTTCAACATGTTAGTGGCTTGATCCTTCTTAGTCACACGCCTCGCGGTAAAACTTCGCATGTGGATTCTGAGGGTGTGACAACCGGACCCATTTGAAATTTATTAAATAAGTTTGGTTAGTTCGATTAAATTTATAACCGAGAAGCATCAACGATGTTATATATGTTAGTTATAAGTCAAGGGGTTAATTGTGTAATTATTGAAAACTATTTTATAATTAAATCAACTAACTGCGTTAGTTTATTTAACAAAAATCAGGTTAGCATGATTTCTAATAATTAAGGAGTTATTGCTAGAACTATATTAAAATCTAAAACAACTAACTATGTTAGTTGTTAATTGATTAGGTAAAAGAAATAAATAACTAAATTAGAAAGTAAAGTTAAAACTATAATGGGTTAAAACTGATATTGTAGTAAAGCTTAAGTGAGGGGGCCATTTTTGTAAAAACCAGTATGTGAAAATGGGAGTTGAACCGGACACGGGTGAGACTCAAACTCAGGTCCCCGCTAAACACAGATGATACACCAACCTCTGAGCTACACAGCTTGTTGCGGTTGATATGTGTATTAAATGATATATATATATATATATATATATATATATATATATATATATACACACACCTTTTTTCCATCCTTGTTTTCAGCTAACAAACGTGAAACATGAGTTTTTTTTATACGTTTTCCTTATCAAACGACTTAATTAATCAAATTAATTATCAAATGTTAATAGACTTTATGATCATATACGTCTTAAAGCTACCAATCGCATCCTAATAATCAGAAATAGAGAATTGATAGTACACACTTTTCACCATTAACGTACACACCAACTAAATTGGGTTTTCTCTCCATATGTAAAACTGTCTGACAAATCATATACCACTTTATACCTCTGCAAAATCTAACAAAACCCCATTGGAATTACATCTCATGAATCGAGCATCACGAATTTGATCCATGAAGATTCAAGGGCTTGTAACTTCAAGCTTTGATTTCTCCTTCATTCTTTAACCAAATAAGGTAATTCCAAAGCCCATTCTCATTATTTTTTCGTGCTCTACAAAAACCTATTGTTAATTTCTGCTTTTGATAGCCTTATGAATCTGAATTAGATTATTGATAAACTAGGGTTCTTAGTTCATAAATTTTGGGAGTTTTAATCCTAGGCTAGGGTTTTGTTAAAATTGAACATATGTTGCTATTATATTCCATGTTAGGATAGTTTGTGAAAACTTTGGGAATTTTTTGTTGTCATTTGGTTTATTTTATGAATTATGTAAGATTAAACCATGTTAAAAATCTTTTAAAAATATAAAACAAATTGATTTAAACGTTTTAAGTATTTTCACTAATATTTTCAGAATATATGTATGTATAATATATATATATATATATATATATATTTTGGAATTTTTATAAATTAATTCGGTAATTACCAATAAATATTTGTAAATAAATAGTTTATTAGAATTATGTAATAAATGATTTCTTTTATAAAGTTAATTATCTTAAATATAAATAAATACTAAATATGAGATTAGATTTAGAATCCTCTTTTAGTGAATTTCTATTATTTCATACTTTGGTATTATGGGGAAATTAGGATGTAATTATTAATTCGTTAATCATTTGTAATACAATAAGTTATGAAAGTATGTAATAAATAAAGTAACTTATAAATTTATTTATTTGGAATATAAATACATGATCACCTTAAAATAAAAAATTATAATTTCATTAAATGGATTTCTAATAGATTAGAATGATTTTGGTATTTATTAGCTAATTATATGTTGAAATTATTGTTCTAGGATTGTTACAAATATATTTAATTAGAAATACAAATACTAATTTTAGGTATTTATCTAAATAGTGGAGAGTTCAAATGAGAAGAAAAATTTTGTAAGAATAAAAAGAATTAACTTTTAAACCAATAGAAATTCTCCATTTACTTTATTTAATATGTGTATTTAATGTTATGAAAAATGGCATATAGGTAAATCTATAATTGTCAATAATTAGCTATTTAATTAAACTTGTAACTCATTTTTTTATATACTCTTTCAAGATAAAATAATTATGGTGTAGGACAATTTCAACATGTATAGGATAAATTTTAGTATGTGTAAGAAAAATTGAAATGTGTAAAGTAAATTTACATGTGTGTAGGGTAAATCCGATAATGTAAGACATATGTAGGATAAATATTGAAATGTGTAGGATAAAGTTTCTGCTTTATTAATGAGAAATAACATAGTTAATGAGAGGATTATAAACTATTTATGTTTTACCATTATGCTCTTTCTTCTTCTTATTCTCACATTAAATTAAATTTCTTCTCAAATGAACATTCTCCTATCTAAATATTTAATTATACATTTCAAGTTCCCAAATAGGAGAACCTAATTTTGTAGAATTATGGTTAATATTTATTCTCTCTCTCTCTCTCTCTCTCTCTCTCTCTATATATATATATATATATATATATATATATATATATATATGGGTTTGGTATATTTCTTTTAAGGTTTTTGTCTCATCGATACTTAAATTGTGCGGTTTCGTTTTAGTGGCTCGTATCTTCGCAAACAGTGAGTAAACTCTCTTCTCTTTTCATCCTTAACTTTTTGGGGTGTATCAATGTGTCTCGATCAACTGTTCTTATCTAATTTCTAGCATGCAATATTTGGTGTGTCGTATATGCATTATTTGTTGTTGTTGTTATTGTTTGTTGAGGTTATTGTTCTTGTTGGGTTAGTCATTATAGTCAATGAGTCATTCATTCAGTGGATCTATGGCTAACCTTTCCTCATGACCTAGAGATGTTGATATCGCCAAAGTCACACCTTTTTTGGGTGTGGGACGCAAGGAGTTGGTTTTGGTTTTGGTGTCGGTCTTCGTCTTAGTCATTGTTCAATCATTATTCTATGCTCATATTATTTGCCGCATTAACTTCCACATGAATAATTGCATGTTTAATATTTGAATTTAAAAGGGCAAAAATATATTCTTTCACTTCTAAATTTAAAATGGTAAACCTAGTTTACTTAACAAAGGTTTACTCACCAGCTCATTATAGCTGATCCAAAAATATTATTTTACATATGATACAGGTACTAAGAATCAAAGACTAGACTGAATCAAGATCACATAGAAGCTCTTGTCTTAATAATTTAAAAGAAAAATATTATATATTTATTTGGATATTTGAACCTATATGTAATATGTAACATATTAATTATGATTTGTTTACTTATGAAATTTTACTAGTGTCAAAAGCTTTGGACAATTATCAAAAGCTTTGGACAATTATCACACGTCGTACCATTCTGCTATGGGTCAGAATATGACATTTACAGCTTCTAGCATGAGATAGAGATTTACCGTGTTTGACTCTACTTCCGAAACACGACTTGCAATCGGAGAGTCCTCCTTTTAGTTCTTATTATACTTAACACACACCACCGAACCCCGGTGGTGTGAAGTATTTATCCACACGCCAGTAAATTCCTTGTTATTTTTCTTCTATTACTTCCTTGCAAACAATATAGGAAGCTATGTGTAATGTCCGAAACATTTTAAATAAATTATTAAGTCGCAATAACATTTTAAACATGATCCTCAATATATTTACATGAAAATTATATTTACTCAAAATTATTAATTTATATATATATGGGGTGTTTAGGTATGAGTTTGAAAATGACTTACTAACTTACTAAAGCTAATAAGTCAATAAATTATTTAGAAAAACCTCAAATCCTGACTTTTAGAAATAACTTATTAACTTTTAAAAATAACTTATTAATTTATTGAAGCCAATAAGTAAATAAATTATTTAAAAAATCTCATCCTGACCATTGGAAATGATTTATTAACTTTTAAAAATGATTTACATGAAAATTAAATGTGTACCTACTTATTTTTTACTCCCTCCTTTTGTAATTATATACATGTTTAACTTGTTTAGGATAATACTTGGACATTGCTCAGTCTAGTCTGCAGGCTATAACGACAACGCCCGGTTGGTATTTTATTATATGTAAAACTAAAAAAAATATATGTAAAACTAAAAATATATCTCATGGTTTAGATTATGGTTGGGTCCACGACTGAAACCATATTTTTACGATGGAAATTACTAACTTTATTTCGATATTGTATGTTGTTTAATGTTTGTCACATATTGATTTCGATTGAGAAATATATATCGTGATTTATAATATAGTAGGGTCAACGAATTTAAAGTCTATATTGTATCTTTATTATAACCTGTGTGTTCCGTAGTGGTACGTTTGGAATTCAGATTGTATTGTACATCATGATAACCGATAAATAAATTTATTAAATATATTAAAATATTATATTAGTGGATAATGCTATTTGCGTCGTAACTCGTCTTTGAACATCTAAACAATGACAAAAAGTAAAACGATATAGTAAATAACAAAGGTAAAAATAAGGTAAACGAAAAAGAAAACGATAGAAACTTTGGCGGTTTCGGCGCACTCGTTATAGCAAAGAAAAAAAAGTTAAAAAATATGTTAAAAAGAATATCGGCGTGTTCATTAAAAAATACTAAACTAAAAAAAACCTTTGCCACACTCGTTATAGCAAAGAAAAATAAAAAATATGTCTAAAACGATATTAACGTGTTTATTAAAAAACTATTTAGGTGTAGAAAAGTAATTAGGTTAAAATAAAAGAACAAAAATATAAATAGTTAAACTACATGGGTTGTAAATGAAAAAGTTTACACTAAATAATGAAATAGAATAAAGAACAAAAAAAATTGATTAATTTGTATAATATGCATTAGATAGTACAACATTATTTATCTTCTCTTCTTTCATGGTATTATATACATAATACATATATAATATAGTAGTTTAACGAATTTAAAGTCTAAACTGTATCTTTATCAGTCATTTCTAATAAAAAAAAATAAAAGAGCACATGTTGATATCTACATCGTTTTTATGAACCCGTTATAAACATGATATTCACTTTCGTAACTTGCCAATATAATCTTGGTTGATTTTCTTATATTAGTCCCTTGTAACCTTTATAAGGAAGGATGGTGGGATGTGTAAGCTACAAGTTCAATTCTATATTTCATATAAATAATAAAATAATTTATAAATATTCAAAATACTCTTACCATTATACGTCTCCAAAGTTCTTTGAAAATCAATAGGTACTAGACGAATCGAAAATACAGACAATATAAAGTTTTTAAAATAAATATATATAAAGAAATTAAATATATGAAAATGAATTAAAAACTTGTGAGAATCACCCTCATGTTGTCTTTTTATGTGGAAACGTCGATAAAAAAACACATAATATGCGCATTTGCTCATTTAAAAGGTAGAAAGAAAACACGTTGTAAAGGTATATTAAGAAAATATAAAAAAGTTACTTCGCAATTTTAAAAAATCGTAAAATATCATGTAAAACCACCACTATAACCTATCCAAATTTATTTAAAAATACATAAAAGTTGAAGAAAAAACAAAATAAAACTTTGTTCATAAAAGAAAAAAACTTGAGAACATATAAAGTAATTGTAGATTGATTAATAATTTAAGAATTGATTTAAATAATTATTTGTATTTAATGAATATAGAAAAACAAAAGAAAAAAAAAATCAACCAAACAAAAGGAACACCAAGATTAGAACCCTCTTCTTGCTATTAAAACAACATGCAAACCACCATAGCAAGTACCTCATTATATATTTTGTTTTTATAGTGTAATATTAATAAAAAGAAATTAAAAAATTCGACCCTTTAGGGTTTGGGTCTAGCCGTTGCTCACCCAACCCTCCTCCAGGCGGGCCCTTCATATTAAAGTTATTGGTAACAAACTTTTGTTGATTGTAGGCATATTTAGTCGTGGACATTTTGGTAGGTTATAGTTTAATTATTAGGATAATCGGTGTGGGGAGTCGTCTAGACCTGGCTTGACTCGGCGACACCTCTCAACACGATTTCCGGAAGGGCGGCGTCGTCTTGAACGACAAATGGTAGACGTTGAGGACGGAGCGCAAAAGGACAAAACATATAGCCATTGGACGGCAAAAAGCTAGATTTAAAAAAAGATTATTTTTTATTCCCTCTTTATATATATACCTTTTATTCCTCCACTTTTAACACAAATCTTTCCAATCTCTCTCATTTTTTATACACCACCATACTAATATAAAACTATAGGCATGTCTTCTCCTTCTTCATCGTGGTGTTCGTCATATTCGGTTGATGACGAATTATTTTTTGCAAACTTGTTATGCACGCAGCACAGATGATCATGGAGGAGGAGTAAGAGCAAGAAACGTCCTCACAACCACAAACTAGGGCAACCGCCTAAAACCGAGACCGAGAAGG
The DNA here is from genome assembly GCA_947069175.1 of Scalesia atractyloides. Classification (NCBI taxonomy): domain Eukaryota; kingdom Viridiplantae; phylum Streptophyta; class Magnoliopsida; order Asterales; family Asteraceae; genus Scalesia; species Scalesia atractyloides. The sequence continues at coordinate 61,026,360 of CAMTDV010000007.1, read as the reverse complement.
TATTTTTTTTTTAGTGTATCTTTATTTGATTTTAATAATGTATTTATTTTTTAGTGTTAATAATGAATTTAATTTAATTTATTTTTCTTTGTTAATGTTTAGTTGGCCTGATAGTTTAGTGGCCGATTATTTTGCCGACGAACTTGTGTACACGGACGCGATGTTTAGACGTCGGTTCCGAATGAGTCGTCATTTGTTCTTACGTATAGCAGACGATTTGGCGCAGTCTGATCCATTTTTCACCCTTCGATACGATGCTAGGGGCCGTAGGGGATTTACCATTTTACAGAAATGTATGGTGGCCATTCCACAACTAGCATACGCGACGACACCCGATTCATTGGACGAGTATTTAAGGATGTCCGAAAGAAGTTCAAGTGAATGTTTGCACAAGTTTTGCGAATGGACCGTGAAGTTATATAGTAAGAAATATCAACGGAAACCAAATGTAAATGACGTCCAAAAATTATATCAAGCACAAGAAAAAAGGCATGGTTTTTTAGGAACGCTCGAAAGCATTGATTGCATGCACTGGCCATGGTAGAACTGCCCTACTACCTATCAAGGTCAATATACTTTGGGCGATCATGGTCATCCAAATATAATAATAGAGGCTGTTGCATCACAGGATCTCTGGATTTGACATGCTTTTTTTTTGTATGCCTGGTTCACTTAACGACTTTAATATCATCTACCAATCACAGATATTTGACGATGTAATACTTGGAACAGGTCCAGACACCAGTTTTACGGTTTCAGGTGTGGAATACAGGCATGGTTACTACCTTGCGGATGGAATATACCCAACATACTCTACAATCGTTCTATTCCGCACCCGACGGATGATAAAAGAAAGAAATTTGCCAAGTTTAAAGAGGGGGCGTGAAAAGATATTAAACAGTGTTTTGGGATTCAACAAAAAAATTGGCATATCATTGAACATCCAACACGTTCTTTTACACCAAAGAGGTTGCGATACATTACGTATGCTTGTATCTTGCTGCATAACATGATCATCGAAGATGAAGGGGAGAGCGATTTATGACTACGACGAAAATGAGCCTAACGGGAATTTTGTTCCAGTGAGTGTAGAACAACAAGATTTAAACGGATTCTCTCTACGTAACTAGTACACACATCAAAACCTACAAGCAGACTTGGTGGAGTACATTTGGAACAACGCACAAAACAAACCCAATGATGACATGTCGGATGAAGACTTGTAGTTTTTATAATTTTTTTTAAGATTAGCTTGGTTTTTTAATATAATGTTGGAACTAATATTTATTTTAAAGTTAAATTTTTTTAAGATTAGGTTGGTTTTTAATGAAATGTTGGAATTAATATTATTTTAAGTTTAATTTGTAGATTATATATATATTATATTATATATTATATATATATATATATATATATATAATATATGGGAAGGTTCATTTAAGAAGAAACTTTATGTGAGAAGAAAACAAAGAAATGGCATAATGATAAAACATTAAATAGTTTATAACTCCTCGTATTAATTATGTTATCTCTCATTAATAAAAAAAACATTATATCCTACACATTTCAAAATTTATTCTACATATATCTTATATTATCAGAATTTACCCTACACACATGTAAAATTATCCTACACATTTCAAAATTTACCATTCACATATTAAAATTTATCCTACATATGTCGAAAATTGTCCTTCACTAAAAATTATTTTATCTTGAAAAAGTATATTAAAAAGTGAGTTACATGTTTAATTAATTAACTAATTAATAACAATTATAGATTTACCTATATGCTCTTTTTAATAATATTAAATACACACATTAAATGAAGTAAATGAAAAAATTTTATTAGTTTAAAAGTTATTGTTTTTATTCTTACAAAATTTTTCTTCTCATTTGAACCTTCCACTATATATATATATATATATATATATATATGCATATTTAATTAGCCAAAATTAAAAATAAATAAATAAACTAGGTGGGGTAGGGTCATCATCCATTTACTTGCTTTCATCCTTGAATGAGCATCCTACAAGTACTATGACGTGACGCTGAGATGGAGGGTCATCCTCCAAAGACTACTCTCCTCACATGCCAAGTAGTCTTAAAATATTTGAAATCTCTAAAAAGTTTCCGAATTAAATGTTTAGTCATATAAAAATAGATGATTTTTCACTTTCCATTAATTATTTTATAAGTCATATAATATTTTCCATTTTTTCCTTACAATATTGTCATTATATAAACCTGGTGTTTTTTTAAATAAAAAACATGTAAGGAAAGTATGATAATCTTCAAATAACAAATATCGCTGCCATCCATTACTATCATTCTATTATATACCTAAAACTTATTTTAGACATGAATTCTCAATAAAACTTTTAACTTTTTAGGAATTCATGTTGTGACAGATAAATCGATAAATGTTGTATAGAAAGAATTTTAGATAACTATGAGTTACTTTTAAATCTTTAGTTATAAACATTAATTCAGAATTTTCTTTTTCAGCCTCCTATGTAGTTATAAACATTAATTCTAATTAGAATTTTATCTTTTATTTTCAGCGTCCTATGTAGTTTTTTTAAACATCTAATTACAAAAAACAGTAGTTTAACTCGTGTAATCATACAAATAATAACCTACTTGTATAACACATAGGGGTGTCCTTCAAGATCACATAATCATATATATGCATTTGCACGTTGATCATGCCCATATACCTACAAAACAAATGTCAAACATGGGTGAAATGGACCTGTGAATCCATCCATACCATCCACCCAAACTTACACATCTAAGATATATAGCCAACTCATTCTTCTCCTATCAAATCACATATTATAATGGTCTTAGTGTGATTACAGGGCATAAACAAAAGGGTGATGATGTAGATTTAGTGTTAATCTCCGGGTATTAAGTAAACATTTGTCAATGTAGAGTTAGCCCATTTGATAGAGACACATGCTTTTAAAGGATACATCATAGGTTCAGACCTTGACAAAACTCTTTAAAATTATTGGTTTAAAGTTAAATAGGAATAACATTTATTGCTAAAAAAAGTAAGCATTCTTCCCGCATTTGACCCACCATCTTGCACAGTAAAACACTAGATCGCTAGAGTTTTAAGACACGACTTGGCACAAATAATAACCTACTTGTATAACATATAGGGGAGTCCATCAAGATCACATAATCATATATATGCATTGGCACGTGAATCCATCCATACCATCCACCCAAACTTACATATCTAAGATATCATATAGTCAACTCATTATTCTCCTATCAAATCACATGTTATAAAGGTCTAGTGAGGGCATAAACAAAAGGGTGATGATGTAGAATTAGTGATAATCTCCTGGTATTAAGTAAACATTTATCAATGTGGAGTTAATCCATTTGGTAGAGACACATGTTTTTAAAGGATACGTCCTAGGTTCAGACCTGGACAAGGCTCTTTAAAATTATTGGTTTAAAGTTAAGTAGGGTTAGATTTATTAGTGAACAACCCTCTTGTTTGTGAACCTAGTGAACTAATCTTAGTCGTTCAGTTATTTTTTAGATGAAAATGATAGAATTGTAATTTAACATTTAATTATGTATTAATTCATTATTCTTTATTAATCCATAATTAGTTACATGTTGCTATATAAAGTTAACCCTATATATAGGTTTAGATTTATTAGTGAACAACCCTATTGTTTGTGCCCTCTTGTTTGTGAACTTAGTAAACTAATCTTAGTCATTCAGTTATTTTTTAGATGAAAATGATAAGATTGTAATTTAACATTTAATTATGTATTAATTCATTATTCTTTATTAATCCATAATCAGTTACATGTTGCTATAATTAAATTAATTTAAATTATCTTTTAATTTATTAATCGTTGATACACATATGTACACTTGTTTTGTTTTAACTAATTCCATAATTTTATATGAATCTACTCGTGTGCATGCATAGTATACTATATGTTGTTAGTATACACAAATGTAACAATTTCTGAATATAATACACAGATTTATAAAATCAAGTACACATGTGTATAAACTAACAACTGTGTATTTTGTATAAACTTATAGTTTGCGAGACTGTACACATGTGTATAAACTAACATTTGTTTATCTCGTATAGACTGATACTAGTGAAACTATACACATGTGTATAAACTAACAACTGTGTATCTTGTATTACGAAAGCTAGCAAGATTTTAGAGATTTTTTATTTTATTGTTTAAACAATGCAATTTACAAATGACAAAAATACCCTCATGTCATTTATTTTAAAGGGAATTTATAACATTATAATTACAATCTTATCATTGGTAAAAAAAACTCTAGATCTTTTAAATGAACGGCAAGGATTTGTTCATTTGGTTCACAAATAAACTAGTGTTCACTCTAAAACCCCTATATATATATATATATATATATATATATATATATATATTTAATTTTATATATATATATTAGGGCCAGCTATTGTACAATATGCCTTATCATACGACGCGTACGAGGTTACTTACAACATGCGAAATTTTGTATCCAACATGTGATTTCACTTTTTTTGGTTCATGCGATTTACCATATTTTTTACATGCGATTTTACCATTTTTTATGTACATGCGATTTTATTTTTTAATAACATAAAGTGCGCTTTGTCATTGCGTACGTTATATATATATATATATATATATATATATATATATATATATATATATATATATTAACTAAAAAAGCCTAAAAAACATGTCAATTTTTTTTTATAATTTTTTGATAAAAATTCGCTACTTATTATGTATAAAAAAATTTAAAAGCAATTTGTACTGCACGTGTGCGTTATATGTATATGCTGCACATGTGCATTATATGCTTAAAGTTAACATTTGGGTTTAGTCTAACTTTTAGGGTTAGGTTTTTTTAAGTTTTAGGATTAAGTTTTGGGTGTGGGAGTATGGGGGTTTAGGTTTTTGCGGGGTGCGTGCGGGGGGTTTAGGTTTTTTGAGGGTGCGGGTGAAGGGTTTAGGTTTTTTTTTCGGTTTATGTTTAAGATTTAGTTTTAGGTTTTCTTTTGGGGGGGGGGTAGGTTTAGGCTTTCCATATTATTGCACATGTGCAGTACAACTTTTTTTGAAAAAAAATGTTTTTTATATATTATTTATAGCGATTTTTAATAAAAAATTCAAAAAAAATGGTATTTTTAGGCTTTTTAGTTAGTTTTTAGTTTTCTCATGATCCATCCCCTATATATATAAACGGGATCAAGAGAAAACGGTTGGAAGTATGAAACAGTGAGAACGAACAAGATCTTTGTAAGTTGTTGCTGAGATTGATGCGGTTAGTTTGTGTAAATATCGGGAATCTTACAACAACCAGGAGAGGTACTTTTTGAAGAACCAAACAAGGGTGCACATGTTAATCACATGTCATTTCCCCATCATATTAAAGCATCCACAACTTTTTTGTATGTAATTACTTTTTAAAAAAATTACACCATAAAATACAAAAATTTTAATCTTTTCGGCGAGTATACTATTGATATACTTTTCGAAAAAAAAAAAGAACTGAGTTTTTTTATAGCATTTTCAACTTTGTGTTTTCACTTGGTTTTATGGTGTTTTTTTCTGGATTTGGTGTCTTTATGGCGTTTTCAACTAAGTTCTGAATGGTGTTTTTATGAACTGTGTGTTTTATGGCGTTTTCAACGGGCATTTCATGGGTTTTTTTTTGAACTAGGTGTTTTTTATTTGAACACCCAGTTCATGCCATTTTTTTAATTTCAAAAGTATAACAATAGTATACTCGTTGGAAAGATAATAAAACACTCGACTTTATTATGTAATTTTTTTTTAAAATATCACGTATTAAAAAGTTACGGGAGTTTAAAAAAATGGTGAAATATGCATAAAATTACCGTTTTCACACTTTTAGGGCAATTCTCTGGATCCTGCCCCTAACACACACACACACACATATATATATATATATAGGGTGGAGTTTCTCAAAAAATTGTGTTTTTCTACAAAGTGATCTTGACCATTGGATGAGTGTTTTTGATGGTTGAGGTCATTTTGGTGGCATTTTGATAATATGTGTGTCTTAAAAATAAGTTAATTTAGTTGATTAGGGGTAAATGTGTCATTTAACTTGTTTTAAATAAGGAAATAACTATCAACCATAAAACCACCTTATAATTGTCGTGATTTTCTCTATCTCTAATCTCCCACCTCTGGAAACACCAAATCATAACAAAAATAGCGATAAATCAAATCTAGGGTTTCGTTATTTCTTCTTTTTAGAGATCAAAGACGTTTATTTCATGTAGTGTGTTTTAGTCATAAAACACAATGTGAGGAACTAGTGACAGATTGCTAAAAACAACGTCAAATTTTGTTTATGATAAAACACAATGTGACGAACCAGTTACAGTTAATGACTGCTAAAATAAACGTGACGAACAGTTACTGACTGTTAAACACAACGTAGATGTGTTCATAGTAGTGTGTTTAGTGATAAAACACAATGTGATTAACCAGATGAAATACGAATTAAATGTGAGTATGTTGTAGCAATCGTATTATAATCATTGACAATCGTCACATTTGAAATCAAAGAGATATTCAGTTTTCTTAAAATTCTCATTAGTTAGTTTAGGATATAATATATGTCATAATTAAAATAACTATCAAATTACCATCATGCCACAAGGATATGGCTTCCTACACTTTTGTAGGAAAATTTGACTTTGTAGGATATAGGGTAGGGTTTATGAGAGAACCAACTTTAGGGCGAGAACCAGCGTGAACACAACAAAAACTACTTAAGAAGGCTTAAAACACACAATTTAAAAAAAATCCATTAAAATCACAACTTTTTATTAATGGTTTTTTTTAATTTTAATAACAATTACTGATGCACATGTGCATATGTCATATTTCTTGACAATACCTATACAATTCATCTTCCATTTACGCTACCATCCGTAATATAGAAATGAAACATTACCATAACCCTCCTTCGAATTCCAGTCAGTTCCAGTCGTTAACTCCCCTTCAATTTCTCACCCATTTAATCTCCTATATCCAACCTCAAGTACAAAGGCCTAAAATCCTTCCCATCTTAAAAAAAAACATCTTTATTTAATCCTTTCAATATATGTAGACCTTTTAAAATGGTTGTATAATATTTTATTTTATTAGTGATCATCTAAACCTATTCTACAAGACGTTGCAAAAGAATTAATTTTATTTTTTTAATATTAAAATAAATTACCAATTATAATGGTTGGTGAATCGATATTTTTAGATATACCAATTATAAAGGGGGACGGTCCATTGTACTTTACCTTTTTAACCATGGTTAAAGAATTTTTTTGTTACAATAATGGAACCGGTTTAATGTATCTTTATTTTAAATAATACAGTTTTTTATACCAATTCCACTAAACGTTTTATTAGATGTTAAACACCGTTATAAAACGTTTTGTTTTGTACCAGTGGAAAATCTTTTAAGGAAAATTAAGAACAACATACATAATGCTAAAATATTATATAGTTATGATTTCTCCCATAAATTATTCATTTTATAATTAATTAATTAAAATCATTTTTCTAATTGTGCATATATGTATGTGGAGGAATATATGGTTTGAACATGTTTCTGATGTACATACGTATTTAAAATGGAAAATAAATATTATAGATGTTTGTATCATAGATGTTGTATTGATTTTTTCTTATATAATATTTGATCTGGCTATGTATTATGTAGTCGCTTTCTATATATGAAAAATAAATATTGAGCTATGACTTTGCTTCTTAGTTGTTTCATTATTGTTGATCTTTTTAATCTAAACTCATTTGTTCTAAAGAGAGGTCGTTAAAGAATTCTTAAAGAGAATGAGTGGTCCATATTCATTCTTATGGTATTTAAATTTTCTTTGGTTCTGTTAGGATCCTTACCCTACATATATATTTAGGGACAAGATCATGAGAAGCTCTTCATTCTTCAGAAAACTCAAAGAACTTTATCTATCAATTAATTGGCTCTATTAGGAATCCTTACCCTACATGTATTTAGGGAAAGGATCATAAGAAACTCTTCATTCTATAGAAGACGTGAGAGAACTTAATCTATCGATTAATATATGTCTTGATTCTTTTTCAAAGGTTGAATTTTTAGGAAATGAGATTAGCTTTTTTAGTTGAGTTTTAGCATTTAATTTTTAACTTTTAAGCGTTATCATTTAGAGTTTATTTCTTAGGTTTGATAATGTTGGATAGAGTTTTCTCGAGTTTTCGTGAAGAGAAACTTTTCGTGATCCCTCCCTAATATAGATTTTTGTACAAACTCCATTTTGCCTAAAATATGTTTGATGCATTCTTGTCGTAAAGCGTCTACGAGAGGGAGAGAAGTATGTGTGTTAAGACCGCGGGGTGTGGTTGGGTAGAGGCTCGGGGTGCTTAGGCGGCAGCTGTCCGACTGGAACACTGCCCTCCCGTTCAATCTTCGGGCCCGCGGGAAATCTTTCCGATCTCCCGATGTTGATCTTGATTTGTGTGGGTATTTTATTGCTTGTTTTTTGATTTTTTTTGTTTGTCGTTTACTTGTTTCTGTTTTTGCAGGTTGAAGAGGAGCACAGGAAGATAAGAATGGAATAAAAAATTATAAAAGACCCCTTAGAATTTAGTTTTAATTTTAAAATACCCTTCAAATTTAGTTTTAATTTTAAAAGGACGCTTTTTAATTTTAAAAACACCTCTTAGAATTTGGTTGTAATTTTAAAAGACCCCTTAAAAGTTTTTTTAGTTATATACGTTAATGTTTTAAAGTCTAATTTAATTTAATTTAAAATTATGTTTATGTGATTTATATTTTAACAATTAATCGAATTAAAAACATTATTTATAAATAAAATACATTAAATAAAAAATGGAAGGGGAAAGGGAAGGGGGAAGAATGTGACAACTGTGAAAATCTCGGTAACCCTAATGGTGCTAGTCTTTGGTAACAAAACACGATGTGCAAACAAGTAGACTCATGATGATTTTGAGGATAGAAACCTGTTAACATATGATTACTAGAATGTACTATACAGAGCAGTAGTTATGAGGCATGCGAAGGTTCACCATAAACCCTAAGTGACACATACGGCTTACAAGATTTATGAAATGATACTAATCACGCCTCGGATGAGTCCGATGGTACATTATGAGTAACATACAAACAATAATAGCCAACAGTGCGATATTGATGCCTCAGGGTGCTGAAGACAAGTTAAACAGGAGATTCCCGTTTAATGGTGCATAAGCTGAACAATAACGATTTGGATACGAACGGAAGTGACATAGACGATTCTAAGGGTACGGAATCACTTAGACATAATACTTAGACAATAACATAAGGTTCTGTGGCCTGGCAGGTAGTGGCACGTTAAACGAGACATTTTTCGGTTAAAGAAACGTCTTTAATTTTAAAGCATACGGAAACAACCAAACATGCATTGTACCATCAGTCAAGCCTTAAAACAATAACACAATATTAATATAATGTATTTTAAGTAAAATCATTAAAACGTTCGTGTTTTCGTTGAAGTTGGGTTCGTATTTTAAAAACACGAAAAACTATGTGTTGCACGATAGTTTACCAACCTAGGGGTGCATTAATAACCGATAATTATTTGAAACCTAAAAATTATCCCGAGATTCTTATCAAAATGTGTTAACATTTTTAATATTTTCAACCCGTGGTAACTTAAATTAATAGTTATAAAAACTAGAAATTCAAAATTTATATTTCATATTTTGTTGAACAAGTAAGTGATGGGTCAAATGATAATCTGAACCATGAGATAACTTGACAGATATTTAGTAGTACAAACGTTTATTTCGTAATAATGATAAAATATATTATATTTAACCCTACTCTGTTTCTTACAAAACTTAGGTTAAAACGTAGAGAAAATAAGCTCGTCTCAATGACACATTCATAATTTTATAAAACACCATTAACAGTTACACGAGTAAATAAGTGAAGCAGCTAAATTAATTATAATATTATATAACAATAACAATTATAACAACATAACTCACCGTCTTATAATTCTTTGATAAATCCAATCGGCCCTAGAGTCTTCCTTTGCCATTCTTTCATTTTTTCAACATCTTATATAACACTTTTCAAAGCTCCATACTTTCTGTTCAAGTAAGTTCCTATCAAAACACAATAAAATATTGAGGTATCATATGATTTATGATTAAGTTTTTATGAGTTTTCAAACTAAAACATGATATTAACAAAAAACACAAACTTAGATCCATAAATACTTATTATCTTGGGCCACGAAGGCTGTTTAAACATGATAAATATATTAAGAGATCATACATGTTGTTTGATGACACAATAACTCGAATTATGGATAAAAACGTGAGTTTTCAACAATAAACGAACTACTAAAAGCCCAATCTAAAAATACATGTTAAGAGGCTTTATTGATAAGGTTGAATGCATATTTGTGTTATACATGATGTGTAGGCACTAACCGTAGCCCATCTCAGCTTTGAAAGTTTAGATATTGCTTAAAAACTCAACCCGCGAGATATAACACCCGAGAACTAAAACTAGTAGCTGTAAACTTAGTTTTTGCGTAACTTTTTGCGTTGGTATGGTTAGTACTTGAAATTTACAGGTTGGTCACACATGGTGAAAATAAGACTCGATTGAAATTTTAGAATTTTCTGAAATTTTGGTATTTTTGGTGAATTTTTAACTATTCTAAAGGAATAAATTCGCCAAATATACGAGCTCAATAAATCACCAAAAACTATAGAGAGATTAAGTTTAATATGGAAAACATTATAAAAAAAGTTTGGGGACCATTCACTGAGTTTGAGTTGATTGGTTTCAAAAATCGCGTTTTCGTGAAGTTTCAGTAGCCGGAAATGTGGGGTAACGAATTCAGAAAAATCTCAAATTTTTCCAGAAAGTTCCAAGAGATATTGGGACACTTCTATGAATTTTTAAGATTTTTTATATTCGGATCATTTGGATGTAAATTGTTCGGTTAAAATACAATTTCTCGCGAATTTATTAAAATTAATAACTTAGTTTTATAAATTTTGAAAATAGTTTTTTTTAGAATTCTATATATTTTTATCAACTTATATAAAAGTTTTCAGAATTTTATAAAATATATCCATTGAGTAATGATTTTTAGAATTGAACATCTCATTATTTCATACAACATCGGCAACTTTAAACGCATAACGAACCTGCCGGAACTGTGAACTGACTACCGACTATATTGATAATAAGTGAAACACAAGAGTCATTCTGGACTGTTCCGGTGCAAAATGCGTACTTGGGGTACATTACACACCAGTTTGGGTTTTCCCGACGGCGAAAACGGAAACTTAAAATCGGGCAATCTAGGATCCCAAACGACTGAACTCCCTTAAAATAAAGTTAATCATTTTAGTGAACAACTTATTAGTACGGTCCATATAATCATACCACTTTCCAAACATCTAAAACAAACGATTTCGACCGGCCAGTAAAACGGTGCCTAGGAAGTCAAACTGAATCTGACACTAAGATAATACCCACAGCCTTACTATTATGCTATAGGTTGATTCTCAGATGATTATTCTCATCTCAACCCGAGTTATTGCAATTACCGATTAGAAGACTATATTCGGTAATTAATCAAATACGATATGATGCCAGGATTGAGGTGATAGAGCCTTAATACATACATCTCTTGTGATTGTTGTGCTTATATACAACGTGAGTTTTCATTACCCCACTTTAAAACTGATTTTTTTTGTGGTGAAACGCATGTTACATATGTACATCCTTGCACATACATACATTTTGTGATGTGAATTATCTGAGTTATATTAACACACGAAAAGTCCCCACAAACACGAGTGGTCAACTATATGCGGTGGATGTGTGAATAGTACTATTGGGGCAGACAAACCCAATTGAGCTGGCACGAATGCCATGAGTTCTACTGCAATTGCACATGTTCATGCATTCTCTGTGAGCATGATATGTGGTGTTAGACATAGCTACTTGGGGTGTGAAAGTGCTGAGGTGTCGGGTGTGGGACACGGCACTGTAAGCAGTAAAGGTTTCACTTGTGGGCTTAGTATGATTTCATGCCAAACGTGCATAATCAATCGGGTCAAACTAAATTGTGAAACAAACTAAAACAGTGAAACTCACCAGCTATTTGTAGTTGACCTTCCAAAACTTTAGCATGCTTTTCAGGTAACTTGAGACTTGTGTGTTACTATGTTTGCTATTCAAGTTGTGCTTTACAGATGCATATATCTATAGAAGCATGCGGTTAAGAAGGATAACATGGTTCGCGGGAACATGCCGTTGTAACATACATGTAGTACGCAATCATCGGTGTGATAAAAATATATTTGAATAATAGATATAGTATCTTTATAAACAATGTGCTTGTACCACTAGTGTCTGTTGCATCTTATATTTTACTTCCGCTTCGAGTCGAGGTGTGACAAAGAAGGGAACCATACCCCATGTTTGAGGGAGGATAGTGAGGTGGAAGGGAAGAGTGATTTGACACTGATGAGGTCTTAGGTGAAGAAGGGGGAATGAGAAGCCACACCCCATAACCTAAGAATGCTACCAAGATTTGTAAAACTTTAAAGAAGGTTAATTTTACACCTCAAGCTTATTTCAAAACTCAAACCGGTTAAGCTAATTGTAAAGTAAAAGCATTTAAGCTTATAGGTTATGATTAAAAACAAAGTCACCTAAAAATAAGAAGTTATTTAAAGGGTATCAAACGAACTCATATTGACCTCATTCAATCGGCATTTGAACCGTCTCATCAAACTCTACAATGTGATATTATAGGTTTTTATTTTTAGATGTTTAGCTTGTAGATTTTAGACTTTTTGTTTACATCATTGTATATTTTTATTTATCTTTTTGTCTTTTATATGACTCATTGTGTCTTTTTCTTTGATATTGTGTTATATTTTACTCGGTGTTGTGTTATATTTCACCATTCATTTATTTTTATACACTTCTTATTTTTATAAGCGTTTATTGAATAACTTTTCGTAAACATATACCATACATGACTAGATTCAATCGGATTGTGTGTAACTAACTCTTATAGCATTACAAAGAAGAAAAACAAAATCAGGACTTCTATATGATTATTGTATACTTTTTGTTACACGTGGTGCGTGATACTTGGGGAACATCGAATACTTCCTCATGCCTCTTTGTTTGACTCCATTTATCATTCAGTACACGAAAACCTCCAATGGTGTTTCAACAACGTAGTTTTCTCAAACGTTTATCACGTCGTCCGGCCCTTCATGGGAAGCAACGCTTCAAATACAAATAGTTAAAATAAGTAATTTATACCTCGGTCAAAGCTACATAATAATAAGTCGTATTAGATTCTCAAAACATACAAAGTATCATCATGAATTCATGAGTTTATTCTATAACTTCTAAAACAGAGCATTGTGTATATATGTTATAAACTTGAACACAGATCAATATTTCAAACAAAGAAGTAACAAGTAGTGAATTACATATATATCAAGCAAACAAAGAACAATGTGTGTATTATGACAAGCTTAAACAAAGAACACTATGTATGCCGTAAGATGTAAGAACACATATGAAGCATACCCACATATATATGTTACAGTAAGGCTGGAGGGTATGGGTCGGGTCGTGATTTGCCACATAGAACCATTATTTATGCGCTACACCGCCCCCTCATTTAATCACGGTGGTTCGTATGGATTAAACCACGGCAAGCATAGACCATAATTCCAAACTTTGAGGAGGATCCTTTAGACAAAAATAAATTAAGAAAATAAAATAAAAGGGATAGTGGTTTGGGTCATAACCACACTATATGGGTAGTCGCTTTGAATGTTGGATTAGATTGAGGTGTTATGACGCTGACAAAGAGGGTCATGACCACTTCCTATAGCCTAATTAAAAAGCCAAACCATATAATAAACCATCATTTTCAATATTAGGCTATGGGGTATAGGGGTGGTGGATTGGATCATGGATTGCTATGTGGGACATGATTCTCATGGTACACCGCCCCCTTTTCAAACCATGGTGGATCGCATGGTTTAATCTATGACAACCATGACCCTCTTTTGATTAGTTAGGGGATTTTGATTGGTGGTGGAGGATAGTGAATGATAGGGGGGTCATGGTTCACACCATATAAGGTGGTGTGTTAGGTTGGTGGATAATAGTGGGGAAACATGTCGCTGACATAGAAGATGGTTGTGATTATTTGGGTTATGAACACACTTCACAATCTTAGAAAAGAAGACATGTATGAGAAGAGAAAGGAAAGGTGAAGAAAATAGATGTCGGCAAAATAAATAGAGTGTGTGCGCATATTATCGATCTCTAGGATTCCGATAAGGTAATAAAGACCGATTTTATTATAGAAGCATGTTGAACTGCTTTTTTAACGGCACCGGATATAAACTGTTATTTCCACACCTACTATGTTTTGTAGGAAAATAGAACCTTCGTGCGTACCAAAAAAAAGGTAACACGAAGGTAAATCACATGGACCAAAATAATAGAATAATATTATTTTTTATGATATCGAACGTAACACGTGTTTATAAATTTTGAAAATTAAAATGCTTTTAGGACCTGCAAGTTGTGACGGGACCTTAAACCGAACAAAAAATAGACGTAAAACGTTAAACCTTGCACATGGAACTTGATAATTTAATTAATCTTGAATAACATTGAAGTAACTTTTTTAAATAATACAATGAACACTTGACAGATCCGAATTCAAGTTTCATCTAACCTAAAAATCGATTTTGACTATTACCTAATAATATTGACCTTTTAATTCAAAGTTCTAATTCTTATATGTTTCAAACAAATCGACTAGAGGATTGGGCCGCGCTAATTATTACAATTGTCTGTATAAACCAACTTAAGCCTCGTAAACGAAGTTGATTTTCGAATCTGATCCATCTGTTTCGCCCGATCTATTATGTCGCAACACATGACCACCACCCGATAGCATTTCAACCGGAAGCCCGCATGTTGTGGCAGAAACGGCTCAGTTCCAAACAAAGTTTATGTTGAAACATAGGAAATATAAGCAACTCGACTTTTGGATTTACATGTTTCAAATGTTATTAAAGGAAAATAAAACTTAATTTTAAAAAAAGGAGAAGAATATGTTTTTCGTGAGTTACCCAAATTTCGTAGAAACAAATTTAAAAAGAAAATAATGAAAATTTGGCTTTTTTCTCTTTTATTTGAAGTATAAACTTGAGACTAACAATTACATTTTATGATAAATAATGTATGGGTGCAGTATTCAATCAGAACCAATGATCCCACGTGCCTTGATAGCATCTCTTTTATCTTTCGACTCTCTCTCTCTCTCTGAATAACGTAATCTATCGGGTTCCTCTTTTGACACCTTCATTTCGTATGGGTGTTAAAACTGTGAATTAAAGATCGGGTTCTAGAGATGAATAATATATAAGTGAAAAATAGAAATAGTAAATGATCATAATTATGTGATGTTTGCAGAAAATATATGATTTTTTATAACTATGCATTCAAACTTAAGGGCTATTTTCTTTTACTAAAATGGGGTGGAAAATGTATCAAAAAATGATGTTGACATGTTTTCATCATTTTTTTAAATATTTTTTCTAACAATACCATTTCAATAAATAATTTTCTACCAATACTATTTTATAAAAAAAATTAAAAAGAAAAACAGAATAAATATCTTCAACAGGTTAAATGTAGTCCACAACCAAAAAGAATTTTGTAGGAACAAAACAAATTTCTTTGCTATAAATACAATGCATACACCTTTTACAAACTCATATCAACTCTCTCTCTCTCTCTCTCTCTCTCAAATATACGATTAACAAGTGTGTTACACGTCAAGACACCCAAACCACCCATATCCACACAAGCACAAGTAGTAAGGTCTTATTTTTTATAATATTACATGGAACATTTACATTTATATTTTATTAGATGATATCCTTTGTTACTATCTAAAGCATGCCTCATGAATTGTAGACATGAGAATCCATAAATAAATCAGAACAGTTAGAAGAAGTACGTAGTCTTCTTAACAATGGCTCTTCCAAAACAAAACTGGAAATGGTTGACGCTCTCCGAAAACTTAATATCAACCACTACTTCAAAGAGGAGATCGATAAGTACAATGCATATACCTTTTACAAACTCATATCAATCTCTCTCTCTCTCTCTCTCTCTCAAATATACGATTAACAAGTGTGTTACACGTCAAGACACCCAAACTACCCATATCCACACAAGCAGAAGTAGTAAGGTCTTATTTTATATAATATTACATGGAACATTTACATTTTATATTTTATTAGATGATATCCTTTGTTACTATCTAAAGCATGCCTCATGAATTGTAGACAGGAGAATCCATAAATAAATCAGAACAGTTAGAAGAAGTACGTAGTCTTCTTAACAATGGTTCTTCCAAAACAAAACTGGAAATGGTTGACGCTCTCCAAAAACTTAATATCAACCATTACTTCAAAGAGGAGATCGACTCGATATTAAAAATGTTACACACTAGAATGTCCAATTCTCTTGACTATAATCATGGCCCCAGTCTTTATGAGGTTTCCCTCAATTTTCGAATCCTTAGACAAGAAGGTTACTATGTTCCGGCTGGTGAGCACACACACTCTTCTTATTCTACTTTTTATTGAATTGGAACTTTTTTATATCTAGGTGGATTGTAATATGTAAGTGTTTCTATGATAATTATAAGATTATATTGGTTTATTTGAAGTCCGCCACCTGAGATAGCGGACTCTAAAAAATCTAACTTAGAATGACACGTGGCAAGCGCACTACATGACAGGGCTGATAAGACATACGAATTCAGTGAATCCGTTTGCCATGTCAAAATTTTGGAGAGTCCGCTACCTCATGCAGTGATTTCTATACAAATCAAAATAACCCATTGAATGTCATATAGACGTATTTTGGAGAGTCCGCTACTTCAGGCAGCGAGCTCCATAGAAACCAAAACAACCCGATGAATGTCCTAGAAACATTAGAACATTTCCTTAACCACCTAGACATCAAAAAAGTTGTGCAAAAATGTCACTTTAATTGAAATATGTGTTTAAATCAGATGTATTTTCAATCTTCAAACAAAAGGATAGAAAGTTCAAGGAAGAACTAGCAGAAGATGTAAAGGGTCTAATAGCATTACATGAAGCCTCACAGCTGAGCATAGAAGAAGATCATATGATTGAGGAGGCTGCAGATTTTAGCACCCATGGGCTTACAGAAAAGATTCTGTTTCTTGATCAAGATGAAGCTACATTGGTGAATGACACTTTACAACATCCGTATCAAAGAACCTCTCCAACTTTCATGGTCAAGAAGTTTATCAAACATTACACAGGGACCACCATGTCTGAACTAGCCTTATTGGAGTTGGCTAAAGTCCAGTCGCTGCATCGAACCGAAGTAGATCTAATCTCCAGGTAAAATTGTCTAAATGTTCAGCTTAATCTCATTATTCTACTACAAAAAAATGACAAGAATCCAAGAAACATATCTTGTTATGAAATTTTGTTGTTATTCTTTATATAAAAGTTGAATGTTTAATATTTGTAATCAAATAGATGGTGGAAGGATTTGGGTTTGGCACAAGAGTTTAAGGATGCGAGGAACCAACCGTTACACTGGTACTTATGGTCAATGGCTAGCCTCACTGATCCTAGCTTCTCGGAGCAGCGAATCGAGCTCACAAAGCCCATTGCTTTAATCTTCCTGATTGATGATATTATGATGTGTATGGAACTCTAGACGAACTTATACTCTTCACAGAAGCAGTGAAAAGGTACAAGAATATACATCTTGATATTGGAGAAAGATTTTATAAATTTCTTATAATGTTTCTACTTAATTTACCTTCAGATGGGACAGTAACACTCTTGAACAACTCCCATATAACCTAAGAATCTGTGTTGAGGCTCTATATAAAGTAACACAAGAAATCAGTGACAAGATCTACAATAAGTATGGGTTCAATCCCAATGAGTTTTTGCAACAAGCGGTAAGGCCTCACATCCGTTATTTGTAATGTAGTAAGCAACACCATGTTATCATGCAAGTTGATGATAACATTCATTACAAAAGTAACTTTAACACACTTTTTTTCTATACGATTTTGGAAAGTATAAACATTTTTGGCCAATTTATTTGCGTATAGTAACTTATACTAAGTAAACAATTTCACAAACATGATTTTTCTTTTTTAAAGAAAAGGCTAAGCTTTTTAATAAACAAATTTATCGGCCAATGCAATCTACACTTTTAAAGTCTACATAATTTTTACTATGTGCATCTTTAGAAATAAGAACATTTTGTCCTCAACAATTTCAGTGATAAAATAAATTATTTTAATTTATATACTTCTCAAGGCTTATTTACGTGACAATCTTTTATACACATGTATATATGAACAAACATGTTAAATTTCCTGCAGTGGATAAACCTTTGTGAAGCATTTCTAGTAGAAGCAAAATGGTTTGCTGTAGGACACATGCCTACGGCTGACGATTACTTGATGAATGGGATGGTTAGTACTGGGGTACATGTTGTGATCGTCCACTTGTTCTTCCTCCTTGGTGGTGGTACCAACAAAGAAAGTGCTATAATTATTAACGATAACAAAATCTCATCTTGTTTGGCAAAGATTCTCCGTCTTTGGGATGATTTAGAAGGTGCTAAGGTAAAAGACTAGGTCAATATACATTGTAAATGTGGCATTAAGCTTGTGTATAACCTGAATGCTTGTTTGTTATGTGTTGGTAATAATTTCAAAAAGGTAAAATTACTTTTCTCAATCTATCAGGATGTGAATCAAGATGGTCATGATGGATCATATGTGACATATTTACGTGAAAGAAAACGAAGGTTGTTCGATCCAAAATGCACGCGACCATGTTATGGCAATGATAACCAACACTTGGAAGCAACTAAATAAGGAGTGTCTCTCCCCAAATCAGTTTTCAGATACATTTACAAAGGCTTGTCAAAATGTTGCAAGGATGATTCCACTTATGTACAATTATGATGAGAATCATTCCCGTCCTCTGTTGGAGGACTATATAAAATCCATGTTTTAGTGGAGAGAAGACATTCTTCGAGCTCTCACTACAAACACATATAAGGGTGTGTCAAGTTAAATATGTACAAGTATCTTGTATAGTTGGATTTCAACCTAAATATGATGTGGTTCTAGGAGGCTTTAGATCCTATGATTCTATAAGAATAAGGTTATTTTAGTTTAGTTTAACCAAACCCAAAAGTGACATATTAGAAGATTTGTTTAAACGTTTTTACTTTCTTGGATTTGTGTATAGGTTATTTACTTCTATTATAAACGTGATGGCTTCTATTATAAACGTGATCGTTTTTGTAGAAAAGGAAAAGTAGAAAATGACAAGATTTGTAACGTCTTCTTGTGACGTCTCAATCCATTGACAAGTGTAAGAATACTTCCAAAGGTGTTTGTGTTTCAACCACGCATGGGCCCTTGTTGTATCTGTGACATCCTTTGCGTTGGTACTGGTGGCAATGTATGGTATCACATACCTGATTGTAAATCATGTCTCATATCAATCAAGATTTATCGGTTAATTATTCATTGAGTATTGGCTATACTCATTAATGTTATAAAAAATATAAAAAATGCTAGTTGAGATTTTCAACTAATTTTTTTCATTTAGAGTTTTAGCTTTTTAAAATATTCAATAAATAAAAAAATATCATCACTTATATACACTCACTTTGTAGTATAGTTGAAATATTCACAATTGTAAATACTATGATAATAGAAATCTCAAAAAGAAAATTTCATATTATAGAAGTACAAGTAAAGTAGTATCATCAATATATACATACATACATATACAGTGGGTGCCATACAATGTGGAGGGCAACACAAACACTGGTAATTATTTAACCTGTTAATTTTTTAAATTAAAAAAAACTATCGTAATATCATAATCAAATTTAAGAAAATAAAATGCTCTTTTTATGATGTGTAATTTTTAAAGAAAGATTAACATATGAAAAAGTTATAATTATTTAAAAATAGTAGGACTTAGATGGTTTAAGAGTCAACTGCATATTTTAAAAGATTGCTCAGTTCTAAAAGTTGGATTACCTAAACTCTTTAAACTATTAACATTAGTTTATTGTCCTCCATATATGTATTATAATATATGGTAGTGATTAATGAAGTTAATAGAATCAAAGTATTACTAAAAAGGGTTAAGGGAAAATAAAATTAAAAGTTATTCGGTATGTGTTTTATAGGCATGGTTAGGATAAAAAGATTATAGTTTTGTGTAGTCGGACCGGATATCACCTATTCCTATACTAGCGAAAAAAATTCCAACCCTATACCATTTTGGATGTTTCGGGCTTCAGGTAAGACTATCGAGCTCAGGTTTTTTTTATTATCCCTATGCATTGTGGACGGCTGTTATGAAGCGTTTATGAGGAGGTATTCATGTTTAATAAACGGGGTAGAACGTGAAGGCTGGGCAATAGTTGGGTTTTATTATAACTTTCATTCCGTTTTTAGTTGATCGAGAGGAAAGATCCGGTAAAAATTAAGAAATGGACAACGGGACGGAGGACAATAGAAAAGTGAGGTAGGGAGGATGAATGTTTATTTTTGTTTCAAATTTTTTACTATATATATTTTGTATTCTTTAATCTTTTATATAAATTTATTAATTAAACTAAGTAATATATTATATATTATATGTATATATAATGTATAATATAATACTTAGTTTAATTAATAAATTTATATAAAAGATTAAAGTCACTATGAACAGTGATAATCTAAATACATTACATATAAATATAAAGTCACTATGATTAGTGATAATCATTTTTAAAATATCATTTTTAAACATATGGATATAAAATCACTACGAATAGTGATAATCTTAAAATTTTTGATGTATTTTTTTAATTTTTTAATAAACATATTATTTATCATTTAACTTAATTTAATTTTTAATAATTTGCCTACGTTGATTTTTTTTAATCCAACTCCAACTATATTTTTTAAAGTCCGATGAATAGTGGTCATAATTTTTTAAATATTCTTTTTAATCTATGATCTAATTTTTTTAAGTATTTCTTTAATTTTTAATAACAGTTATTTATCATTTAATTTTATTTTAACAACTTGCACATGTTAACCATTTTTTAAATCTTGCTCCGCAACAATATTTTCATTCAATATTACGATATAATTGTTATTAAAAATGAACACTTGCCCCTATCATACTAAATCGGATCAAAGCTGACGATGAATAGCAATTTATTTTTGTTATTCAAAACAACGCATTTTTTATAGTAAACTATTTGGATGCCGATAACAATATTAAAATAAACGTGAATTTTTTTATCGTAAAATATACAAGTACCAATACGTGATGAACATATTCGTTTTCGACTAAACAACATGGTACCGATATTGGTAGTAGCAGAATTGGTATTAGTTTTTATGATTTCGATTAATGTAAAACACTTGTCATTATCTTTTTGGGCATATCACGACTTTATTTTTTTATTTTTTTTCTTCAGTTGTTATAACGAATGTTGGTACCAAAACGAACTGGACTATTACGAATTGAGCTCCCGCCACGTAGCGCGGGGGAAAACCATAGTTAGAACTTAAAAGATAAGTAGTTTGTTATAATAGTACATTTAGTTATAGAAATGAATATATAAAGTGATGATGTTATTAACTAAACAAAGTATTAGAAATTAAAATATGAGTAGTTTGTTATAATTTAGTTATAAAAATGAATATAAAAAGTGATGATGATATATAGAGTTAAGATCTTATATAAACCTTGTCTTATTTAAAAATAGTAAAACAAATTTTAAACGTTGATTAATGGAATTAAGGGCTAAGATTGACTATACATCATTACTAACAATAACTATACTATTTAATACGATTCAAGGCGATTTTAGTCATTTTCCATTAACTACTGATTCCACTCGGTTTTTGTAACACCCTGTAAAATCGTGTCAAATGGTATAGTGACATGTGTTGTATTTTAAATATAGTCTATTAAAGACCAATAAGGACTAAAGGCGTCAACATGCTCAAATTGAGCCTCTGAGTGATGGTCCGATGTCAAAATGCATAAATAACAAGCTCTGAGTGACTAATATGTCAAAATGCTTAAAAACTTGGCCTCTGAGTGACTGATATGTCAACATGCCCAGTCTCTGACTGACATCGGAGTCAACATGCTTATAATGAGCCTCTGAGTGATCCTTTACAAAGTCCTAACTCTCATATGTCCCATTTGTTGGACGGGAGAGATCAAATCCATAATTATGTAAAAGTTGGATGATGGAGGGGTTAAAAGTGTCAACATGTTCATTTATACCTCTGAGTGACCTTTTAACGAACTGAGAGCTCGACAATATCCGGACATAATCCCGGTATGCCAAGTATTGGCTACGGAGAGCTAAAAGTGCAAAAAATGTGTTTAAACAGATTTTTAGAAGCTTTTTAAAGTTAAGGGGCTAAGTGTCAAACTTTGAAACTGGCCAAGGGGCGGCACGGGCCGCGAGAGACCAGACCTGGGTCTCTCGCGGGCGCGAGAAGGCCTCTGCTGTAGAAAGTTTTGCATGGCTCCCAAACAAACTCCAAACCATTAAATCAATCATGGCTTCCCAAACTGCTATGCCAGTTTTATGACACTTGTAAGCTTCCTCTTACACCCCTAAACACCTGGCTTCACCTCCTTTGAGTTCTCCAACTATAAATAGGTGCTTAAGTTCACCATTCCAATTGCACCTTTCTCATTCATTCACTCTTCTTCCTAGCTAAAAGGAGCATCCAACATAGTTCTTTTGCACCCTAGGAATCACTGGTAAGTGTTCCTTCCTTGTGCATTTTCGTTTATAGGCTTTTATAGCCAAAAGTCATGCGTTTTACGGAAAACGTTTTGACTTTCGGTTAAGACCATTATGGTCCAACCATTGTTCGAAATGAATATGTCTAAGTGATCATTATAAGGTAGGTGTTAGTCCCTATAAAGGGCACCTCCTGAAGATCACGTTTGCTAGACCAATTGACGGGTCAAAGTTTGATATTAAAAAGTCAAACATGCCATTTTTTTGGAAAAATCATAAATTAATCTTATATATGTTATGAAACCTGTTTTGACACTAAAACAAGTTGGTAATAATTATTAGAACATGTGAGAATATGTTCGGCTCGTCAATTTCAGTTCTAGGGTCGGTTCGCAACCGAAAGTCGCAAAGTTTGACTTCTGCTTTGATTTTTGATTCTGACCGATTTAGATTAGTTACTTACTGATTTAAAGTTGCATTATGATCGTAATATAATGTAGCATAACCCTCTGAGGTTATATTACATGATCATAATCAGAATCCAAGTTTATAACAAGTTCCATAATTATGCCATATTTGACCGAAATGTCCTTTTTGCATAAAACAAGGTTTTAAATGTAATGAACTTGAAAATGAGTTTTCCACTGATATAATATTATAAGTAGGATTATTTGGGATGTTAAACCTAGTTATAAACTGAGTTTTCAAGCAAGTCTTAAACTATGTCGATAAATGACGATTTTAGCTCCTTTGGCTCATAAAATGGTTTTAATAAAGTGTTTTCAAGGTAAATCATTTACCTACTGATATGTTTTATTAAATAACACATTTAAAATATTTAATCTGACCTTAACATCAGTTTTCATAAAAACGTCATATTACGACCTAAGCGTCATTTCGGCGCATAGTATGGTTTTAAACCATATTAATCAACCAAGACTTGTTACCTACTGATTTTAAAACTTATTTTAAACATAATTACAGTAGGTACACGTTATAAACTCAAAATCCTAAATAATTTATAAACTATGTGTAAAATGACCAAAATGCCCCATCGGTGCATAGTTTGGTCATAAAAGATAAATTACACATATAATTGGTATCCTACTGACATTATATCATAAATAAATTATTTTTCCAGAATACTTACGATTATAAACTTTAATTATATTCAAATTCCTTTTATATGGTATGAAATTACCAAAATGCCCTTATGAGGCATGGTTTCGTTTTAAAACCTTAACGGGCATATATGTTAATATCCTACTGATATTTTAACTTATTTAAAATATAATGGCACATAGAACTTGTCCATAATTTATCCAGTTACCCGATATCGCTAATATGCGCACAGTTACGTATATGTAACTATTTTACGAAGATTAACTGAATCGGGTTTAACCGTGTCAATTAAATCTCAAATCCAGAATGTTTATAGTTTATCCATATTATACAAGTCAAGGTACTTGTTGCGATTAAACTACATTCTATCCAATCATCGTTTAATCTAGCGTTATACGTTTTGATCAAGTACGCTAGTCAGTCTAAGTCAATGACTTAAATAAGACCGTTAGTATTTAATTGGCTAGTTTATGCCATAATCCAGACTAGAGACTTGCCGGTAAATTCTATCTGCACTTAGTCCTTTTGTGTACGGCTGAGTTATTAAAAATTAAAAGAATACTCTCGACTTATTTCCCCTATACGGGCTTGGGTACGGTAAATTATTACCGCTTGGTCAGAGCTAGGATCAATCAAATGCCGGGTGCGGCTAGTAAATCCGCATATTCTGTTTTAATCAGTTTTGTTTGATAACTTAAACATCGGGGGTTAACTACCGTGTCCTGGATATCCTCGGCTCATTACAATAGAAATGGCCACGACCTTAGCGCGGGTGTAGGCATACACCCGATAGACGCTCAATTATGCATTCCCACAAGGTTGGGAGGAATTGACTCCTTCGTGAGTCCAAAGTGGTGTGTACGTTAATTGTGTCTCGGTCTCCGTACCGGGCCCCGTATGTATGGACAAACATGTGAATCTGTTAACAAGGTTGGACGATCAATTAGCCCAAGTTATAAAAAAAGATTTTTTGCTGATACGCACTTAAAACATTTTTTGAAATGTTTTCAAAATGATTCAGTTGGGTGTATTTACCAGCGAAAGCTGACGTATTTTCAAAAAACTAATCTGCAAGTACAATACGAAAATAGGCCGACAGTGCTCGGTAGTGATAGAGGATCTTGCAAATCCTAAATCTGCCCAAAGTCTGTTTTACATCCTTTCCATGTACAATTTATGATCCGCCTGTGGATCTTCTATTACGAGCCTGTATATTATTTGTATTTTTTAACATTCGGTTTGTAATAGTAATTTTTACTCCAAGACTTCCGTTGTGCCGTGTTTAAATTGACTATGATGATTATCAACTGACGTCACAATACTCCCCACCCGGGCCCACTGGTGTATGGATTTGGGTTGGAAATCCAGGGTGTGACAGTTTTTAAAACTAAAATAACTTTTATTCCTTTTATTATTTTATTAAAAAAACAATACAATAAAATCAAACATTTTTTATCTTTAATATGAGTATAATTTTGTTGTACTTTTCTTAAAAATGACATTTTTTTAAAAGTTGCAAAATAGTATTTTATAATTGTGCTAATAATTATAATCAACACAAATATAAGCAACACATGAATTGCTATAAACAACACATGCCTATATAATTATAACCAACACATCCGTACACGATTATAACCAGCACATAATTTATATAGGTAACACATTAATTTTATAACCAGCACAAAGTAACACATGGATTTGTATAATCAACATACGAATTTGAGAATGCTTCCATAATTATAAGAAGTTTTAGAAACTAACTTTAAAATAAAATATAAAAATGTCCTTTATACATGAATTAGAGTGATGACACGTGACATGTTGTGAATGATTCTTACTGTTATACGAAATGAAGTTTGTATATAATCCTACCACATGATATGTAAATAAGTAAATATAGTGTTATTTGTATTTAAAAGAATATCGGGGTTTTTAAATAATGTAAATATAGCTGATAACTCCACATATGGTTTTTAAATCTAACTATATTATAATGTATGAGAGAGAGGCATTTTAAGATACCTAAAAAATAAGAACTTTTTCTCTCTTAATTTATAAATACACCCTTAAAATGAGGGTAACTTGGTCTTTTAAACAATAATTACATTTTAGCCCCCCATCTAATTACATTTAAATCCCGAGTTTTAACATAATGATAGGTAATTAGTTACACTTTTCCACCTCCACAACAAACTTGTAATTCTTTTACAGATTCTTGCCATATCTTATAAACTATAATGTTTTAAAAAATCCAAAATTACCGTGACGACGCACACATTTTTGGCGATATTTCGACAGTTGTCTTAGTCAATATTGACATGTGGATTAAAAGGTATAAGTAGATGATGCCTTAGTGTACAAGTGATTAAGGCACAACGTACTTAGTCATTATCACATAATGTTTAATACTATAGGATGTTAAGTGATTTAATACCGTCAATTTAATCCTCTCATCTAGATTACACTTTAATCACTCATCTTTAACAAAATTATAGATAATTAGTTAATAGTTAGTAGTTACACTTTATCCTTATAAAAAAATTAACTCCCTTCCCCTCCCGATTTTAAATGGTCATAACTTTTTGGTAGATTTTTATTAAATTACACCATATAAACGAGTAGCTTATTCTCTTTAATTTGAGTATAGTATTGCTATAGCTTTTTTAATTAAAAAATTGATATTACGTGATTAACAATGTCTAAGGGTGAGTAATAAGTGGAGGGGTATGGTTCCAAAAACCTTGCGCCTACGCAATGGACCATACCCTCAACAGCGAAATGACAAGGATAACCTTGCATGTAACATGCAATGGTGCGCCTTCCTGGGAACCAAGTGGTCGTACGATGAACATTGCGCACTCAGCGCAACGGTAAATTAGACCAACACCAATAAGTCACACAACGAGCCTTGTGTACTTGGCGCAATGACAAGTTAAACTTACACGCGCAGGCTACTAGACCCTGCGCGGAGCATACAACCCTCTAGTCATAAATCCTAAAACCTTGCAAAGACAAGACAAACATGAGACCACCTCATAGTCTTGTAGACAAAAGGATTTATCCATGCTACTCTGCGCTGGCAGGAAAATATTGATAGCCTCGCAGAAGGAGTAAGCACTAAGAGGTGTTGACCATACTCAATGGTACAGAGTGGCAGAACTATGACGAATGGTTGCTCGGCAGGTTGCGTCTGACAGTGTCGAATGAACAGTGACACAGACACCAGACTGTACACCAACCATATCTACACCAGTGATTGTTCCACCTTCTCCACTTTCGGCTGGTAGCAGGTCTGACGCCAGAGATGTACGTCCTTACTGTCTTTACACCCCCATTCAGCTCCCGACATACCACACCTCCTGACAGAAGACATTCATTCCCCTGCAGGGGACATTTAATGCCTGACGCAGAGGGACAAAAGGGATGTCTCTGGTCGCTTGGGCCGGGCCCAAGGTCCATCAGCCCATCTCCTGAGCCCACTTACTTTCAGCTATATAATAAGTATCAGGTTACAAGGTAAAGGGACGATCTATCATCTACAATCACTTGCAATCACATCTACAAGCACTTGCGCTTATTACTTGCAATTACCCAATACTTATTCTCACGCCAGAGTGTGGTCACGGAGAAAACCACCATTTTCCCCGTGACGAGGCTAACGGTGTTGTTCGTTTGCAGATCAGCCTGAGTGAGATCACCCCGAGAAACGAGCGAAGAGACAACCCCTTTTATGCAGAAATACATTGGTTGTAACTTATTTATCCCCAGATATCCGTAGGTTCAACCGATGCTTCTTCAATAAGTGAATCGTTAACCGAAACCGAACCGAAATTAACCACAAGCTGAATCAACTAAAAACTTATAGAAACCCGAATTAACTAAAAACGGTTATCAATTTTTTGTACCCTCATTTAACTAAAATTAACTGAAACGAACCATTCATATTTTCATATATTTCTAGCTTTATCCTTGAGTTCATATATTTCATATTTGTACCCCCCCCCCCCATTTTATATATTTATACATTCACCTCATGTACCTATATATTCATATCATGTATTTCTAATCAAATGTTTTAGCCTAAGTTTGGTTTTGGTTATTAACCAAAATTAAATGAATCAAACCAACACTGTCAATTTAATTGAATAGACTAAACTGATTAACTGAAAATGGACTGGCTAATAAAATAGACTAATCGATGACCTGGCCTAACAAACAATACATACCTTGCAATGTCCATGTTTCCCGCCGCATCGTGGGCGCATCTATCGTTTATTAACTAAAACCGGTTATCGGTAAGCAATAACTAAATCGTTAACCTAAACCAAACAAAAAACAAACGAAACCGAACCAAAATCAACAAAAAACTGAATTAACTGAAAACCAAATTAACTAAAAACCATTTATCATACTTTTTGTAATCTCGTTTAACCAAATTAGTTGAACCGAACCGAATCATTGATATTTTCATATATTTCTAGCTTTTATACATTCAGTTCATATTTTCATATTTTATATCTTCATTTTGTATATTTCTACTTTCATTTTATGTATTTATACCTCAATTTAATATATTTTTCAACAAAAGTTTTACCCCAAGTTTGGTTTTCGCTATTAAATGAAATTAAATGAACCAAACTGTCAATCAAATGAATAAACCGAAGTGATTAACCGAAAACTGAATGGTTAATAAAATAAACTAACCGATAACTTTGGTTTCGGCTTCGGTGGAGGATAATAACCTAACTGACCAAATCATGCGCAACACAATGAAATGGGTTACCCATCACATTTGATGTATATCTATCATAATGATGCTACAATAAATCTTATATGAATAAGATCACTACCAAAAAAGAGTATGAAACGTGATGTGTCGTTTCCGCCGTATCACGCGGACATCATGCTAGTAATGTAAATATAGCTAATAACTCCGCATATTCTTTTTATGAAGTTTAGCATTTCTCCTCATCGGAGATGTTATTTTAATAGATATAGTAAAACTAATGTTATGTATCACTGTGTTAAAAAAAGTACGTATCAAAATATCACAAAGCACAAAAAAAAAGTTTTTATGTTTCTATTATCTTAAATTCATCAGTTTTAAACCATTAATAATCTAAATTCACCCTACATATGGGTGACAACGTATGGGTATAAGTAGAAAGTAGAAAGAAAACTGGAAAATATTTATCGGTGTCAAAGTACCAACCAAACCAAAGGTAAGAGATGCATTTGTTTTTAATCATTTTAACTAGTGGCTCTCAAACCCATAAGGAGTTTGTAGATGTTTGTGAATGTAAGTTGATTATTTATACTAAACCTATTAGGGTTCTACTCGAAAATATTTGATAATTTATTGGTTCTGACGGACGATTAGAAATTACAAGTCTCTAAAATATAAATTTTTAAAAAAAGAATGTATAAAAATTAAATATATGAAAATGGAATAAAAACTTGTGGGAATCACCCGCATGTTGCGGCTGACCGCTTAAAACTAAAATTCATGTGGAAACGTAGATAAAAAACACATCATACGAGCATTTGCACATTGAAACGTAGAAAGAAAACCATGTTGTAAGGGTATATTCAGAAAATACAAAAAAGTTACGTCGTAATTTTTTAAAATCATAATTTAAGATAATGTAAAATCACCGTAACTTATCCAAATATATTTAGAAAATACATAGAGTTGAAAGAAAAACAAAAAAAGACTTTTTTTTCATAAAAAAATGTTTTTTTAAAGCATGTAAAACTAACTGTAGATTGAATGATAATTTAAAATTAATTTAAATAATCATTTTGAAACAAAATTTGGGAAATAATTAACCGATCCCAACAAAATTAAACAATTAATGTAATTTGCATTTAATGAGTAGGTAATAAACAAAAAGAAAAACAAAACTCTACTAAAACCAGAGGATGTCAGGATTAGACCCTGTCTCTTATTACTGTTAAAGTGACATGCTAGCCACTAAACCAAGTGTTTCACCATGCTCTTTTCTGATCCAGTACTCATATAATTCAAGTTTTAAAACGTAAAATTCATTTAAAAAAAAAATTCAGGCCCGTGAGGATTTGGGCCTTGATCCATCGTCCACCCCCTTCGGATCGGCCTTGAAACCTATTTAAGACTGAAGTTTTGAGTTGGTTGATTGGTAGTTAACATTAACTAAAATTAAACAATTGATTTGCAAATAATTTATTCAAATTAAGGTTTGAAGGACAATCATAAGACTAAGGATTCGGCTGCGTTACACAGTGTTTTAGAAATTACTAGGCACTAGTTAGTTGGTAATATATCAACTAACGATTAATGGGGTTGGAACTTTGTTTTTAATTTTTCAATTTATATATATATATATATATATATATGAACAGAATACTTCAAAGTGCACTCATTATAGTTCAAACAGAATAAATCAAGTACTTAAAAGTTCAAACATTAATGCATTAGTTCCAATACTTAAAAAAACCAGGGTTGACTTAACCCTTGAAGAAGCACTGATTGAACCTAGGGATATCCAGGGATATATAAGTTACAACCAAGGTATTTCTACATGAAGGGTTGTCCTTTCACTTCACTTTTCGGGGGGAGCTCACTGAAGCTAATCTGCAAAATTAGCAAAGCTGTTAGTCTCGTCACGGGGAAAATGGTGGTTTTCTCCATGACCACACTCCGGTGTGAGAATAAGTATTTTTGGATTGTAAGTAAGGTATTAGTTGCAAGTGTGTATGTAGATAAGTTTGTAAGTATGTGGTGTGTCCTTTACCTGGAGATCCGATACTTATTTATAGCCGAAAAGATATGTTCAGGAGATGGCCTGGTGGGCCTTGGGCCCGACCCATACAGCCAGAGACATCCGTTTTGTCCCCTCTATGACAGACATTAAATGTTCCCTGCAGGTGAATTAATGTCAACTGTCAGGAGGCGTGTCCTGTCGGATGTTGAGTGGTGCCACGTGTAAAGGCGACCGTCTCTGGTGTCAGGTCTGCTGTCAGCCGAAAGTGGAAAAGGTGGAACAGTCACTGGCAAAGAGATGGTTGGTGTGCAGTCTGACGTCTGCATTACTGCTCATGCGATACTATCACACGCAACCTGCCGAGCAAACCTTGGCCACAGTTCTGCCACTTTGTACCCTTGAGTATGGTCGACACCTCTTAGTGCTTACCCCTTCTGCGAGGCTGTCAGTGTTTTTCCCGCCAGCGCAGGGTGTCAGGGGTATATCCTTTTGTCCCAAGACTATGAGGCGCTTCTCATGTGTATCTTGTCCTTGCAAGGGTTTAGGATTCGCAGGTCAGAGGGATGTTGTTCTGCGCAGGGTCTAGTATCCTGCGCATGTGAGTCTAACTTGCAGTTGTGCTGAGTACACAAGGCTCGTTGTGTGACTTGTGTTATTTAGTCTAACTTGTCGTTGCGCCGAGTGCGCAAGACTCGTTATTTGACTTAATTGCATTGGTTTAATTAACCGTTGCGCTGAGTGCGCAAGGTTCATTGTATGACCCATTGGTGTTGGTCTAATTCACCGTTGCGCTAAGTGCGCAAGGCTCATTGTGTCACACACCCGACCCGCAGCGGAATAAGAGTCGGGGCATAATTGGGTTATCACCAAAGCTCATGATATTTACTAATATGTTTCATATTCATTTAAGTCAAAGTTACATTCTCAATAATCCAAACATGTTCATACAAATACAAAGAAAAATAATCAACTAAACAATCCAAGCTCTAAACCAGTTTATTCTTCTAAGCCAATCCTATGTGTTTCTTGTTGCGGCTGGATCACCTGTATCATGTGTAAAAATAGGGGTTTTTGGGTCAACATAAGTTGGCGAGTGAACCTTGTTAGATAAACATTTATTATTGATTTCTTGTTATCTTTATCATGGAAAAATTGTGCAATAGTCATATGTGAGCAAATGTAAATAATCAAACAATAACAATAACAACCACAAACAATAACATACAATAACATATCAACTTGCATGAATATATAACATGAATGAAACTGTATATGTTGGCAACGTCACGTTCACGCTCATAATGTAATGGGGAATGGACGGCCTATGATGAATGTCTGTGCGATCAAGGCTCAATCAAACGGAGCCGATCGTATGTTGGCAACGCCCGGTTCACGCTCATAATGTAATGGGGAACTGCTCAACGCTCATAATGTAATGGGGAGCGGCGGCCTATGATATTGCATGTACTGAAAATAATAAATTAAATCTAAACAATAACCACACAAACAATTGATACAAGCTGAATACACATTTGTTCATGGATATGATGTATGCACAATGATTTAAATATAATAAATGGTAAGACACATGATACACCCCAAAAACGTGATTAAAACGGGAAATTTGTAGAGATTCACTCACATTGGGTGCGTTCGGTTGAAGATGATGAAATGCGCACGAGTTTGGAGGATTGATCAACGAGGATTAACTAACCTAAATAATAACGGAAGGTATAGTAAATGAGTGGATTTTATTAATAATTTTAATAGGATTTTTAGATATATTTTTGTGAGTTTAAGGCTATTTCCTATCTTTAAAAACATTATTTTTAAGTATTTTTAATTGATTTTTAAATTAAATTAAATAAATAAAAATATAAAAAAAACGTTGACTTTTGCGTTGACCATTGACCGTTGACCGGGACTGTTGACTGTTTGACCAGTTTGAACGTGTATATGTATGCGCTGGGTGAGGCTCGAACCCGAGACCTCCCGAACACGTGCACGTAGCTCTACCAACTGAGCTACGTGTCTAACCCGAAATAATTCTGTTTTTAATTATATTTATATACTATTTTAGTTTATTCAAAATTCTTTTATTTTCAAAAAGGGTTTTAATCATCGAGCCAGAGTGTGCAACAGGTCTCGAGCCCGGGACCTGTGGGTTAGTGTTGCACACAGTCCACAGCTGGACTGTGTGTCTAACCTGGTTAATAAACCGATTTTTATTATACTTAACGTCTACCGTGAGTTAATCCGGTTCAGTTAGAAAAATAAAACATCTTTACAAACGGAGCATACGTGTGTGTCAAGGATCGAACTCGCGGCATGTGATATATGTGCGCACACAGTCCACCGCTGGACTGTGTGTCTAACCCGAGATAATATCCAATTTATATAAAACTTATAAACAACCTAACTTCGTCTTCTTCGTTACAAATCACAGACTACGATTACTCTACTGATTCTTGATTAATTCGATTGACAAACATTCAAATGACTAAAATGAAATGGCAGAGAAGATTTCGGAAGTAAACATACCGGATAAACGATTTATCTCAGA
Organism: Scalesia atractyloides; assembly: GCA_947069175.1. Taxonomy (NCBI): domain Eukaryota; kingdom Viridiplantae; phylum Streptophyta; class Magnoliopsida; order Asterales; family Asteraceae; genus Scalesia; species Scalesia atractyloides. The sequence continues at coordinate 60,992,928 of CAMTDV010000007.1, read as the reverse complement.
ATTCTGGCGAAGTCGTCGGCTCTGTTTTTATGGATTTCGTCTGAGCGGACAGATTATCAATTTTGATTAGCTAAATGCGGAATTGAAGCACTGAACAAGAATTACCAGAAGGTTTAAAAGACTATACCGTTTCACAGCGAGAATTGGGAACTTTCAGAAGTTTTCCGGCGAGAGTTAATTATCCGATTTCGTCGTCTGAAACTGATTCTGATTGAAGGGTTTGAGTTGGCAAAAGCTTAACAACTGATAGACGATGAAAGAATTGAGAGACTTACTGATTTGATGGAAAACACGGTTTTCTGGCGAAAGTCCAGCGAGTTCAAAAAGCTTTTCCGACGAACTGAAAGTGGTGCGAAAATGAAATTGAAGGTCTGCAGATGAGTTTGAGTCGCGAAAGGGGACTATGGTTGGAGTAATTCAGGATATGCAGATTTTCGGTTATTAAAACCGATCACTACCTGAATTCAAGTCCATTCAAGACTAATTGACTAAAATTGTCGGTTTATCGGTTATAATCAGAATTCCGTGATCACTCAAACGTCCAGGACGTTTGGAAGCCGATAACGGTTTCAGTTAGCGTAAACCGGTTGATTTATGGTTGAACATAAGATTTAATTGAGATCCTAGAACTAACAGAAAACATCAAGTGGCGGAGTGGTTATATGTGTGCGTGTTAAGTCTTTGACCCACCCGGCTGACCCGGGTTCGAATCCCGGCAGCCGGTTTTCTTTTTTATTTATTTTATTTTCACTTTTTATTAATTATAATTTTTAAATTCTAATTTGTTTATTAATTATGCATCGTTTAATATTAAAATTGACATAAATACGCAACGAAACATTTATAACTTGATATTCGATTACAAACGAAGCGGGTTTGGAAAACCCGTTTTTGACAAATGTTACAGTATCCCCTACTTTTAGGAATTTCGTCCCGAAATTTAAGTAGTAGTAGTAGGAAAAAGATGCGGGTATTTTTCGCGCATTGAGTCTTCACGTTCCCAAGTAAACTCAGGTCCCCGTTTCGACTCCCAGCGTACCCTAACAATTGGAATGCGACTTTGTCTTAGACATTTTTCTCCGAAGTCCATGATCTCTACTGGTCTTTCAATGAAATGCATAGATTCATCAATCTGAATATCTTCCAGAGGAATATGGAGGTTCTCATCAGCGAGGCACTTCTTCAAGTTTGATACGTGGAATGTGGGGTGAATTCTGTTGCGTTCTTCTGGTAGATCAAGCTTGTATGCTACAGGTCCTACTCTTTCGAGTATCTTGAAAGGTCCTACGTAGCGTGGTGCTAGCTTGCCTTTTTGACCAAAACGAACTACTCCCTTCCACGGTGATACTTTTAAAAGTACATGATCACCAATGTTAAACTCCAAAGGCTTTCGTCGTTTATCTGCATAACTCTTTTGTCGACTTTGAGCTGCTAGAAGATTGTTTCGAATTTGATGGATCTTGTCTGTGGTTTCTTGAATCAATTCTGGACCGGTGATTTGAGCTTCCCCAATTTCGTGCCAACATACTAGAGATCGGCACTTACGACCATATAAGGCTTCAAAAGGTGCCATGCCGATACTTGAATGATAGCTGTTGTTGTACGAAAATTCAACTAATGGTAAATGAGCGTCCCAATTTCCCTTGAAGTCTATGACACATGCTCGAAACATATCTTCAAGAGTTTGAATGGTGCGTTCAGATTGTCCATCAGTTTGAGGATGATAAGCGGTACTGAGGTCTAATCGTGTACCCAACGCGGCTTGTACGGCCTGCCATGTTCGTGAAGTGAAACGACCATCACGATCTGAAATAATGCTTAACGGTACACCATGTCGGCTTACGATTTCGCTGAAGTAGATACGAGCTAGCTTCTCGTTCTTGAAATCTTCGCGGATTGGAATAAAGTGAGCTGATTTTGTAAGACGATCAATGATTACCCATATAGTGTCATACCCAGCAGAAGTGCGAGGTAACCCGGTAATGAAGTCCATGATTATGTTTTCCCACTTCCATACAGTTATTTCAGGTTGGACCAGAAGTCCTGAGGGTCTTTGATGTTCACCTTTTACCTTGGAACATGTAAGGCACTTGGAAACAAAAACAGCAATATCCTTTTTCATTCCAGGCCACCAGTAGGTGTATCGAAGGTCTTGATACATCTTGTCGGCTCCTGGGTGTATAGAGTATCTTGTTTTGTGTGCCTCATTCATAAGGAATTCACGAAGGTTGTTGTGGTCATGAATCCATATGCGATCTAGATAGTACAGAATACCGTCAGATTTAGTTAATGAGAAATAACATAGTTAATGAGAGGATTATAAACTATTTAATGTTTTACCATTATGCTCTTTCTTCTTCTTATTCTCACATTAAATTTCTTCTCAAATGAACATTCTCCTATCTAAATATTTAATTATACATTTCAAGTTCCCAAATAGGAGAACCTAATTTTGTAGAATTATTGGTTAATATTTATTCTCTCTCTCTCTCTCTCTATATATATATATATATATATATTATATATATGGGTTTGGCATATTTCTTTTAAGGTTTTTGTCTCATCGATACTTAAATTGTGCGGTTTCGTTTTAGTGGCTCGTAGCTTCGCAAACAGTGAGTAAACTCTCTTCTCTTTTCATCCTTAACTTTTTGGGGTGTATCAATGTGTCTCGATCAAATGTTCTTATCTAATTTCTAGCATGCAATATTTGGTGTGTCGTATATGTATTATTTGTTGTTGTTGTTATTGTTTGTTGAGGTTATTGTTCTTGTTGGGTTAGTCATTATAGTCAATGAGTCATTCATTCAGTGGATCTATGGCTAACCTTTCCTCATGACCTAGAGATGTTGATATCGCCAAAGTCACACCTTTTTTGGGTGTGGGACGCAAGCAGTTGGTTTTGGTTTTGGTGTCGGTCTTTGTCTTAGTCATTGTTCAGTCATTATTCTATGCTCATATTATTTGCCGCATTAACTTCCACATGAATAATTGCATGTTTAATATTTGAATTTAAAAGGGCAAAAATATATTCTTTCACTTCTAAATTTAAAATGGTAAACCTAGTTTACTTAACAAAGGTTTACTCACCAGCACATTATAGCTGATCCAAAAATATTATTTTACACATGATACAGGTACTAAGAATCAAAGATAGACTGAATCAAGATCACATAGAAGCTCTTGTCTTAATAATTTAAAAGAAAAATATTATATATTTATTTGGATATTTGAACCTATATGTAATATGTAACATATTAATTATGACTTGTTTACTTATGAAATTTTACTAGTGTCAAAAGCTTTGGACAATTATAAAAGCTTTGGACAATTATCACGTGTCGTACCATTCTGCTATGGGTCGGAATATGACATTTACAGCTTCTAGCATGAGATAGAGATTTACCGTGTTTGAGTCTACTTCCGAAACACGACTTGCAATCGGAGAGTCCTCCTTTTAGTTCTTATTATACTTAACACACACCACCGAACCCCGGTGGTGCTAAACAAGGTGAAGTATTTATCCACACGCCAGTAAATTCCTTGTTATTTTTCTTCTATTACTTCCTTGCAAACTATATAGGAAGCTATGTGTAATGTCCGAAACATTTTAAATAAATTATTAAGTCGCAATAACAGTTTAAACATGATCCTCAATATATTTACATGAAAATTATATTTACTCAAAATTATTAATTTATATATATGGGGTGTTTAAGTATGAGTTTGAAAATGACTTACTAACTTACTAAAGCTAATAAGTCAATAAATTATTTAGAAAAACCTCAAATCCTGACTTTTAGAAATAACTTATTAACTTTTAAAAATAACTTATTAAGTTATTGAAGCCAATAAGTAAATAAATTATTTAAAAAAATCTCTGACCATTGGAAATGATTTATTAACTTTTAAAAATGATTTACATGAAAATTAAATGTGTACCTACTTATTTTTTACTCCCTCCTTTTGTAATTATATACATGTTTAACTTGTTTAGGATAATACTTGGACATTGCTCAGTCTAGTCTGCAGGCTATAACGACAACGCCCGGTTGGTATTTTATTATATGTAAAACTAAAAAAATATATGTAAAACTAAAAATATATCTCATGCTTTAGATTATAGTTGGGTCCACGACTGAAACCATATTTTTACGATGGAAATTACTAACTTTATTTCGATATTGTATGTTGTTTAATGTTTGTCACATATTGATTTCGATTGAGAAATATATATCGTGATTTATAATATAGTAGGGTCAACGAATTTAAAGTCTATATTGTATCTTTATTATAACCTGTGTGTTCCGTAGTGGTACGTTTGGAATTCAGATTGTATTGTACATCATGATAACCGATAAATAAATTTATTAAATATATTAAAATATTATATTAGTGGATTATGCTATTTGCGTCGTAACTCGTCTTTGAACATCTAAACAATGACAAAAAGTAAAACGATATAGTAAATAACAAAGGTAAAAATAAGGTAAACGAAAAAGAAAACGATAGAAACTTTGGCGGTTTCGGCGCACTCGTTATAGCAAAGAAAAAAAGTTAAAAAAATATGTTAAAAAGAATATCGGCGTGTTCATTAAAAAATACTAAACTAAAAAAAAAACCTTTGCCACACTCGTTATAGCAAAGAAAAATAAAAAATATGTCTAAAACGATATTAACGTGTTTATTAAAAAACTATTTAGGTGTAGAAAAGTAATTAGGTTAAAATAAAAGAACAAAAATATAAATTGTTAAAACTACATGGGTTGTAAATGAAAAAGTTTAACTAAATAATAAAATAGAATAAAGAACAAAAAAAATTGATTAATTTGTAAAATATGCATTAGATAGTACAACATTATTTATCTTCTCTTCTTTTATGGTATTATATACATAATACATATATAATATAGTAGTTTAACGAATTTAAAGTCTAAACTGTATCTTTATCAGTCATTTCTAATTAAAAAAATAAAAGAGCACATGTTGATATCTACATCGTTTTTATGAACCCGTTATAAACATGATATTCACTTTCGTAACTTGCCAATATAATCTTGGTTGATTTTCTTATATTAGTCCCTTGTAACCTTTATAAGGAAGGATGGTGGGATGTGTAAGCTACAAGTTCAATTCCTATATTTCATATATATAATAAAATAATTTATAAATATTCAAAATACTCTTACCATTATACGTCTCCAAAGTTCTTTGAAAATCAATAGGTACTAGACGAATCGAAAATACAGACAATATAAAGTTTTTAAAATAAATATATATAAAGAAATTAAATATATGAAAAATGAATTAAAAACTTATGGGAATCACCCTCATGTTGTCTTTTTATGTGGAAACGTCGATAAAAAACACATAATATGCGCATTTGCACATTTAAAAGATAGAAAGAAAACACGTTGTAAAGGTATATTCAGAAAATATAAAAAAGTTACTTCGCAATTTTAAAAAATCGTAATTTAATATCATGTAAAACCACCACTATAACCCATCCAAATTTATTTAAAAATACATAAAAGTTGAAGAAAAAACAAAATAAAACTTTGTTCATAAAAGAAAAAAACTTGAGAACATATAAAGCTAATTGTAGATTGATTAATAATTTAAGAATTGATTTAAATAATTATTTGTATTTAATGAATATAGAAAAACAAAAGCAAAAAAAAAATCAACCAAACAAAAGGAACACCAAGATTAGAACCCTCTTCTTGCTATTAAAACAACATGCAAACCACCATAGCAAGTACCTCATTATATATTTTGTCTATCTAATATTTATATATTCTAAGTTTTATAGTGTAATATTAATAAAAAGAAATTAAAAAATTCGAACCTTTAGGGTTTGGGTCTAGCCGTTGCTCACCCAACCCTCCTCCAGGCGGGCCCTTCATATTAAAGTTATTGGTAACAAACTTTTGTTGATTGTAGGCATATTTAGCCGTGGACATTTTGGTAGGTTATAGTTTAATTATTAGGATAATCGGTGTGGGGAGTCGTGTAGACCTGGCTTGACTCGGCGACACCTCTCAACACGATTTCCGGAAGGGCGGCGTCGTCTTGAACGACAAATGGTAGACGTTGAGGACGGAGCGCAAAAGGACAAAACATATAGCCATTGGACGGCAAAAAGCTAGATTTAAAAAAAGATTATTTTTTATTCCCTCTTTATATATATACCTTTTATTCCTCCACTTTTAACACAAATCTTTCCAATCTCTCTCATTTTTTATACACCACCATACTAATATAAAACTATAGGCATGTCTTCTCCTTCTTCATCGTGGTGTTCGTCATATTCGGTTGATGACGAATTATTTTTTGCGAACTTGGTTATGCACGCAGCACAGATGATCATGGAGGAGGAGTAAGAGCAAGAAACGTCCTCACAACCATAAACTAGGGCAACCGCCTAAAACCGAGACCGAGAAGGTATTTATTTTTTTAGCGTATCTTTATTTGATTTTAATAATGTATTTATTTTTTAGTGTTAATAATGAATTTAATTTAATTTATTTTTCTTTGTTAATATTTAGTTGGCCATGATAGTTTAGTCGCCGATTATTTTGCCGACGAACCTGTGTACACGGACGCGATGTTTAGACGTCAGTTCCGAATGAGTCGTCAATTGTTCTTAGGTATAGCAGACGATTTGGCGCAGTCTGATCCATTTTTCACCCTTCGATACGATGCTAGGGGCCGTAGGGGATTTACCACTTTACAGAAATGTATGGTGGCCATTCCACAACTAGCATACGCGACGACACCCGATTCATTGGACGAGTATTTAAGGATGTCCGAAAGAAGTTCAAGTGAATGTTTGCACAATTTTTTGAATGGACCGTGAAGTTATATAGTAAGAAATATCAACGGAAACCAAATGTAAATGACGTCCAAAAATTATATCAAGCACAAGAAAAAAGGCATGGTTTTTTAGGAACGCTCGAAAGCATTGATTGCATGCACTGGCCATGGTAGAACTGCCCTACTACCTATCAAGGTCAATATACTTTGGGCGATCATGGTCATCCAAATATAATAATAGAGGCTGTTGCATCACAGGATCTCTGGATTTGACATGCTTTTTTTTTTGTATGCCTGGTTCACTTAACGACTTTAATATCATCTACCAATCACAGATATTTGACGATGTAATACTTGGAACAGGTCCAGACACCAGTTTTACGGTTTCAGGTGTGGAATACAGGCATGGTTACTACCTTGCGGATGGAAAATACCCAACATACTCTACAATCGTTCTATTCCGCACCCGACAGATGATAAAAGAAAGAAATTTGCCAAGTTTAAAGAGGGGGCGTGAAAATATATTGAACAGTGTTTTGGGATTCAACAAAAAAATGGCATATCATTGAACATCCAACACGTTCTTTTACACCAAAGAGGTTGCGATACATTACGTATGCTTGTATCTTGCTGCATAACATGATCATCGAAGATGAAGGGGAGAGCGATTTATGACTACGACGAAAATGAACCTAACGGGAATTTTGTTCCAGTGAGTGTAGAACAACAAGATTTAAACGGATTCTCTCTACGTAACTAGTACACACATCAAAACCTACAAGCAGACTTGGTGGAGTACATTTGGAACAACGCACAAAACAAACCCAATGATGACATGTCGGATGAAGACTTGTAGTTTTTATAATTTTTTTTTAAGATTAGCTTGGTTTTTTAATATAATGTTGGAACTAATATTTATTTTAAAGTTAAATTTTTTTAAGATTAGGTTGGTTTTTAATGAAATGTTGGAATTAATATTTATTTTAGAGTTTAAATTTTTGTAAGATTAATATATATATATATATATATATATATATATATATATATATATATATGGGAAGGTTCATTTAAGAAGAAACTTTATGTGAGAAGAAAACAAAGAAATGGCATAATGATAAAACATTAAATAGTTTATAACTCCTCATATTAATTATGTTATCTCTCATTAATAAAAAAAACATTATATCCTACACATTTCAAAATTTATTCTACATATATCTTATACTTATCAGAATTTACCTTACACACATGTAAAATTATCCTACACATTTCAAAATTTACCCTACACATATTAAAATTTATCCTACATATGTCAAAAATTGTCCTTCACTAAAAATTATTTTATCTTGAAAAAGTATATTAAAAAATGAATTACATGTTTAATTAATTAACTAATTAATAACAATTATAGATTTACCTATATGCTCTTTTTAATAATATTAAATACACACATTAAATGAAGTAAATGAAAATTTTTTATTAGTTTAAAAGTTATTGTTTTTATTCTTACAAAAATTTTCTTTCTATTTGAACCTTCCACTACATATATATATATATATATATGCATATTTAATTAGCCAAAATTAAAAATAAATAAATAAACTAGGTGGGGTAGGGTCATCATCCATTTACTTGCTTTCATCCTTGAATGAGCATCCTACAAGTACTATGACGTGACGCTGAGATGGAGGATCATACTCCAAAGACTACTCTCCTCACATACCAAGTAGTCTTAAAATATTTGAAATCTCTAAAAAGTTTCCGAATTAAATGTTTAGTCATATAAAAATAGATGATTTTTCACTTTCCATTAATTATTTTATAAGTCATATAATATTTTCCATTTTTTGCGTTACAATATTGTCATTATATAAACCTGGTGTTTTTTTAAATAAAAAACATGTAAGGAAAGTATGATAATCTTCAAATAACAAATATCGCTGCCATCTATTACTATCATTCTATTATATACCTAAAACTTATTTTAGACATGAAATTCTCAATAAAACTTTTAACTTTTTAGGAATTCATGTTGTGACAGATAAATCGATAAATGTTGTATAGAAAGAATTTTAGATAACTATGAGTTACTTTTAAATCTTTAGTTATAAACATTAATTCAGAATTTTCTTTTTCAGCCTCCTATGTAGTTATAAGCATTAATTCTAATTAGAATTTTATCTTTTATTTTCAGCGTCCTATGTAGTTTTTTTAAACATCTAATTACAAAAAACAGTAGTTTAACTCGTGTAATCATACAAATAATAACCTACTTGTATAACACATAGGGGTGTCCTTCAAGATCACATAATCATATATATGCATTTGCACGTTGATCATGCCCATATACCTACAAAACAAATGTCAAACATGGGTGAAATGGACCTGTGAATCCATCCATACCATCCACCCAAACTTACACATCTAAGATATCATATAGCCAACTCATTCTTCTCCTATCAAATCACATATTATAATGGTCTTAGTGTGATTACAGGGCATAAACAAAAGGGTGATGATGTAGATTTAGTGTTAATCTCCGGTATTAAGTAAACATTTGTCAATGTAGAGTTAGCCCATTTGATAGAGACACATGCTTTTAAAGGATACATCCTAGGTTCAGACCTTGACAAAGCTCTTTAAAATTATTGGTTTAAAGTTAAATAGGAATAACATTTATTGCTAAAAAAAGTAAGCATTCTTCCCGCATTTGACCCACCATCTTGCACAGTAAAACACTAGATCGCTAGAGTTTTAAGACACGACTTGGCACAAATAATAACCTACTTGTATAACATATAGGGGAGTCCATCAAGATCACATAATCATATATATGCATTGGCACGTGAATCCATCCATACCATCCTCCCAAACTTACATATCTAAGATATCATATAGTCAACTCATTATTCTCCTATCAAATCACATGTTATAAAGGTCTAGTGAGGGCATAAACAAAAGGGTGATGATGTAGATTTAGTGATAATCTCCTGGTATTAAGTAAACATTTATCAATGTGGAGTTAATCCATTTGGTAGAGACACATGTTTTTAAAGGATACGTCCTAGGTTCAGACCTGGACAAGGCTCTTTAAAATTATTGGTTTAAAGTTAAGTAGGGTTAGATTTATTAGTGAACAACCCTCTTGTTTGTGAACCTAGTGAACTAATCTTAGTCGTTCAGTTATTTTTTAGATGAAAATGATAGAATTGTAATTTAACATTTAATTATGTATTAATTCATTATTCTTTATTAATCCATAATTAGTTACATGTTGCTATATAAAGTTAACCCTATATATAGGGTTAGATTTATTAGTGAACAACCCTCTTGTTTGTGCCCTCTTGTTTGTGAACTTAGTAAACTAATCTTAGTCATTCAGTTATTTTTTAGATGAAAATGATAAGATTGTAATTTAACATTTAATTATGTATTAATTCATTATTCTTTATTAATCCATAATCAGTTACATGTTGCTATAATTAAATTAATTTAAATTATCTTTTAATTTATTAATCGTTGATACACATACGTACACTTGTTTGGTTTTAACTAATTCCATAATTTTATGTGAATCTACTCGTGTGCATGCATAGCATACTATGTGTTGTTAGTATACACAAATGTAACAATTTCTGAATATAATACACAGATTTATAAAATCAAGTACACATGTGTATAAACTAACAACTGTGTATTTTGTATAAACTTATAGTTTGCGAGACTGTACATATGTGTATAAACTAACATTTGTTTATCTCGTATAGACTGATACTAGTGAAACTATACACATGTGTATAAACTAACAACTGTGTATCTTGTATTACGAAAGCTAGCAAGATTTTAGAGATTTTTTATTTTATTGTTTAAACAATGCAATTTACAAATGACAAAAATACCCTCATGTCATTTATTTTAAAGGGAAGTTATAACATTATAATTACAATCTTATCATTGGTAAAAAAAACTCTAGATCTTTTAAATGAACGGCAAGGATTTGTTCATTTGGTTCACAAATAAACTAGTGTTCACTCTAAAACCCCTATATATATATATATATTTTATATATATATATTTATATATATAGGGCCAGCTATTGTACAATATGCCTTATCATACGATGCGTACGAGGTTACTTACAACATGCGAAATTTTGTATCCAACATGTGATTTCACTTTTTTTGGTTCATGCGATTTACCATATTTTTTACATGCGATTTTACCATTTTTATGTACATGCGATTTTATTTTTTAATAACATAAAGTGCGCTTTGTCATTATATATATATATATATATATATATATATATATATATATATATATATATATTAACTAAAAAAGCCTAAAAAACATGTCAATTTTTTTTACAATTTTTTGATAAAAATTCGCTACTTATTATGTATAAAAAAAATTAAAAGCAATTTGTACTGCACATATGCATTATATGTATATGCTGCACATGTGCATTATATGCTTAAAGTTAACATTTGGGTTTAGTCTAACTTTTAGGGTTAGGTTTTTTGAAGTTTTAGGATTAAGTTTTTGGGTGTGGGAGTATGGGGGTTTAGGTTTTTGCGGGGTGCGTGTGGGGGGCTTAGGTTTTTTGGGGTGCGGGTGAAGGGTTTAGGTTTTTTTTTTTTTTTGGTTTATGTTTAAGATTTAGTTTTAGGTTTTCTTTGGGGGGGGGGGGGGTAGGTTTAGGCTTTCCATATTATTGCACATGTGCAGTACAACTTTTTTTTTGAAAAAAAAAATGTTTTTTATATATTATTTATAGCGATTTTTAATAAAAAATTCAAAATAAAATGGTATTTTTAGGCTTTTTAGTTAGTTTTTAGTTTTCTCATGATCCATCCCCTATATATATAAACGGGATCAAGAGAAAACGGTTGGAAGTATGAAACAGTGAGAACGATTTTTCAACCACAAGATCTTTGTAATTTGTTGCTGAGATTGATGCGGTTACGTTTGTGTAAATATCGGGAATCTTACAACAACCACGCAATAAACAACGAAGTCATCACAACCTTCAGGAAGAGTGAGAATTGGTGCATCACAGAGTTTTTGTTTAAGGGTTTGGAAGGCTTCTTCTTGTTTGGGTCCCCATATGAAGGGTTTTCCTTTATGAGTTAAAGCCGTGAGTGGTACAGCAATGCGGGAGAAATTTGAAATGAAACGGCGATAATAACCAGCCAAACCAAGGAATGATCTTACTTCGGTTGGTGTACGTGGCGCTTGCCATTCTTGTACTGCTTTGATCTTTGAGGGGTTGACAAGTATTCCCTTGTCATTAACAACATGTCCAAGGAATTGTACCTCTTTTAACCAGAATTCACATTTGGAGAATTTGGCGTAAAGCTTTTCATTTTCTAAGAGTGTAAGGATGAGTCGAAGTTGCCGTTCATGATCAGACTTAGACTTTGAATAAATGAGGATGTCGTCGATGAAGACTATAACAAAACGATCGAGATAGGGTTTACAGACTCTGTTCATTAGATCCATGAAGACAGCTGGAGCGTTGGTTAAACCAAATGGCATGACCATGAATTCATAATAACCATAACGAGTTCAGAAAGCGGTCTTTGGGACGTCTTCTTCATGTACTCTAAGTTGATGATAACCAGAACGAATGTCGATTTTTGATAAACAGCGGTCAAGAAGATCATCAATGCGAGGTAATGGATAGCGATTCTTGATCGTTAACTTGTTGAGTTCTCTGTAGTCGATGCACATGCGAAACGTTCCGTCTTTCTTCTTCACAAAAAGGACAGGTGCACCCCAAGGCGAGGAGCTAGGACGTATGAATCCTTTGTCAGTCAACTCTTGCAATTGACTGGCTAGCTCTTGCATTTCGGATGGGGCTAACCTATAAGGAGACTTTGCAACTGGTGTAGCACCAGGTATAAGATCGATGCGAAATTCGACTTCTCTCAAGGGAGGAAGTCCTGAAATGTCGTCTGGAAAAACTTGCGGAAAATCTTTTACTACTGGGATGTCTTCGAGTTTCTTCTCCATGGCTCCCTTTTTGACGACATGAGTTAAGAATGCGACATAATTCTTGCGAAGATATTTTTGGGCTTGAAGACAGGACATTAATCTGAGCCCTTTCGATGGGGTTTCCCCAAAGATTGTAGAGTCTGACCGTTTGAAAGAGGAATGCGTATAAACTTTTCGCGGCATACAACTTCAGCCTGATGTTGGCTGAGCCAGTCCATACCAATTATAATGTCAAAGCTTCCCAACTTCATAGGAATGAGGTCAACTGGAAAGTTGTGATCGTTTAAGGTGAGAGTACAATTTCTATAATAGAGTTTAATGAGATCGGTTTCCCGTCAGCAACTTCTACTGTTATGGATTCCATGAGCTTATCACGAATTTGGTTTAGGATGGGTTCAAACTCTAAGGACACAAAACTTTTATCCACACCAGTATCAAACAACATGGATGCATAACTACCGTTGATAAGAAACGTACCGTTAACCACATTGCTGTCAGCTCTAGCCTGATTAGCGTTGATGTTGAAAGCTCTTCCTCTTGCGGGTGGAGGAGCTTGGTTAGCTTGATTCACCGGATTGGCTTGGGCTTGAGCATGTATAATGTTCACCAAACGTGGACAAGTGTTTCTAAAGTGGCTTGGGTCTCCACAATTGTAGCAAGCCCGCATAGGTTGCACCATGAGATAGTTGGGTTGGTAGTATGATTGGGCTAAATGTTGGGTAGGTGGTAGTAGTAGGGGTTGTTGGGCTTGACCCATTATTTGTTAGTGGGTTTGGGTTGAAGGCTGGTGGCGGTTCGTTCGCTGAGGTATGCGACAGGTTTGAACAGTATAACCTGCGCGACCACAGCCGGTGCAATGTTGGCAGGGATGATCAGGAAAGTGATGGTATTGGCAACGGTTGCATTTTGGTAATAGGCCAGAGTATACTTTTATATGGTGCGGGTGAGGGGGCAACTTGGATAATGGGTGCAGCAGGGATAGGGAAATTGGTTTGTGTGACAGCGAAGTTTCTGGTGTTACATTTCCTCTTGTTAGCAAACTTAGAGGAGGAGGTGGAATGGTTTGAAGTTTGGCCCTCAACGGGGGCTTTCTTTTTCTCCTCTTTAAATTTACCGTTGCGAATTCGATTCTCGGTCAGTTCAGTAGCTAGTTCCATAGCAGCTTCAAGTGTTGCTGGCGAAGTGCTGAGAACTGAATCTTGAATTTTCGAGGGAAGACCTCGAATATAATGCTCGACTAAACGGCAAACTGGGGTGAACAAGTTAGGGACCATCTGATTCAACTCTAAAAACCTCTTGTTGTAGGAAGTATGATCTCCCTCCTTTTGCTTCAATGAATGAAATTCGTCCTCTAACTTTTTAATCTCACTTCTAGGACAGAATCGTCTCGTCATGATTTCCTTAACTCCTCCCACGTTAAGGCCATTGCATCATCGATTCCCTTCTTACCCTTTTCAGTATTCCACCAGGTAAGAGCTACCCCAAATAGTCTCCCGGTTGCGTATCGTACCTTGCGATTCTCGGGACAATCGCAGTTGAGGAAAGTGTTTTCCATTTCCTAAAACCAGTGGAGGAGAGCAGTGACACCTTCGGTCCCTTCAAATTTAGGAGGATCGCAAGACTTGAAATGTTTATATGAGCACTTTTTGGTAGGAGGGTCGCCGATGTTCTGGTCTTCTTGCTGGGGAGGATTGGTGGGATTTGTGGCGAGAGCTTGTTGTACTTGAACCACAATGTCAGGAAGCACCGCGGCCATTTGTTTTGCGATTTGAGTGGCCAAGCGTTCGTGAGACCTTCCTGATCTTCTACCCCCTCGTTGTTGTCTAGCCGACATCTACAGGAATATACATAAGAAGATTGTGAGTTTATGGAGTCTTTTTAGGTGTCATGTGTCTTAAAGAAAATGAAAATAACATAAATATCAATAATGCAACTACATCCATAGGATGTCTTGGGTTTGCTCATGTTGGGCCTCAAATGTCCCCATACCTTCACCTGTATAGTCATGTGGGCCCCCATGACTATTGACTTGGTAGGATTCACATTAGTATTGGCGGTTTAACACTCGCATTACCCGAATGAAAACCACGAAATATGTTTACGAGATGTATGGTCGGAATGTGTCCAGGTGTAGACACAATGACAACTCAAAGTGGGGTTAGCTCACACGACGTTTGGTATAGCATGCTTTGGCCTAATAGGTACTTCGTACTCTCATCATTAGTCCCCAGGTAGGCAAACTGGTCCTTTATTTTGGATTTATACGAATGCCAGCCTAGACAGGACGTTCCGACTACCGGTACTTGTACCCTTCCAGTTACTACATGCCCGTCATGAGAACTCACTTTGATGTGATTTGAAAATACAAAAATCATTGCAAAAACAATCATGAAAATGATGTGGTGTGTGCTCGCATGGATATGATATGTTATGAGAATATTATTCATGATAGGCATTATATAATAATATGTACTTATGAATATGCTTGCATAACATTGAATGTAACATTAAACATAAAACATATAAACATCATGAATTTTGCATGTAACACACAAACTCTTAAAAATTTCTAATTAACTATAGTATAGGCTCTAAGGGTCTAATAACCTATCCTATATCCCTATAGTCATGGCTCTGATACCAATCTGTCACACCCCGACCCGCAGCGGAATAAGAGTCGGGGCATAATTGGGTTATCACCAAAGCTCATGATATTTACTAATATGTTTCATATTCATTTAAGTCAAAATTACATTCTCAATAATCCAAACACGTTCATACAAATACAAAGAAAAATAATCAACTAAACAATCCAAGCTCTAAACCAGTTTATTCTTCTAAGCCAATCCTATGTGTTTCTTGCTGCGGCTGGATCACCTGTATCATGTGTAAAAATAGAGGTTTTTGGGTCAACATAAGTTGGCGAGTGAACCTTGTTAGATAAACATTTATTATTGATTTCTTGTTATCTTTATCATGGAAAAATTGTGCAATAGTCATATGTGAGCAAATGTAAATAATCAAACAATAACAATAACAACCACAAACAATAACATACAATAACATATCAACTTGCATGAATATATAACATGAATGAAACTGTATATGTTGGCAACGTCACGTTCACGCTCATAATGTAATGGGGAACGGACGGCCTATGATGAATGTCTGTGCGATCAAGGCTCAATCATACGGAGCCGATCGTATGCTGGCAACGCCCGGTTCACGCTCATAATGTAATGGGGAACTGCTCAACGCTCATAACGTAATGGGGAGCGGCGGCCTATGATATTGCATGTACTGAAAATAATAAATTAAATCTAAACAATAACCACACAAACAGTTTATACAAGCTGAATACACATTTGTTCATGGATATGATGCATGCACAATGATTTAAATATAATAAATGGTAAGACACATGATACACCCCAAAAACGTGATTAAAACGGGGAATTTGTAGAGATTCACTCACATTGGGTGCGTTCGGTTGAAGATGATGAAATGCGCACGAGTTTGGAGGATTGATCAACGAGGATTAACTAACCTAAATAATAACGGAAGGTATAGTAAATGAGTGGATTTTATTAATAATTTTAATAGGATTTTTAGATATATTTTTGTGAGTTTAAGGCTATTTCCTATCTTTAAAACATTATTTTTAAGTATTTTTAATTGATTTTTAAATTAAATTAAATAAATAAAAATATAAAAAAATGTTGACTTTTGCGTTGACCATTGACCGTTAACCGGGACTGTTGACTGTTTGACCGGTTTGAACGTGTATATGTATGCGCTGGGTGATGCTCGAACCCGAGACCTCCCGTACACGTTCACGCAGCTCTACCAACTGAGCTACGTGTCTAACCCGAAATAATTCTGTTTTTAATTATATTTATATACTATTTTAGTTTATTCAAAATTCTTTTATTTTCAAAAAGGGTTTTAATCATCGAGCCGGAGCGTGCAACAGGTCTCGAACCCGGGACCTGTGGGTTAGTGTTGCACACAGTCCACCGCTGGACTGTGTGTCTAACCTGGTTAATATACCGATTTTTATTATACTTAACATCTACCGTGAGTTAATCCGGTTCAGTTAGAAAAATAAAACATCTTTATTACAGAGCATACGTGTGTGTCAAGGATCGAACTCGCGGCGTGTGATATATGTGCGCACACAGTCCACCGCTGGACTGTGTGTCTAACCCGAGATAATATCCAATTTATATAAAACTTATAAACAACCTAACTTCGTCTTCTTCGTTACAAATCACAGACTACGATTACTCTACTGATTCTTGATTAATTCGATTGACAAACATTCAAATGACTAAAATGAAATGGCAGAGAAGATTTCGGAAGTAAACATACCGGAGAAACGATTTATCTCAGAATTCTGGTGAAGTCGTCGGCTCTGTTTTATGGATTTCGTCTGAGCGGACAGATTATCAATTTTGATTAGCTAAATGCGGAATTGAAGCACTGAACAAGAATTACCAGAAGGTTTAAAAGACTATACCGTTTCACAGCGAGAATTGGGAACTTTCAGAAGTTTTCCGGCGAGAGTTAATTATCCGATTTCGTCGTCTGAAACTGATTCTGATTGAAGGGTTTGAGTTAGCAAAAGCTTAACAACTGATAGACGATGAAAGAATTGAGAGACTTACTGATTTGATGGAAAACACGGTTTTTCGGCGAAAGTCCGGCGAGTTCAAAAAGCTTTTCCGACGAACTGAAAGTAGTGCGAAAATGAAATTGAAGGTCTGCAGATGAGTTTGAGTCGCGAGAGGGGACTATGGTTGGAGTAATTCAGGATGTGCAGATTTTCGGTTATTAAAACCGATCACTACCTGAATTCAAGTCCATTCAAGACTAAATTGACTAAAATTGTCGGTTTATCGGTTATAATCAGAATTCCGTGATCACTCAAACGTCCAGGACGTTTGGAAGCCGATAACGGTTTCAGTTAGCGTAAACCGGTTGATTTATGGTTGAACATAAGATTTAATTGAGTCCTAGAACTAACAGAAAACATCAAGTGGCGGAGTGGTTATATGTGTGCGTGTTAAGTCTTTGACCCACCCGGCTGACCCGGGTTCGAATCCCGGCAGCCGGTTTTCTTTTTTATTTATTTATTTTCACTTTTTATTAATTATAATTTTTAAATTCTAATTTGTTTATTAATTATGCATCATTTAATATTAAAATTGACATAAATACGCAACGAAACATTTATAACTTGATATTCGATTACAAACGAAGCGGGTTTGGAAAACCCGTTTTTGACAAATGTTACACATTGTATGACCTATTGGTGTTGGTCTAATTCACCGTTGCGCTGAGTGCGCAAGACTCGTTGTATGACTTATTGGTGTTGCTCTAATTCACCGTTGCGCTAAGTGCACAAGGCTCATTTTATGACCTATTGGTGTTGAAGAACACGCACCATTGCATGCATGCAAGGTTATCTTTGTAAAATGTAGTTAAGGGTAGGGTTTTTTGGGACCATACCCCTCAACCCTGATTTTGACCGACTTGGACCGATTAATGATAAAATGATTGAATATATGAGAATGAATCGGTAACCCAATGATTCTCGCTTAATCATAATTGCTGATAATATTGATTTTTACAAAATTAGCATTATCTAATGATTCAAAGACCACGGAAGAACACAAGGAGGGATGTTATCTAAAAACATGTCAACCTCACTTAATAACCCAACCTAATATCATGGTTGTTAATGATTCAAACACCAATGAACTTCAAGATTATCAAATTTAATTTGAAAAACCTTAAATCGCTTTTCAAACACAATCATAAACATCGATCCACTATAATCATCACAAGTTTAGATGACTAAGAGCATTCACAATCAAATCTTTTACTTTATCTTTATAATTACACTAAAAAATACTATCTTTTTTGTCTCTTCTGTTCAATTAAATAATATTTATTTTATACTTTTATCATTACCTTTTCTCTCTCATTCACTTACAACCACTTTAAAAAAATATTAAACAATTATAGAGGTGAACAGTAAGGTTTTCAAATTTACTGATAAAGATTAACTTTTCTTTGTTTTCTCTCCTCTACTCACAACAATTTACTACCACTTTCCTAAATATAGAGGTTACATTCACATACAAATAGATGTTCCATTATAAATGCTCTAATAAAAGATTTAAGTCGAGTTTTGAAGCAAGAGTGACAAATATTTAATTATTATTATATATATAATTTATATACTTATTGGCTACAGTAAACTTCGTCTTTTATTAATTTTGTCTTTTGTGAATTTTTTCATTTCCCTTTTTGTTTTCTATTTTTTTGTTTTTGTTTTTCTTTTTTAGTTTCAATCGAATATAGTGTTGTACATGTAATAAAATGAACTGTCTGACCAAATAATGTCAGTATTGAAATTGATATTCGTTTTTATTGTTTCGATCAATTAAACACATCTCGGTATTTTTTTTAGTCGTATCATGACTCTTTTTTGTTTCTCTTTCGGTAAGTGTCGGTATCTTAATAAACCGAACTAATATCAAACGAATTCCTGTCATTAACGTTGCTTTTACTATTGCGTCTACGTTTACATTAAAAATTGAGTCGCGCTGTCGTAGAGCGCGAGTGTAACCAACTAGTTTATTGTAATCGGAAATAACACTACAATACTACTTCTGAAAGTGAAAACCCTTCCCCTATCACCACAAAACCATCATGTCTTCCGCTGCTTACAACCGTCTCCGCCACATCTTCAACACCACAGCCGCCTTCACCACCACGACCACCGCCGCCGTTACCGCCGCCACAAACACCACCACGAGAACAGTGAAAGAAAAGTCGAATAAACCCAATATAAACACCACTTCGCGACCCAAGACTCAAAAGCTGGCATTTGAACCCTTACCCATGTCACAGCTAACAGATTCATTAACAAACCTCAAAATGTTCATCGACAAATTCAAAAAAGCTTCAAACACAGGCCCTTTTCGTTACAGTTACAAGTACTACGAAGACGTTGTCAACCATCTTGCACACGCTAGACAGCACTACTACATCGAACAAATCCTCGAACACCAGAAAAGATACAAAACGGACATGACCCACGAGCCATTTGTTGCTAGATTAATATCTTTGTATGGGAAATTTAGAATGTATGAACATGCACGCAAGTTGTTCGACGAAATGCCTGAGTTAAACTGCCCGCGTACTGTTTTATCCGCAAACGCCCTTCTTACAGCCTGTGTTAATTCCAAAAGGTTTAATAAGATTCCGGAGTTGTTTCGGGAGATTCGTGAGGATTTGGGGATCGAACCGGATGATGTGTCGTACAATGTTGTGATCAAGGCTTTTTGCGATATTGACGACACTGACTCGGCGTTGAAAGTGATCGATGAGATGGAGAAAAAGGGGTGCGAATGTAATTTGTATACGTATAATACGGTTCTTGACGCGCTATATAGAATTGGGAACGTATTGGAAGCGGATAAGCAATGGGAGGTGATGAAAAGCAAGAATCTTGAACCGGATATCAGAAGTTATAACGCGAAGGTGCGAGGATTGGTTGTGGATAAACGGATTACGGAAGCTGTTGGATTACTTGATGAGATGAAGAGGAATGGGGTGAGCCCGGATGTGTATACTTACAATGGTGTGATCAATGGGTTTGTTAAGGCGGATGATTTAGTGGAGGTCAAGAAGTGGTATACAGAAATGGTGGAGAACAAGATTGTTCCTGATTCAGTGACGTTTAGGATAATCATCGCGTTTGCATGTAAAAAGGGTGATTATAAATATGGATTTGAGATGAGCAAGGAGGGTTTGCTGCAGGAGGAGAATGTTGGTAGATTAACTTTGCGGAGAGTGTTGGATGGGTTAGTGAAGGAGTCAGCTATTGATGAAGCAAAGGAGCTTGTGAAACTTGTTAATGGAAGTAAATTCATATACTATAAACTTAAGTTAGTTGCTCCATTGTAATTTGTAATTTTCATCTTCTTAGAGCATTTTGTTTAATCTTTAATGCCATGTGATTCATTTTGGGTCATTGTTGCATCTTCTTTGTTCTCTTGTATTAGCTTAATTTGATGGTGAGTAGTTGACAAAAAGTAGTGAACATCAAGTGGTCTTCAATGAAGATCACATTCAAATCAAGTTTACATTTTTTGCTTCTCATTTCCAAGATCAAACAGATTTAAAGAATGCATATGCAGGTTAAAGCCGGCATCTTTTGGTTCAAAGCAAGGTTTACAAGTATATATGTTTTTCTTTTCAATCATGGCATGACTTTCAGGGGTGTTAATGGTTCGTTTCTTCAGGTTTTGGTGAATTTTTGGGTCGAACCACTAGTCCGTCAACTTAACTTGCCTGTTTTGGTGTTTTGGCAGTTTTAAAACCGTTTTTGTTTTTCTTTTGAACTTGTAGTTTGTATTATGGCCTATGGGTGGTACATCTTTGCAACAAACACTTATATGGGTTTTAAGTACACAGCATAAGTCTCCGGGTTAAATGTTATTTGTAACGGCTTAAATGGCTAGAACTAAAAGTTAAGATACAGAACGGCAGGTGGTCATAAAAAATGAGGACGGCTCAGATTGGGCAAAATCTTCCCTACCGAACTGCGTACTCGTCGACTAGCGAACAAGCGACAGAATAACCATTTGTTCTTCTAATATTAGGATTTCTTTTGCTAAAACCATTCCAGTTCTTCAAACACCGAGAATGATTAGGGTTTGTGTCGTCACCTACAACTAAAGTAGATTGCAAATCAGAAGCTTCTATCGATTTTCATAGAGGTACTGGGTACATTCAAAACCTTGTCTTTGCTGTTAAGCCATATGTTAGTTCAGATAGGGAAATGCTCTGGCAGTTGCAGAACCATCATCAATGTTTTCTATTTTTGGAACTGTTGTGACAACCGGAATCCAACTTATGGAACGATTAACTGGAATCACCAGAAATCAAGGTTGAAAACTAATCGTTGCTTATCATTAAGCCCCCTTTTAACCCCTTTAAAATGAAGCATGTTGATCTAAACCCGTTAGAACCACCCCTTTTAAGATGAATTGTTTTGATCCGAACCCACATTGAGATAGTTATACATACAAGTCCATCACTTAAAGATTAACAGGAATGTCACATTAATCATAATCTGCATCAAGTGAGACCAGCTTACAACTTATTAGCAATTAACCTGGGATTTATTTATTCATAGGATTAATCACATGCATCATAAATTGCGGAACACAGATACTTTCAAAATCCTGTTCAGAACACCAACTTCTGAAACTTCCATAAAATTAACCAGGCTAATTCAAGAAAATAATACATATATTCTAGCAGACCGACCGAATAAAAACAGTTCTAGCTAGCACTAAATTAACAGCTGAATTCAACTCCATTTTTCACCCCTTCCATTTGCAGATTAACTAGAACGAAAATCCTCACAAAGTCTATTTCTTTTCAAGCTAATGGGCGCCAGCCTGCAGAACACACTTATAGTATAAGAACAAATATAAGCAATTATGTCTCTTTTAAAGTAATCTTCTAAATGATGTTTATATCTAATAATAAGCTTCCAAATTCTTAACCCAGTCACATACTCGCATGACAAAATGGTAATTTTAACATTGAAAAAAGTTACCATGAGATGTCATGTTGAGGGTGATTCACTCAGAAGAAGTGGCCTCTTGTTTAGGTCTTTTCTGCTCGGCAGGCGGCCCGTCTCTCTGTCTTACATACCTTTTACTCTCGTACTTAGATTGCTTTTTCGGTTTTGGTTGATACGTAGGATACTGGCAAGGAATTATTTCCCCGTTCACATACTTGTCACCTAAAACATCATAAACAAAGAATCAATATATCAAAGTAAAATCGAAGTAACATGTTTAACTAGTCATGTGCATTATATTTTCCATTTTTTAATAAATAACCTCCATAGTCTTTGTTCTTCACATCAATGTAAGAATCAGGCAGAACCCAAAGCACTCCAGGTAATCCTACAAAATAAGCCCGTTGATAATTAGGTTTAAATTTCTTCGATCGAACTTCTTGTTGATGGTGATAGCCATATGGTGTCGCCATATGTTACTTACCCTTGAATTTTTCAGATGTTTCTTCATCTACCGTGCATTGGAATCCTGTGTATGTGGTAGTGCTAAACGCATACATGTTCTTCTTTGCTTCTTCCATGCTGACATTAACAATTTTCTCACAGTTATAAAATCTTTAATAACATGCATTCTTTTAAAGTAAACATAAAAGCAGAGTTTAAAAAGCGCGCCTCGGGCGCGAGGCGCATGTCCTGGGGCTTTTTCACTCAGCGCCTAAGGTAAATAAAAAAAGCGCACAAAAGGCGCAGATTTTAGGGGTTTTTTGGGCTGAGGCGCGCGCCTCATGCATATGAGGCGTTCTTATGCAGAAAAGTGTTGTACCTTTGGTTTTTTGGCTTGTACATGTAGATAAAATCATATAAAAACCATTTTATAGCTATATTTTGGGTAAAGGAAGCTAAAAACCTATGGGATATATAAAAAAATTTACTTAATCACCAAGCGCCCTGGGTACCAAAAGCCCACTGGTTTTGTGCTTTGCGCCTTGGATCTAGACCTCGTCGCTTTTGTGCACCTCGACTTAAGACCTCGTCGCTTTTGTGCGCCGCGCGCTTTTTAAAACCAAGCATAACACTATAACAGTGATAAGCATGGGTTGGTTCGGTTCTTTTATGGCTCCAAAACAATGTTTCAGTTTATAAACTTTCATAACCGATCAGTTTCAGTCACAAACAGTTGGGTTCTTAGGTTATATGGCCAGGTCAATTCTAGCCCATTTCAGTTTAATAAATCCCAGTCAGATTTTACGCCACAAAGAAAAACAACAAGCCCGTTAACTTGTAAGAGAGAAAACAACTCATTCATTATTCATAAAAAATCATAACAAACCTTTCATCACTATCATATTATAGTTTATAAAGATTACAAAGACTACATAAAATTTATGTTTAAGGAAGCTTAGATCTTGTTATTTCGGTTATTTATACATATAGAACCATAACCAAATTATACTGAAAACCGTAACTAATACGGTTAGTAAATGTATCAGTTTTTATAATTTCACAACGGGTCAGTTTCGGTCACAAACCGTTTAGTTCTTAGGTTATATGTCCGGGTCAATTCTAGACCATTTCGGTGGATAAATCCGCCACATAGAAAACAATAAACCCATTAAACTTACTAAGGAGAGATGGTTGAGTTTAAAGAAGATTTGCTCCAGTTATTTACTTCTTTCATTTATTTCTACATAGAGAACCCTAACCAAATCATAAAACTTAGTCATAACCAAAAACAGTAACTAATTCGATTACTAAACATAAGTCACTAACTAACCCCTTCACATTATTTTAATCCAGTCAGACATAAATACAAACACCTAATGTGCATCCAATTTTAATACACCACCATAACCAACAACCATAATTTAACCAACTGTACTATGTAACTTATTAGCACTTCTAAAACACATAAACTTTTAGAGCATATTAAAACCCAAACCTTCCAAGAACAGTAGCAAGAGTATTCAAATAAGTATCAATCATCTGTTCCCGGGTCGGAGCCGGGTCCTTAGGAAACTCCATGACAATCAACCAATGATTATAATCACAACCGGGTAACATAATCGTTTCTCTGGGCTCACTACTGCTGCTCCTTCTGGACGAGTAATCCCCATCGACTGCAGCCCGTGTTTGGTGGGTCCGAGCTCGTGTCGAATTAGAAACGGGTCGGGTTAAAATGGGTTTGAAGGATTGGGAATTGGTGAAAGGGAAGATGTAGGCTATTAAGGAAGAGGGTTTTGGAGTTGGTGGTTTGGGGGTTAGGGTTTTAGAGAGGACGGAGAAATTGAGAGTAGCCATTGGAAATTTGGAAGTGTGAGGAAATGAGACTGAGGGATTAGGGTAACGAGGAGACAAAGTGATATTTTTAATGTATGAGGTATTGGGTTGATGGTGGTTAAAGCCCAAAATTATTTGGGCTATGAAGAACTTGGGCCTTGTACTTCACATTGGGCTGATATTATTTATAGTTGGAAAACCCTCCCAAGAAACTAGAGATGGGCATAAAAACCGGTTCCGAACCCGAACCGGTGGAACCGAACTGGAACCGGTTCCAGTTCCTACCGACAGTAAGTAGAACTGGTTCCGGGTTCAAAATACCCGTTGGTTCCAACCCGGTTCCACAATTTTACCATTTGAATCGGGTAGGAACCGGTTCCTAACCGTACCCGGTTCCTACCCGTACCCGGTTCCTACGTGGAACCGGTTCCTGACCGTTGTAATATTATCGTTGGAACCGGTTATATCCGTTAAAAATGTTACCGTTGGAACCGGTTATAGCCGTTAAAAAGTACGTTGGAACGTTCTGCGTTGGAACCGGTTCCTGACCGTTGGAACCGGTTCCTGACCGTTAGAACCGATTCTATATATATTTTTTTGAAATCTATTGTTTAACACACAATTTCTCATATCTATCCTTCTTGTTACATTTCCTTCTTGTTCTTTTTCACATTCTAATCAACAAATGGCCTCAAAGAGTTCCAAAAACGCAAATTCCCAATCCGTTAACAATGTTCCTCAAGAACATTCGGTTCCATATGTGGTTGGAACATTGTCTCATAATCGCAGTAAGGAAGTTTGGAGCAATTGGGAGTTGGTCGAGAAAATATTTATAAAATTATAAATGGCACAATAATTAAATATGGTTTAGAAGATAAAATTTTTTCAATATCCTTTGATAACGCTTCAAACAACACAACGGCGATTGAAAAATTAAAGTTGAAGTACAAACCAATACTTGATGGTGTTTTTTTTCACACACGATGTGTTGCACATATTATTAACTTAGTAGTGCAAACCGGTTTAAAAGATCAATTTGTATCGGATTTTATTATAGCATTTAGAGCTATGCTCCAAGATGTTTTCAAAAGTGGAAAGAAAGATATCAAGAATTAAAAAACTTTGTAAAGATGTCAACCAAAAAATTATTGGACCGAATTGGGATATACCGACTCGTTGGAATTCAACTTGTCATATGTTTGAAATGGCTATAAAGCAAATGGGCACTTTAAAATCTTTTCATACAACTTTAAGTGATGAGTACCTTGTCGTCCCCTTTCCCGACACGGCTTGGGAAAATATTAATAACCTAAGTACTTTTTTACAAGTTTTTAAAACTACAACGACTTTGATTTCCGGTGTTTATTATCCTACTAGTTCTAAAGTTGTGGACCAATTGTATTTGATAACAACTAATTTTAAAAAGTTTGAAAATTCTAGTGACATGTTAAGGAATATGACGAGACCAATGATTCAAAAATTTAAAAAATATTTTTTAGAACTACCACCCGTTTTTCTATGTGCCGCTGCTTTAAATCCAGCTTTAAACGTACCGGGTGTTGAAGCTTTAATTGATGAAATTTATGACAAGTTGGATATGCATGAGGAGGATCCAACTTTAAAAGAAAAAACAAAAAAAATATTCAATGAGTGTATGGCAAAACTTTATGATCATTATTTAAAAAAATATGGTGAAAAAAATCATACAAATTTGTTTGAGTCTCGGTCCACGGCTTCTAACGATGAAACAAGCGGGGATCCACTTATAACCATGTTGAATGTCGTTAGAGACGAAACCGCTAGACAACAAAGGGGTAGTGAACCAACAAGTGAACTTGGGAGATATAAAAAAAATCAGTATTCGCTTACTATGACCACCGAGGAGTATAGGAGATTTGATGTTTTGGCATGGTGGAAATCGAAAGAATCCGAATACCCGATTCTAGCCACCATGGCTCGTGATATACTAACGGTCCAAGCTTCCACGGTAGCTTCGGAAAGTGTATTTTCTCTTAGTGGCAGGGTTTTGTCAATTAGAAGAACAAGACTAACTCCGGAATCGCTAGAGATGGCAATATGCTTAAAGGACCATTTGGATGCCGTTGATCGTGTTCAACATAAAACTAGTCTAGAAGATGAAGTTGAGTTAGAGCATAAAATTGTTGACGAAGAGGAGGACGAAGAAGTGGAGACTAACGATTCGGACGACGATTGTACCGAGGTACCCGTACCTAAGAGAAACTCGTCGGAAAGTGTTGCACCTGCCGCTAGTAAACGATCAAAGAAATAAAATCTTACTAGAACCGGTTCTGAGTAATTTTTTATTTTTTTTTTGTAACCGGTTAATTTTTTTTATATATTGTAACCGATTAATTTGTTTTTTAATTTTAATCGATTATTGTTAATATTTTTATTTATCAATGTAACTAATAATAAAATTCAAACATAAAAAACACAATAGTAGCGTTCCAAAAATAGATGTAAAAAAACACAATAGAAGGGGTTTTTAATTTTAATCGATTATTGTTACACAAACTTTATTAAAACACCAACAATAACATTTATAGGAACCGGTAAGTAGGAATGGGTTTATATACAAAAAAAAAACGATTTTTTAATCAGGAACCGGTTCCACCGGTAACATTTTATCAGGAACCGGTTCTGAACAGTAAAGTCAGATTTTACTGTCAGGAACCGGTTCTGCACAGTAAAGTCAGGTTTTTTACTGTTCAGAACCGGTTCTGAACAGTAAAAGTCAGATTTTTACTGTCAGGAACGGTTCTGAACACTATCAGGAACCGGTTCCACACCATACCCGGTTCCACACCATACCCGGTTCCATAATACCCGTACCCGGTTCTACACGGTTCCATATTCTTGGCTGTGAACCCGGGTAGGAACCGGACCTGGTTCCACACCATACCCGGTTCCAATGACATCCAAGCAGAACCGGTTCCGGGTTGGAACCGGTTCCGGGTAATAATAATACCCGATTTTGCCCATCTCTACAAGAAACCAACAAGTGGAGTTTCTGAATTGGAACATCAAACCTTTCGGTTATTGGCAGGATCTTCTACTCCGATCCCGGGATACAATGCTCGTAGATTATCTCGGATTAGCTGACATAGTCATTGTACATTTGTTGACATGAGATGTTTGCTTTGGTTATCGTAGGGGTTGAAGTAGCATAACCACTCAAAACTTCTTACTAAGTATGGTAGTTTATATGTTTATGTTTGTTTCAGACGTCTATACTTTAGCATTTGATGACGTGAGCAAATATACAAGAGAATAATAAATTTAAATAGAGAATAAATGTGTGCTTTACCAACAGATCATCGACAATTCACAAATGGCATCTTCACCAGTGGATCAAAAAGCATATCACCAAAAGATTACCGCCAGTTTGGTATGTAACGTGCACCGACATATCACTAAGAGTCTTTAACTAGCGGATTAGCTATCAAGAATCCGTAGCTATTACTAATTTCAAATAAATTACATTCTCGTGGAAATAAAAATATATAATAATTTCTGTAGATTAAAAATTACAAAAGTTGAAGTACTTTTCGTGAAGTGTGTATATGTGTATATATACATAATATATAATATATATATAGAGGAGGGTTTAAATGGGAACGCTAAATATCGCGAGAACCGTGAGACCGAATGAGAAAACCATTAGAACTTGGTTAAAAAAACAAGTGAACTTTAAATACAATTCTAGAAATTTAATTTACACATTTAAATTTACATGAATTTGAAAATAAAGAAAATTTACACATGTGTAAGTTTGCCATTTACACATGTGAAAATTTGTTATATTTACACATGTGTAAAAATTATAATAAGAGTGATTTTGAGAGGAGAAATGAATTATTTGATATTGTAATTTCTTTTTTTGATGTTGTATTTTAATTAAAATGATTCTGCCTTAAACTACAAGTCATACAGTTCCCTTCCAGATGAAACGTCATATTTGTTACTGAAACTTTATTAATAACATTTATTATAAAAGAATTCTCTCCTAATCTACGCGCCAAAAACATCATTATATAAACGACCTTACTATAACTTCCATTGATCATACTAAAAAATGCCATATTTACCCAAAACACCAAATTTCAAAAAAAAAAAAAACTCTAAAAAAGGCACAAATAGCAAACATCGTTTCACGAAGATTTAACACTAGAATCAATAGATTCGTAATCCTTTTTGACAACAGAAGAAGAGTGTTTGTGAAAACCATCTAAGCCATAATGAATTTCGAAGAAGTACAGAGGGGGATCCTAGCACATGGCGTTCCTCTTGATAACCTCTGTGAGAAAACACAGACGGTTATACGAATATTAACTAGAAAATTTGGATCGAATAATGCAAATCGAATTGTGGACCTAGTAATTCAGTCATGACGTTATGATGAAGACACTGACATAGTGACTGTTGTATGTGACAACGGGAGCAGGAAGACTAAACAATTTAAAACATCATGACCGAACGGAGTCTTGGGTTCCTAGAGGAGTTAAACAACGCAACATTTTTGAACACATACAAGACCCTAAAAGTGGCGTTGTTGCATGACAAGTTCATATGGAGGTTTCAAAATCTTCAAGGAGAAAAAACCGATGAAAGTGAAGATTTGGATGAGAAATTGGATGAAGAATCCAAAGAAGAAGACGAGGGTAGCGATGGATACTACTCAGACAAAGTCCCTTCTGACAAGGAATTTTAAATTTTCTTTTTTTTGCTTTGCTTTGTTATGTACTTTTTCCGCTAATAAAAAACTTTATTTCTTTAATTAGATATAAAACGCTAAAATTTCACAAACGCCAAACACCAAGAGTTAGATAAATTGTATTTTGTCTTCTTAATCTAAAACACCATAACATTATTTTTCCTTACAAAAGGTTAATTAGTTGTATTTTGCCTTCTTTATCTAAAACGCCAAACTTGGTGATGGGACACCTTTCAGCTTTAACAGTTAAAGCTGAATAAACAGTAACTAAAAATAGTAACTGAAACGACGAAAACTTTATTACTAACATTTATTATAATAATTCCCGCCTAAACTACGCGCCAAAAACATCTTATATAAACAACATCTCAGGACCTTCCATAGATCACACCAAAAACATCTATATAAACAACGCCATATTTCACCGAATACATCCAATTTATAATGCCAAAAATTCAAAAACTACAGATGGCAAACATCATTTCTTGGAGATTCAGTTTTGTTCTCAATAAAGTTTTAGTGAATGAGTTTGACAACATTCTTAAAGTGATGATTAACTCAATAACATTTTGCTGAATGAGATGGGCAAACTCTTCAAGAAGAAGAGACTGATGACAATGGAGGTTTGGATGAGAAGAAGAAACCAATAAAAGTGAAGAGTGGGATGAAGAAGAGACTGATGCCCACAAAAACAAACACCGAATCTTACGGAATGGTCAGCTTCGTCTAGAGCGTGGCATCCAACCGTGTAGGAGTCGGCATCTATCTAAGGAATTCAAAGGTTTCGGGGACAAAATCTTCAAGAAGAAGAGACTGATGACAATGAAGATTGTGTGTGTGCGCGATCTTCTATGGCTTGTTATGTGCCTTCCAAATCACATGTTATGCACAAAAAAGTGATGTATGTTTCAAAATGCGATAATATTATTTTGCCTTACAAAAGGTTAATATGTTTTATTTTTTCATCTTCATTTAAAACGCCATTCAAACAAAACGCCAACTTAATGATGGGACATATTACAGCTTTTACAGATAAAGCTGAACAAATACTAACTACAGACAGTAACTGAAATGACGGAAACTTTATTACTAATAGTTATGATCATAAATTCCCGCCTAAACTACGTGCCAAAAACGTTTATGATAGACAAACGCCATCGTTTACTAAATACCATTCAATCTAAAACGCCAGAAAGTCCAAAAACCACACATGACAAACGTTTTTTTTATTGGAAATTCAGTTTTGTTCACAATAAAGTTTCACTCAATGTGTTGACAAAAATATTAAGTAAGGATTTTGTCCATCTCATTGAGCAAAATCTTATCGAGTTTATCCTCACTCAATTTATTTACTGAAAAGTGTTCTTTTGCTTTGGCCTTTAAAACCCCATTTTCAAATCTTTTGCTTTGGCGTTTAAAACCCCATTTTCAAAAATTACTATGAAAAAATGCCACTGAAACAAACATAATGAACAAAATGCCATATCTGTTGTATATGACGCGACTTATTTAGGGGGACATGAACAATGACAATCATGCCCATGCATATTTATTTACCGAACAATGTTCTTTTGCTTTGGCGTTTAAAACACCATTTTCAAAAATTACTATGAAAAATGTCATTGAAACAAACATGAAGAACAAAACGCCATATCTGAACGCGACTTATTTAGGGAGACATGTCCAATGACAATCCTGCCCATGCTTATCATTTAGCGCCCTTGCCACGTGTTCGACAATGATCCTTTCTCACCGTTTTCACACTTCCAACTGTTTTCTTCTGATCTCGTCTTTCTCTCTCTCTCTCTCTCTCTATCTTTCTCTATATATAACAGTGACGAAATATCTAGAAGGGGAGGGGAGACCATTCTAAACTTACGTTGTTCTTGGTGTGGACATATGTCTCTTAGAATAACTAAGTAATCTCCGATCCTACAATTTTAATAGAAGAGAAGAAAATCTAGAAATTTCGGTAGCATAATAGTTGTACGTTGAAGAATTCTAGTAATTACTAAAAAATTATACCTTCAAAAAACAACACGCTGTCATTCAAATATAAATACCTCTACCAAATTATCCTTACATATGAACAAGATCGAGTGATTGCTCATAGTAACCATACAACTAATCTAGGAGTAATTAAATAAGATATATAAAATGTGGTAAAGAGTAAATTACGACAATGGTTCTTGTGCTTTGATCAAAATTATAGATTTGATCCCTAATAAAATATATATATTCTCTCTTATTTAATAATAACCCCCCTCTCCAGCTTCACTAGTGACTAGGTGTACATTGGACCACCAACAACAATGCAACTCATACCACTCGATATACCAAGCCTTCTTGCTGGCCAAAATCCTCAACATATTCAACAACCAATGACCATCAATCGACCAGAGACACCACCAACGGCCTAGATTCATCTTAATCATATATAACAACACAATCAAGAACCAAGTAATCACGAAATACATCTTCCATTTCATCACATCCCGATCTTGGTTCTTAGCCAATTCGTCTTTACACTTAGTCAAATCATCGTTATCTTTGATACTCTATAGCAAAGCATGAATTACGTCTTGACAAATTTGACATTGCTTTTCTTCAGCTAGATCAACCCATCAAAGAAATCCACATCCTCTTAGCTACAATCGGACAACATAAGGTGCAAAACAAATAAAACAATTTACAAATGTACAAATTACTTATAATGTGGTCACTTACACAAAACAAATATAGACGGTCATGGTTTGCCTTCGAACCATAATACTTGTACTTTGTATGCCTACCACAAGCACAATCAGACGATTCGGTACTCTTTTGACTTCGCTTTTGAACGGTACACACTTGAAGAAGCAAACATTGTTGCACACTCTTGGAGCCTTTATGATGAAGTACAAGATGAACGAGGTTGAAGACAATGGGAATTGGGGATAAAATTAGGGTTTTTAACATAGAAAGAAGGGTAAATAAGTCATTTCACAATAAACCAACGTTCACATTAACAACAATATGACAAAGGTCCAAGATTGATTAAATTGGCCAGACGCAGGGGGTAAGACAACAAGATTTTGAAAATAGGGGGTAATATTGATTCCGCCTCCAAACCTTAGATGTAAAACTGCAGTTTACTCTTAGTTTAGGAATCATCTATATACTCAATGTAACTATGTATGAGTGTTCACGAGTTACTGAGTTTGCTACCCTGATTATTCTCTTTGTATCCTTGATTGTGAGGCAGATTATTGTTCTTAACTAATTGATGGTAAAACTTCCGCTACAAACCAATTATATTAAACAACTAATTGAACTAGGCTTTAATGATTTTATAACAAATCTATGAACAGTAATTAGGTGAGGATGGATTCTCGACGAATCATCTGCCAATGAACTTTTCACCCGACAACGACTGCATGCAAAGTTTGGCAAGTAATCTCGCCCGACCGAATTCTTCTCTTCAACGTTTCTAATGGATCACCGGCCAAAAATCCATTGCATCTACATTCTCACCGACAAACGACTAAAAATTGGGACATAATCTTATCTAAAATCATATCCTTTAAGTTCTGCCAGAAATCCGTTGGTAATCTCTAATAGACTAGTGACACACATTATAAGATTTTATCTTCTATTCCTTAGCTTTGTTAGACTGATTACTAATTCGTTGGTAATTAGCGATGGAATTTACATATTTTATTTTTATTTTTGTGGATTTTGTTGGATCCATAATGGATCTAGGATAGGTGATGATGATCGGTAATATTTTGTTGGTATATATTGGGTATCGATTACATAGTGTTAGAAATTGGTAATGATAACGATTTGTCTTGTAAACAAGACAGTAAAATTGCAATCTAGTTGGTGATGAAATTTATATGAAATTACATATATTGCATTAAAAGTGTAGTAGAAGAAGTATAAATTATTAATGTTATAATTTAAACTAAGGCCTCGATTAAAGGTTGATAATATGATATAATATCTTTCAATAGTTCACTTTTAGTAGATTGTTGTCCACGCACAACTGCTAAGCAGCTATACCTAGACATTAAAATATTACAATCCCTTAATTTAGGTACCAATTATAGGTTTGGTACTGTGGTTAATGATGGTTGTCTTGGTTGGTTGTATTAAATGGAGAGGTTGTCCTAAACTTTGTCTCTTAGAGATAATTTTAGACAACTTTCAAAGTAGCATTCATGTAAGGTTACCAAAGACATTATATGACTACAAATCTTATCTAAAAAACACAATAAGAAACAAACTGTATAGTATATATATTATAATCGATTATTATTTAATTTATAATTTATAATAAACTGAACCAATTGAGTTTAGAATGGTCTGATGGGAGTGCATTATGGTTCGATTATTAACATTTCTTTTATCGAATTCTAGTTTGATTATGGTTAATAGTGTACAAAACCAAATTACTTATATCTATGATACTTTTTCAAGAGTCAACTGGCAATTCACTTTCTAATGTATAGAGATGTTGGTAGTTGTAATTATTAATGGATAGGTTGTCCTAAAAACATGTTTTAGATATATGATTACATATAATTTTCTTGGAGGGGTACCAAATATCAGGTGTTTTGGGTAGGCTCGGCAAACTACTCGGTGTTCGCTTAGAAATTGTTCGAAAAATGCTTGTTTGATTTTTTGCTCGATTGTAAACGAGCGAATCAGCTCGGTTTGCATTGTAAACGAGCAAAGACCCGATCTACTACTGGTAATGCATTATGAAATTTGTAAAAGAAATGAACCAAATGATACATATGCACATGTGCATCGATAATTGTTACTCGATTTTTTTAATGACGAAATATAGCGATTTTAAAAAAAATATTTTTAAAAAAATTTATGTGTTTTTTAGATTTTTTAAGTATTTTTTTTATGTTCACGTTGGTTTTCACAATAACGGTGGTTCTCACATGAATCCTACCCTGTATATAAATAATTTTATATGCATAAGTATATAATTATTACTCTATTTAATATTATAGCTAAAAGTGGATTTAACCTAAATTATGTATAGCCTACCTAATAGCCCAACACCAAATCCAAATAATAAACCTAAGTTTTGCCAATGTGAGACTAGCTCACTTGGTAGTAGAGGTGCACTACAAATTCGTATCTGAACAAGACCCGGTAAAAAACTCAGAACCAGTTTTTTTAATATTCGGGTATTCTATACCCGAAATCAACCGACCTACCCGTAGGGTATAGATAGGGTGTGCATTTTGATCTCAATACCTGAAACCAGAACCGGAATTGATCATACCCGAAAGCGGACAAGAAGCAGAACCGATTATACCTTGCTATACCAGATACAAGATTCTAATATCTATCTTTTAAATATATATTAGTGCATTCATCTTGATTTTTTACATTATACAATGCATATTTGATAATAATAATAATAATAATAATAATAATAATAATAAACAAAACGACTAGAAAATAAAGTAATAAAAACACAATAGAGCATTAAAAAACCTGAAAATAGTGTACTAAAAAACTCGAAAATAGGGTATAGAAAAAACAAAAAATAAGGTATTTTAATACCCGGTTTCTTAAGAACCGGAACCGAATCATACCTGGAACCGGGCACATGGGGTACTGTTTTTTGGTCAAATAGCCGGAACTGAACCAATTATAGCAATAACCAATTCCAACCTTTAAAACGAGAAACCGAAACCGGTTCCATAACCGACACCCATTATTAAAAATACCCGATTTGTGCACCTCTACTTGGTAGAGTATCGGGTTCAATTTCAAGCAATGAGTAGTTTATAATTTATTTATTGTAATTTAGGATTATGTAGGCATTACCATAAAAAAAGCTTAAGTTCTTTTGGTTTGACTTCACACATTCACAGACTCAAATCAAATGAGTACTCTTCAGTCTTCACATTTCCATAAGAGATCAGGGCTTCACGATCATCACACTTCACTCTATACTGGAAGGCCTTGAACACCCTTTATAATAACATATTTTTGTCCAATTTTCGTTATATGGCCCGTTTACATATTTTAAGCAGTGTGTTTAATCGGTTGGATTAACATGTTGTATTTGTAGATCTGAAGATGAGATCTTGTTGATGAAGAAGGGGATGGTTGCTTGGACTTTAAGATGTTTTTGTTTTTTGGTTTTGAATGGAACAATTTTTATATTTGTATTTGTTGAACTTATGTGTATCTTGAATGAATGACAATTGAGTAGAAACGAACAACGTTTTGAGTGAAATAATTTCGAATGAAACAATAGTGACATTTAAATTTAACGTCTTTGTATTAAATTTTAATTTAAATTTGAAATTGAGCGAAAACAAGCAAAACTAAGTTGCTCAGCTGTAAGCTAAGAAAGTTCAGCAACATTTTCTACTCATTTTCTAAATTCGTATAAAGCCGAGCCGTTTGATTTTAATTCGAGCAGAGTACGAGTAAACATTCACTCCATTCAAACACATGTCTCTAGTTTTGAGTAGGTTTTGTAGTACTAGTAGTAGGTCAATTGGTTATTCATTTATTTGTTGACCTTTGCGTTTCTTTTGGGAAGGTAGTTTGGTAAACTGATATTCTCGTGAAGTGGATATTTTGATACTTATATTTTTAAATTTAAAACAGAAAAGATATAGCATATATAATGTTTTAAATGGCGATGTTATCGTTAAACTAGATTAGCAAATGGATGTTACCCTTTTGTTTTGTTACCAAGGAGGTTGCTTGAATTTTGATATGATATCCGCTCATGATTATTATATTGATAGACATGTGTACGTGTTTGCGGTTCAGTCTTAATGGGTGTTAGATCAAAAAATGAGTCAAACAACAAGTAGCAACTTTTTTATCATTGTAAACTTATAACCCGAACCAAACCAAACGCTTAGCAATGATTTGGCTTCAGTTTGGACTTGTTGAGACTTTGTAATAATAACAATAGCATAACACACACAATCAATATTAAATTAATATAAAGAGGCAATAATATTCCAACAATTAGAGCTTAAAAACAGACTCCTTGTATTATATTGTTAAGCACAACCAATCATGTGTATAGTCCATCTTAATAATATATATTTTTTTAAATGACAACGGTTATTCTTAGCATATTACACCAATAAATCTAAATTATTCATCTATGTATATAATTGAACCTGAGATCTCTCCTATAAAAGACATATGCATCTATCAAGTGGTCTAACCCCACATTGGTCATTAATATTAATTCAAAACTCAAGTAAAATATAAAAAGTTGCATAGCGATAAAAGGCATATGGTCTGGTCTATGATTTTCCAACCGATCTAACTATAAACTAGAAACAAATTCATTACGATACAAAAACTTCTAAACCGGTTGGCTAAAGTTATTAAAAGATTGATCAATAAACCAAACCGACCGGTTTAAACAATAGTTTAAACATCCCTCCACATATTATTAAGTCCGATTGTCCAAATCCTAACCTGTATCTACGAGTCAAAATGAAAATAAGAAGTTATTCTTAATTTAAATGTCGCTCCACGCCTCCATCTGGTAGGTCGTCAGGAGTTTTTTTTTTTCTCCTTTCAATTTTATAAAACATTTAATTTAAAGTCTTCTTTTAAGTCTCTACTATTAACCACAGAATTATAAAAATTTATAAGTTTTTATGTTTGATTTTTTTGGTAACATAACTTTAAAATGATTTTATAAAAAATGAAATTTATTTAACATTTAATTGTTATAAATTTTATTAATATTTTTATTATTATGTAATTGATATGAAGAATCGATGGTTTAATAATATTTCGTAAGGTATTCTTAGTTTAGAAAATTCAGATTACAAAATTTAGAATCTAACTTTGAGTCAATCCTTTAGTTCTTAGTTTAGAAAATTCAGATTACAAAAATTGGAATCTAACTTTGAGTCAATCCTTTAGACTTGTCAAGTATTATTAGATCAGAATAGACTTGTGAAGTATTTTTTATTTAAACGGCAACGAACGACGTGTCATCATCGTGACAGCGAACGCTGTGGCTAAGGTCGATTACTCGACCTTCGCCAGTCCCTTGGCTCTCTTAGATGCGCGGAAACCCGACCTCTACCCGTCTGAAGGTACGACAGTGGAATAATCGGTAAAACCTCACCTCCCATCCAAAACAAACCGGCGCCACCCGCATTCGCTCTTCGCCTGGATGCCGTAGAAAATAATAGGGTTGAATGTATTTTTTATACATTAAATAATATAAAAGTTATATCTTAAAATCTGTATGTATGTACGGGTTAAATAAATATAATTTTATATATCAAATAATCAAAATGTTATATATTAAAAGCACTATGTATCACACAGGTTGAATAAATGTAATTTTATATACTAAATAAAAAAAGAAATTATATTTTTAAAAAACCCATGTATCGTATGAGTTGAATAAATGTAATTTTATATATCAAATAATAAAGAAAAGTTATATCTTTAAAAATCCTATGTATTACTCGGTTAATTAAATGTAATTTTGTATTGTAAATAATATAAAAATATATCTTTAAAGAATCCCATGTATTGCACGGGTTGAATAAATCCAATTTTATATACCAAATGATAAAAAAATATATCTTTTAAAAAACTAACAGATATACTTGATACACGATGGATAAGGTGATTGCGGAGATGGTTCTTGAAAAGAATAAACGTTATTCAAGAAGCAAATTAGCAACCATTTGAGTGATACAATGTTGGTACCACTTCTGACAAATTGATTTATAAATTATGTAATAAAATCGACATAATAAGTTTTTTAATAATGAAAATAAAAATAAATAACATATTAATACAATGTTTGATTTTCGTGATAATTAATTTGTTTTATTTAAAAATATCTTAAATTAACAATTTAAATTTGAGGATAATATTTTATTAAAAAATAGAAGAATTTTGTTCGACATTCAAAATAGGATAAAATTAAATATTAATTTGTTATTTTTTAATTAATATATGATAACAAGAAAAAGAGATGAGAAAAAAATAAATGTCTTCAATAGATGATACGTGTCACATACTGATTTGTTTTATTATATAGTATATAGATTGATATAAATATAGATTATTTACATTAGAAACAAGTATATTACATATGTGGAATGAATAAATGAAATATAAAATGGTTTGAAATGAAAATTTGGTAACTATAAAAAGTATTTTGGGATATGATATATTTAAATAGAAGAGATACAATAATAATGTTATAGTTCATGGCATTATAGCCTAGTGCTATTTTAGGGATGAAATAATGCTTAAGACAATTGGGTCATGAGTTTGATTTTTATAAGGAGGTTTTTTCTAAATTTATTGGGTTTTCTTTAAAATTGGTGTTTAGACATTATAACCTAGTGGAGATGAATATAATCGGATGATTCTGCTGGTGATACGATACACTTCAGTGGTCCATCTGTTATAACTAAATAAATAAGAAAAAAATAGGCTTATAAAATTACGACATGTTTCACATTTTTGCATGTAGTTTAAATGGAAACTATGTCATTAAACGGGCATGATTCAGTTGTGATATTTAGTTACATTATTCATACAACTCAGGAGTTTAGGTTATTCAGCGTTGTCTTCGATCGCGGGCTGATGGGGTTGTACACCATTGGGTTACCTTGGATAGCCTGGTTTTTATTTATTGGCCGTTAAAAATAATATAGTTTAAGAGTTTAACGATTAAAAAAAGATATATGTATTGAAACCTACTTTAACACCGTATGAATTAGATGATGTTGCTAGCCAGTGTTTATAAACTATTGACATGATTGACCAGTAAAACATAAGTAAATTAGATAATTCAACTGGTCTAATATTTGTACGATTAGGTTGACATCTTATAGATAAAAGAACCAAAGTTTAACAGTTTCGCTTTGGGATCGCCCACTAACTTTTAATAATCGGATACTTTTTTTCATTTGAAGGAAGATGTATCCTATCTATAACACTCGTAAAACAATATGTATCAATTTTAAATTTCAACACATATGGATAATTTTGCAAATATAGATTAAAATCTTGGTTTAAACCGCCAAAAACCCTAAACCCAACCAAATCGTTGGTTGATTTGGTTTGAACTTTAATTAGTAGTTTGGACTAGAGATTATATAAAAATGGAAGTAATCCACACGTTAACACACAAAAATGCAACTTCATAAGAAAATTAAAATAAAGCAAACAAGTTTTTCTTGGGGTAAATTGGTAAATGACATTACAAAGAAACATAAACATTCCATGACAAAGAACTATAATCCAAAGAATGCCAAACACGGATATAAAAAAAGGGGGCCATTGTGTTTTGTTCATTTTATCGCTCATAATTTGCATGGTGTCAGCTACTGACACGTTATTTCACGCGCCACCATCCTTGTTTACACGAACATGGTTTTGACTTATCCTATTGGTAGTTTGAAAAGTCAAGCAAGTCTTTTCAACGCGCGCGTGTATCAACTAAGGTTTCTTCCTGAAAAAAGTCGTTAGCTATGATCTCCTTTTTACTTGCTTCAAATTTTTTTTGATAACTACTTCCTTTATGCTGTTGGATCCCCGTGCTTTTTAAATTGAAAATCCTAATTTGTCTAATTTTAAACAAACTATATTATTTAATTGGGTTTACGATGGCTTTAAGTTTAGTTTTGATGTTCCTCCAGGAAACCATACTCCTGACTGCTACTTGACAATCGTTGAACCACCACAAAAGCAAAACCCTCTGGTGTAACATACGAGGGACG
Source organism: Scalesia atractyloides (assembly GCA_947069175.1). Taxonomy (NCBI): domain Eukaryota; kingdom Viridiplantae; phylum Streptophyta; class Magnoliopsida; order Asterales; family Asteraceae; genus Scalesia; species Scalesia atractyloides. Next base: position 60,952,733 of record CAMTDV010000007.1, on the reverse strand, counting down.
AAAACCCGGGTAGACTCGGGATTCGAACTGACAGTCTCACAAAGGCTTAATCCTTCATTGCCTTAATTCACCAAAAGTGTGAAAAAATATAAATATAGATAAATATTACATGTCATCATGATTGAAGAAACACTAGTCTGATCCGTCGAGGATGGACCAAGAATGTCTCGACCAAGGGGTTTACTCTTGATCAACGTCACATGGCATCATGATAGTTTTTGCACTTTTACTCATTATTCTTATGGTCTTAAATGTGTCATGTCATGTTATTCACACTATTGAACTCTTTGACTTGGATATTATGTAAAATGTGCATTATTTTGTAACCCACTTATTAAACATGTTCATGGTTAGTGTTTAAAAAAATAACATTTAATTAAATGTGTCATGATCGGTTTTACTAGTCGTTTTTAAACTATAAGTTTCTTTATGCACTGTTTAGATTAGTTATGAAGTCGATCTCTAATTGAATAAAGTTAGATATACAAGATAAGGTGGATACATGACCATAATTTTGTGTAACATTTGATTATTATTGTAAGGATATATTGATAAATTTACAATTTTAAATAATTTATTGTATTTCTTTAAATTAGCTAACTAATTAAGCTTGTAACTCATTTTAAAAATATATTCTCTAAAATAACCTAATTTATGGTGAATAACAATTTTTTATATGTGTAGCATAAAGTGTAGAATACATTTTGATATATGTTGGATAAACTCTTGGATAAATTTTGATATTTATAGGATATATGTATGATAAATTTCAATATATGTATGATAAATTTTAAAATGTATGAGATAAAGTAAATTTACTTAACTAATAAGAGAGAAAACAATGAATGAAGGATCACCATTATCAGCTTTCTTGTTTATAGCCATGTGTAAACTACTTTTGATTAACATTCACATGAACTAATTATACTCTCATATATTATGAGTTCAAAATGCTCATCAATAAAAACTTTTAGGCATAAGTTAAAAATGCTAACTCAAATTCCACATATTTTTGTTTTCTTATTTTTTTTGTCATGTGTCAAGAAAACTCATTGATATTAAACAAATTTGGACATCTATATTATTATAATCTTTCTTTACTAACTAAATATACTTGACACACTTTCACCCTGCGAGTATTCACAATTCTTTCATCAAATTTATGTTATACTTACACTAAAAATAACTTTATTTCTTTCTTCTTTCAATTAAATAATACCTTTATCATTACCACTTGCCTCTCCTCTACTCATAACCACATTTAGGATACATTAAAAAAAACTATATAGAGTGAACACTGTCCTCAAAAATATATAGATGAATAATAACATTTTCTCTTTTCTTCACTCACATCTATTTATGACCACTCACTCTCACAGATTTTGATGTAAGGGATGTGAATATTCTAACATCTACTATTATTTGAGTTGCTCTTAAAGATCTCTCTTTATTTCCAATAGTTATGACCTCTAAGTTGTTTAGAATAGTAAAATTGTTCTTACCCCGAAGGTACTGACTGTTATTGTGTATTGTGTGTAGCAAAGTTTTAACTTATTTTTTTTTCTCAAGAAACTTTGAATGTAATATAACTTTATGTCAATATGTATACTTAAATTGTGGTATGATTGAGTTGTTTTTTAAAAAATAGCTTACTTGTTATCACAAAATAATATGATTGCCTTCTTTTGTTCTTGTAATAACTCTTGCGTTAATTTTCTTGACCACGCTATATCTACTGCAATGTACTCAACTTTAGTAATAAAGATAGAGCTACCATTAGCCGTTTCTTTGAACTCCATGATAGTGTCCCCAAACCTATTGAGAACACGTTGGCTGATATACTTACTCGATCATCATGATCACTTTCCGAGTCACAATAGTGTATCCTGTTTGATTATCATTATTTCTTCTTGTTACCATAGTTTAAAATCGATCAATTGCTGCAATGTTTCTAGACACTCTTTTGACAACTCTAGAATGAATTAAGGTTGTCTTTTACATGAACAATGAGATCAAACTTGCTGCAAACGGTATATTGTAACATTTATGTAAAACGGGTTCCAAAACTCGCTCCGTTGAAATTCAAGCATTTACTCAATAGTTCATTACGTATTTATTAGTATTAATTAAATTATTTTATTACTCATGATTAATAATTAAGTCATCTAATTAAAATAACAATTAATAAAGGAAAATAAATAAACCTTTTTATAACAAAAGATATAAAATAAATATAAAATAAAGAAGTAGCGGGGTTCGAACCCGGATACCCCCACAAGCCACACACCAAAACACCACTGTGATACACACACTATATGTCTATGAACCCGAAACAAATATCTCTTATAACAAAACAATCCCTTAAATCAGTTCCAAAGTTTAACAGCCCAAACATCAACGTTTGCAGCAGTCAAAACCTTCACTCAATTTACGTTTTCTTTTGAATCAAACCAGAGAAACGGTCTTCCAATCATGCTAATTAACTCATTTATCACCCAAATCAGTTACGAATCATCAAAGGTAATCAAACTCATCATTTAAAATCGGCTGTAACCGAATTCTGAATTTAACCCATCCTCGCTTATAAATACCGATTCTTGTATCACAATTATCTCGCTCGCTTTTCCACAACTCCATTCTAAGCTTTCTGATCAATTTCTCTGTCGCCGAAAAACATTTGCTCTCGCTGGAAAATATCACCGGAAAACCGAGGCTCTACTTCCAATCGGTATAATCCTTAATTCTTTTTTGTAATCTATTATTCAGTATGTATTAAACTTAATCAGTCAACCAGAATTTTTCAAAACAAATTTCAAATCGGATTTTGCTTCTGGGTTTTAATCATATGAAGAAGATGAAGTTTGGTTAATATATAAACATAATTAAAAACGGATTATTAAACGGGTTAGACACACAGTCCAATGGTGGACTGTGTGCAATTTTAAACCACACGTCTCTGGTTCGATACTGGTGCTTGACCGGTTCACTGAAAATAAACCCATAATTTTTACTGAATGAGATCGCTGGTTAGCAAGTATATAAATATAATTTAATTTCAGAACATAATGGGTTAGACACCCAGCCCAGTTGGTTGGGCTAGGTGCAAAACACCATCGAGGTCCCGGGTTCGAGTAGGATACTTTACACCGGTTTGTTCATTTAAAAATCTTTTAAATTAAACAATTTCTGAATAATCTAAATAGTGTATAAATATAATTAAATCAGAGATACCAACGGGTTAGACACGTAGCTCAGTTGGAAGAGCTGCGTGCACGTAAGCGGGAGGTCACGAGTTCGAATCTCACACGCTGCCAAAAAATCGCCCCTTTGACCCGGTCAGACCCTTGTCAGTCTGACAAGATTTTTTTTCATTTTTATATTATTTTTTTTATATATATATTTTAATTAAAAAATCAATTAAAAATACTTAAAATACAATTTCGAAGGTTTTAAAATCTCAATAAAATACCACAAAAATAACCTAAAAATCTAACAAAAAGTATTAAATCAAAATATTAAATCGTTTATATTTATCGATTTATCACGTTATTATTTTAGGTTAGTATTCGTTCGTCGATCAAATCTTCAACTCGTACGCATTCATTACCAAACAAGGAATGCACCCACTGTGAGTGAATCCTTACATCCCCCTTTTATTCATGTTTTGTGGTGTATCATGTGTCGTTTCATACATTTCGTTTATTCAAACACTTGTGCTATTACCATTCTATGATCTAACGTGTGATGTAAATGTTATTTGTTGTATTGTGTGTTTACATTTTTGTCAGTTACGTGCAATTCATTCATTAGGTCCATCAGTTCCTCCTTGAAGACGAGTTGAGCATCAGGTGCCTCATTAGATCGGCTCCGTTTGATTGAGCCTTGATCTCATTGTTCATCATTTGTCATGCTTGTGTATGCATTGATTTATAATATGTGGTTTGTGGTTAGATTTACATATGCGTTTATTCATATTTGGTTTAGGCACATTTTTATTTAAATAACCAATATAATTAATTCTTTCCAATGATTAAATAAGATTCACTCGCCACTTTTGTTGACCCAAAACCCTATTTTTACACATGATACAGGTGGATAGGTTGAAGCAAGGAACACATAGGGAATTACCTTAGAAGAAATATAAAGAGTTCATGAATGTTGTTGTACTTGTATGATTGTTGTAATTTTTCTTTTAAATTGGAAATAATAAATATTGAAACTTTATTATAGTAAATGTCATGAGCTTTGATGAAAATCCAATCATACCCCAACTACCATTTCTGCTGCGGGTGAGGGTGTGACAGATTGGTATCAGAGCTTTGGATTATAGGGATATAGGATAGGTTATTAGATCCTTAGAGCCTATACTATAGTCGATTAGATTTTAATTGCTTATGTGGTTACATGCAAACTTATGATATTTATTTGTTTCATATTTGCTACACACAAAAATGCATGCAAGCACTTCCACTATCATTTTGTGTGGTACTTAATGAGTTATACATATTGTCAAACATAACATGCTTACATATACATTCATCACGCACGTTTCAATTCTCACATATTCAAATCATTCTCATATTTTCTTTATTCAAGATTTTGTGGTGTTTTCGTTTTTCAATCTCATCAAAGTAAGTTCTACGACAGGTATGTAGTAACTGGAAGGGTACGAGTACCGATAGTCAAAACATCCTGTCTAGGTTGGCATTCGTATAAATCCCATATAACGGACTATTTTGCCTACCTGGGGACCAACGATGAGAGTTTGAAGGACCTATTAGGCCAAAGCATGCCACACCAAACGTCGTCCGAACTAACTCCACTTTGAGTTGTCACTGTGTCTACACCTGGACACCCTCCGACTTTATACTTTGCAATCATGTTTTACGATTTTCATTCGGGTAGCACGAGTGTTAATAGGCCAACACCAATGTGAAGCCTACCAGAGCCCAGTAGTCATGGGGGCCCACATGACTACCAAGGCCAAGTATGGGGACATATGGGGGCCCAAACATGAGCAAAGCCCAAGACATCCTATGGATGTAGCAAATTTATTTATTTTTCATTTGTTTTGTGGATGTTCATTTTATACGACACATGAGACCTATATGTCCAACTCATACTCTTGATACGTATCTGTAGTTTCTAGTCACTCTCGTAAAGGTAGGAGATCAGGAAAATCCTGCGAGCGCATGGCTGCCCAAATCGCCCAACAAATGGCCGCCGTAATTCCCGACATCGTAGTTCAAGTCCAACAAGCCCTTACCGCTAATCCCACCAGCCCAATCAATCAAGAAGGTCAAAACGTTGTCAACCCTCCCCCAAATACCACCAAGTGCACCTATAAGCACTTCAACTCATGTGATCCCCCAAAGTACGAAGGTACTGAGGAAGTCACTGCTCTTCTTCGATGGTTCGAGGAGATGGAAAGTACATTCCTCAACTGTGATTGTCCCAACGATCGCAAAGTGCACTTTTGCTACTGGACGCTTCTATGGAGTAGCCCTCACGTGATGGAATGCTGAGAAGGGCAGACGAGGCGTCGAGACCGCTGTAGCAATAACTTGGGAAGAATTGAGAGAGCTTATGACTAGACGTTTCTGTCCAAGAAGTGAAATTAAGAAATTAGAGGATGAGTTCTATTCCTTGAAGCAAAAGAGGGAGATCCCATAACCTATAATAAGAGATTCCTCGAGTTGAATCAAATGGTACCAAATTGTTTCACCCCTCTTTACCGTTTGATCGAGCACTACGTTTGGGGCCTTCCTTCAAATATTCAGGACCCTGTAATAAGTACCACAACTGCAACTTTGGAAGCAGCAATGGAGCTAGCTACAGAGCTCACCAAAAACCACATTAGGAATGGAGACTTCAAAGATGAGAAGAAGACAGATAAAACACCAACCGAAACCTCAAACTCAACCCTAACTGAATCCTCCTCCCAACCCACTACCAGGAAAAAGCGAGATGGGCAAAATTTCACTGTCACCCAAGACAATCAACCAGTTTCACAAGCTGTACCACTCTAAGCCATCCCAATCACTCAAATAGCACCCAACTCTGCTTACCCAAATAAGAAACCTTACATTAGACCTCACCCTCAATGCAACACCTGCTTTTATCACCATCAACCTAACATACCCTGTCGATTGTGTGCTAATTGTGGGCGTTATGGTCATCTAAGTAAAACTTGTCGCATGCCCCAAAACCAAGCTCCACCCCCTGCTCAAAACATGATTCAACCTTATCAACAACCTCAATACCCCATAGTTCCATATGTTCGAGCTTGCTTTAATTGTGGTGACCCTACTCATTTTAGAAACACGTGCCCTAGATTGGTTAACATCATAAACGCCCAAGCTCAAGCAAACCTAGTTAACCAAGCAAATCAAGCAAACCCAGCACCACCACCAGCGAGAGGAAGAGCTTACAACATCAACGCCAATCCAGTTGAAGATAATAACGGTGCAAACGAGCAACCTAACTAGCCTTCCATCACCAAGAGTTAAGACTCAACTCCAACCATTTAGTTTTTAATGTTTTCTATAAATCTTAATCTTTGTGTATTCCTGTTTTAATTTGGGAACCTATGTATCCAAGAATTTTAATGCTAATTGATATCATTGTTTTATTTCATTCATTGATTTAAAATTTCATGTCATCATACATCACGACGCATCTCGTCTCATCATTTAAAGAAGTTGGGTCGTGTCTCACTTTTCATAGACTGACCCCTTCATCATAACAAACGAGAGAGGTACCGTCGTCATTCATTCATGTATTCTTTCAGATTTGAGACTCAAGCTTTGGCTGTTGTGTTTGTTTATGTTTTGTAGATTTTAGAGTCACATAGAACTAATCATAACTTATTGACAAAGCCAATGAAAATTTGACAAGAATATGGTGGATACGCCGCTGGTACTTCCTATATATAAGTATTCTCGTCAAAGGATCAAAAGCATTGTCAGGTGGTTATGAGAAGTTCCGTGTAGGTTTTAATATTGTCATGGTTGAAGTTTTTGTTTTGTGATATAACTTTATCTTTTCAACGCACCAATTCTCTCAAAAATCTTATGCATGAGATCATATCCAGTCAATCAACTCTGTGTATCAACGTTTTCATCTTAGGCATCAAAAAGAGATTCCTGCAGCAGGGTATTCAACCCTTACTAGGAACGTTACCGCCTCAATCAAAATCCAAACATCACACCTTCTTTTTTTTCTGTTAAAAGATATTCAGATTTTAGTCAGAGTATGTTGGGAGTCAAAACGAAAACCTGAGTTTACATGGGCACGCGAAGACTCAATGCGCGAAAAATAGCCGCATCTTTTCCCTATTACAACTTCTACTTAAATTTCGGGACGAAATTTCTAAAAGTATGGGATATTGTAACATTTATGTAAAACGGGTTCCAAAACTCGCTCCGTTGAAATTCAAGCATTTACTCAATAGTTCATTACGTATTTATTAGTATTAATTAAATTATTTTATTACTCATGATTAATAATTAAGTCATCTAATTAAAATAACAATTAATAAAGGAAAATAAATAAACCTTTTTATAACAAAAGATATAAAATAAATATAAAATAAAGAAGTAGCGGGGTTCGAACCCGGATACCCCCACAAGCCACACACCAAAACACCATGTGATACACACACTATATGTCTATGAACCCGAAACAAATATCTCTTATAACAAAACAATCCCTTAAATCAGTTCCAAAGTTTAACAGCCCAAACATCAACGTTTGCAGCAGTCAAAACCTTCACTCAATTTACGTTTTCTTTTGAATCAAACCAGAGAAACGGTCTTCCAATCATGCTAATTAACTCATTTATCACCCAAATCAGTTACGAATCATCAAAGGTAATCAAACTCATCATTTAAAATCGGCTGTAACCGAATTCTGAATTTAACCCATCCTCGCTTATAAATACCGATTCTTGTATCACAATTATCTCGCTCGCTTTTCCACAACTCCATTCTAAGCTTTCTGATCAATTTCTCTGTCGCCGAAAAACATTTGCTCTCGCTGGAAAATATCACCGGAAAACCGAGGCTCTACTTCCAATCGGTATAATCCTTAATTCTTTTTTGTAATCTATTATTCAGTATGTATTAAACTTAATCAGTCAACCAGAATTTTTCAAAACAAATTTCAAATCGGATTTTGCTTCTGGGTTTTAATCATATGAAGAAGATGAAGTTTGGTTAATATATAAACATAATTAAAAACGGATTATTAAACGGGTTAGACACACAGTCCAATGGTGGACTGTGTGCAATTTAAAACCACACGTCTCTGGTTCGATACTGGTGCTTGACCGGTTCTCTGAAAATAAACCCATAATTTTTACTGAATGAGATCGTTGGTCAGCAAGTATATAAATATAATTTAATTTCAGAACATAATGGGTTAGACACCCAGCCCAGTTGGTTGGGCTAGGTGCAAAACACCATCGAGGTCCCGGGTTCGAGTAGGATACTTTACACCGGTTTGTTCATTTAAAAATCTTTTTAAATTAAACAATTTCTGAATAATCTAAATAGTGTATAAATATAATTAAATCAGAGATACCAACGGGTTAGACACGTAGCTCAGTTGGAAGAGCTGCGTGCACGTAAGCGGGAGGTCACGAGTTCGAATCTCACACGCTGCCAAAAAATCGCCCCTTTGACCCGGTCAGACCCTTGTCAGTCTGACAAGATTTTTTTTCATTTTTATATTATTTTTTATATATATATATATATTTTAATTAAAAAATCAATTAAAAATACTTAAAATACAATTTCGAAGGTTTTAAAATCTCAATAAAATACCACAAAAATAACCTAAAAATCTAACAAAAAGTATTAAATCAAAATATTAAATCGTTTATATTTATCGATTTATCACGTTATTATTTTAGGTTAGTATTCGTTCGTCGATCAAATCTTCAACTCGTACGCATTCATTACCAAACAAGGAATGCACCCACTGTGAGTGAATCCTTACAATCCCCCTTTTATTCATGTTTTGTGGTGTATCATGTGTCGTTTCATACATTTCGTTTATTCAAACACTTGTGCTATTACCATTCTATGATCTAACGTGTGATGTAAATGTTATTTGTTGTATTGTGTGTTTATATTTTTGTCAGTTGCGTACAATTCATTCATTATGTCCATCAGTTCCTCGTTGGAGACGAGTTGAGCATCAGGTGCCTCATTAGATCGGCTCTGTTTGATTGAGTCTTGATCTCATTGTTCATCAATTGTCATGCTTGTGTGTGCATTGATTTATAATATGTGGTTTATGGTTAGATTTACATATGCGTTTATTCATATTTGATTTAGGCACATTTTATTTAAATAACCAATATAATTAATTCTTTTAAATGATTAAATAAGATTCACTCGCCAACTTTGTTGACCCAAAACCCTATTTTTACACATGAAACAGGTGGACAGGTTGAAGCAAGGAACACATAGGGAATTGCCTTAGAAGAAATATAAAGAGTTCATGAATGTTGTTGTACTTGTATGATTGTTGTAATTTTTCCTTTAAATTGGAAATAATAAATATAAAACTTTATTATAGTAAATGTCATGAGCTTTGATGAAAACCCAATCATACCCCGACTAACATTTCTGTTACGGGTTAGGGTGTGACATATATCAGGTCTTGCGTGAGCAAGTTATATCAATTCTCCCATTATGCTTCTAAGCTTGTGTACATTTACAAAAGATCCACCATTATCTAGTCACAACGTGTCACTACCATTTATACGTGTCAAAACCCTTACCCTGTGTATTTTGCACGATATATAAACTAAAAAACTATTGGATTTAAACTAAATTGGGCATTTCAAATTCTTTGATCATGTTTTCTTTAAATCAAACATTAAGCTTTGGCTGATCTAGTAAAACGTATCATCAACATACAACCACATGATCGATCATGGTAGTCATTAGGACTCATTTCTTAATGTATAAAGTAGGTTCATGTTTGGTCCTCTCATATCCATATATAGTTGAACATTATTATTTGTTCTACTATACCTTGCTCGTGATGTTTGCTTTAACAAAATAGTGCTTTGTGTGGTTTGTTGTAAAACCCTGAAAATTTTCATCCAACTATGTGGTGACACGTGTCCCCAATCTCCATCTAATCACGATAACCTGTATAATCACAATTTTATGACCATATTAATGTAGTGTATAGCCTCTGAAGTTTGTGTGTGTATATATATAAATGACAACTATGCCCTTTTTCGTCGTAATGTCTAAATAAACGATTTTAAGCTAAACTATTAACATTCCGGCTTTCAAACAGAATGTATAATGTTATAAAATATGTTTTGACACCTCGGACTTGTCATAGACCCAACCGACCTCCTGAACCCGCTTATACGTGCATAACTAGTTATACGAACCTAGTTTCTAGAAACTAGGCGTAACAGGTCTAAATACTTCAACATCACTTCAAAAACATAATGTTGGTTAAATAACCTTTATCCAATGAGTCATTGTACTCGGATATGTATAAACCCCATTCTATCTAGTCTACGCTTAATCTAGCGAAACCGAACTTATTCCTAAGTTAATGGGTCAAGTCCAGGGAACTTACCTATGACCCGTAGACATTCTAACAGATGACTAATTTTGTTCATTCCGGTCTATAGCACCCCCTAGATAATCGGACTTGGTTCAATAATACTTAGACTCACGACTTTTGCAAAACTAAAATCCTTATCTGTTGGAAGCTAGCAAAAGTAAATACTTTTAACTTATTTTATTTTAAAACTTGGGGTATGGAAAAGATGCTAGTTGGAGCAGATATTATATAAATGAGCCCTGTGATTTGGTTATAAATATAATAACTCAGTTTAATCCTATTACTTGATAAATGGTACCGTGTTCGGGCGTCCGACTCATAAACTATCTTGGCCATACTAAATAACACGCTGGGTAGGCATACTGAGTATAAGACACATTATTAAACTTTGGTGTGCACCTTAATCATTATAGCACTGAAAATGACCGGTTATGATTTCTGGTTCTCGGCTGTATGGCAACTATTGTGAAACTGGTGACAAGATAAAACCCAAGAAATATTATATGATTATCTATGGGTTTTCTATATCTATAAAAATCTTTTTGAAAAATTATTTTCAAAACGCGTTGGTTGATTGTATTTACTAGCAAAAGCTAACTTATTTTTCAAAAGATTGAACCGCAGGTACTGAACCTTGATACTAGGCTGAGAACCCGTGTCGGTTATGATAAAAGCTTTGGATTTTGCAACTCCTAGCTTAAGCCCTATGATGTCTAAAGCTCTTTTATATTGATCCCTCCTGTGGGCATGTACTTAAAAGTTTGTATAAACTTTTGTACATATTCAATCCTTTTATTTAATTAAATATTTTCACTTCAATACTTCCGCTTCATATAAATTGTGAAACTATTATCCAACCGTCACACTTAAACCCTACCTTTCCGGGCCCACCGGAATTCGGGGGGGTGACATTTGTTTAACCTTATATTCTTTTCATTTAACTTTAAAGGAGATGCTGCATTATGTATACTTCTTTGAGTGGTCTTAAGAAACGCTAATTTCAAATCGAACAATAGCCATAATTGCAAAAGTCGCTAGGCGGTCTCTAGTTGGATTTAAGAGTACTCGAGCGTACTCGGCAGTCTACCTTGTAGCGAGTACTCGGAGCCTAGGCGAGACTTTTATAACTATGACAATAGCTATGAGTTTTGATAAGTGATGTAAAATGTGCTTTAGATGATTTAGGTGTTTCTCCATGTTGCCAAACTCTATTGTCGTATCTACACCAAATTCATCATGTGGGAGCTATTAATGCTTGAACCTCATATACATAGGATATCGGTACTATAAAAGTTATGGCTTCCAATTATTTATTATTTCTCACGTATCAATCCTGTAGGACTCTTGACATCGATCATCTAATCATACGCCTTCTTTCATCTAGATGGTTACTTTCAAATACTTCACCATTTCATCTAACAACATTTGCATTTGCTCATTTAGCTTTCCTATTCCCGAATCCAAAATCCTAATGGCATCCTTCTCTTCCTTGATATGCAACCTTTTGCTCTTACATTGTTTGACAAAGTTTATTTTGATTTCGCCTTATAATCTTATTCAAATGAGATTGGTCTCTATAGACTATATGTTCCTTTGTGCACTTTTCTACTAGCGAAGTTAGATCAGAGCATTTTGAAGCCTTCTATTTTCCCTTTGAAAGGTTGTTAAACTATTCGAAGTTTGTAAATCATATGACACCAGTCACCAGACGAGCATCAACCATGCTCCTTTTTGATACTCCACCCATAAAAATTCTTAAGTGGTATGGATCTTGTTCCTTCACATTTGCATATACACACACGTTATCCGCTAAACAATACACAACTAGAAAAGTGAACATTTACCTATTAAATTTTTTAAAGTAATTCTTTTTGTTGTAGATTTCAACATATTTGTGACAAATTTCCTTAAAAACCCAAATTTCGTGACAAATTTCCTACATGACAACAATAGAAATTTAAAAAAAACCTTAATTAATTCACAACTGCGTCACAAATCTGTTAGAAGTAATCTTACAAAAAGTTTATAATTATTATTACTTGAATATCTTTATTAATGTGTGTGTATGTTTGTCTGTATGTGTATGTATGTGTATACAAAAATGCATACATATATACTTATACAAAATGATATTTTGTGTAATGGGTTTCGAAGTGCGTATGCATGTACGAACACACTAGTTACAACTTTATAAAATAAAAGTATTTCATGAATAATTAAGCATTACAAAAGATGGATTAAAAACCGACGTTATACTATAGAAAAAAGAAAATAAAAAATTGTCGCCGGAATTTCAAAGAAAAGTTGCAGTAGTTTCCTACACATGTAATAAATTTTTGAGGCTATTATACATCTCTCAAGGTATTTTATAACCCAGTCGTTACACATAATCAGTGGCTTCTTTCTTAGTTCTATGGTACAAGCTTCTTCTTTAGATCGCATAAAAGTGAGCATGCACTGTAAATTGGGACGACTAGATGGAAATTGATAAACATAAAAACATTAAGTAAAGAGAAAAGTGCCCGAATAGTCCCTGTGGTTTGCTCCGATTTCATCTTTAGTCCCTACATTTTCAAAACTATAACTATAGTCCCCAACTTTCGCAAATTCGTTCTCGGATGAGGGTTAGTTTTCTGAGTTAAGTGTGTGTGAAATGACCTAATACCCTTAATGTAAAACAAAGTAATTTAATTATGTGTGTGTACATATATATATATATATATATATATGGGACCCGCTTCTTATAATATATATCATCATCATTGACTTAATCAATATTCTGATTTATCTTCAATCCAAACACACCTCTTGTTCCTCGTATTCAAATTCATCTTCAATCCAACCACACCTCTTCTTCCTAATACCCTTAGTGTAAGACAAAGTAAATTAATTAAGTCTATTATATATATATGGGAGGGTTTAAATGAGAACGCTAAATATCGCTAGACTGTAACAACGAATGAAAAAACCACTAGAACTTGGTAAAAACAAGTGAAATTCAAAATTTCTTTTTATACTTGTCATTATTATTCGAATACAATTCCAGAAATTTAATTTACACATTAAATTTATGTGAATTCGGAAATAAAGCATTTACACATATGTAAGTTTGCCATTTACACATGTGTAAATTTGTTAGATTTAACATGTGTAAAAAAAATCTAATAAGAGTGATTTTGAGAGGAGAAATGAATTATTTGATTATGTAATTTTTTTGATGTTGTATTTTAATTAAAATGATGATTGTCTTAAAAATTGGTTTTGATTTGTTTTCTCATTCTTTCTCGCTGTTCTCGCAATATTTAGCGTTCACAAGATAACACTCCCCTATATATATATATATATATATATATATATATATATATATATTGGGACCCACTTCTTATATATATAATATATATCATCATCATTGACTTAACCAATATTCATATTCATCTTCAATCCAAACACACCTCTTCTTCCTCATATTCAGATTTATCTTCAATCCAAACACACTTCTTCCTAATTCTTCCTCTACCATCTGAATCAAATACGAACCATAACCACCTCCACCTCTACCACCTCCATACCACTTAGCCACCACTACCATCACCACTGCCACAACCACCCCCACTATCATCACCACTGCTACAACCATCCTCCGCCATAACCACCACCGCCACACCAACTTCATCATCAACACTACCACAACCACCCCCCGTTACAACCACCACCGCCATACCCACTCCATCTTCCCCACTGCCACAACCACCACAGCCGCACCCACTTCATCTTCCCCACTACCACAACCACCCTCCGCCACAACCACCACCCCCAATTCACCGTAACCACCACTAACAAATCCATTAGTGTATTTTGTGAATTTGTGATCCAATTCTGTAGATCAAGCACGTTAGTTAAATATTCTGATTGTGTGTTTGTAATTGATGGTGAATTTGCTATGTGATGTTGTTATTTGATTAGGTTTATGTCAGTAGTGTGATTGAATCATGTGTTTTGATATTGTTACTGGAATATAGGGGTATATTGTGGTGGTGGTGGATGATTGCAGCGAGTCTACCGCCAATAACACCCGCCATGGTCGGAGTTAGGGGTGGGTGTGATGGAGGTAGGTTGCAGCGATGGTTACGGTGAAGGTGGGGGTGGGCTTGTCGGAAGAGGGAAGGAGGGGTTACGGATAGGAGATGGTGGTGGGTGGTTTTGAGTGGGGAAGATGAAGTGGGTGGGGTAGGGTGGATGGTGGGTCCCACATAAAATCTAAATATTAATTACATTCTTTTAACTTTTAAGTTTTTAGTGTAACAATGAGGGTATTTTTGTCATTTTACATCCACTTAACTGAGAAAACTAACCCCCATACACGTCAAGGAGTATCCAAGAACGAATTTGCCAAAGTTGGGGACTATAGCTGTAATTTTGAAAATGTAGGAACTAAAGGTGAAATCAGTTCAAACCATAAGAACTATCCGGGCACTATTCTGTTAAGTAAATGTCTAACGTAAACTTCAAACTCATAAATATAACTTAAAGCATGTTCATAGGATAGAAATCTAGAATCATAGAGCAAATATACAGGAATTGGAAGTTTACTTCAATGGAGGTGAAACAAGGGTGAGTGGCGGTTGAAACAAAGGTGGGTGGCGGTTGAAAGCCTGAAACAGAGGTGGTGGTTGTTGAAAGCCTAAAACAGAGGTGGGTGGCGGTGAGTTGGAGGCGGGCATCGTGGCTGTTTGTTTGCGTCCTTTTTGAGTGAGTTTGTTGTCTGTTTGCATCCATGTGATAATATATAAAAGAAAGTGTGAAACCCTAATTTCATAAATTTGCCATCAAAATACATTCATTCTCACCAAAAAAATTTTGCATGTGTGCAGACTCAAACCGGTGGCCTTTTGAAAATAACATAAAACATTAAATAGAACAATTTTTTATTTGTTGTAAAACAACGACCTAATAGCAACCAATATATGATATTTGTAGACAAGAATTATAAAGATTATATGAGAGAAAGATAGAAAGAAGAATTGAAGAACTCATTCTTATTGATATGAAGTATGACCCACATATGCCTCTATTTATAGGCTTACAAAGATAGGAGTTAAGTACTTGGAGAGTTACCACATTATGAAGACATGTGAGTTAAGTACTTGGAGAGTCACCACATTATGAAGACATGTGGATAGTCACACATTAAAGATAATAATTCATAATACTCCTCCTTGACTATCCACGTGACAAAATAATATATTATTCTTATAATACACTTGGTGATGTTGCCTCGTTAAAAACCTTGCCAGGAAAACCCAGTGGGATAAAACCATAGCTAAGGGAAAAAGAGTGCAGCGCGTATTATTCTCCCCCTGATGATTTAAGCTCCTTGAGTCGACGCATTCCGATCCCATGAACCAGTTTCTTGAATGTAGATGTCGGAAGTGATTTAGTAAACAAGTCTGCCAAATTGTTGCTAGAACGAACTTGTTGGACAGTAATATCTCCATTCTTTTGCAAATCATGTGTGCAAAAGAACTTTGGTAAAATGTGCTTTGTTCTGTCTCCTTTGATGTATCCTTCCTTAAGTTGAGCAATGCATGCTGCGTTGTCTTCATGTAAAATTGTTGGTCCCTCATCTCTCATTGAAATCCCACAAGACCCATAAATGTGTTGTATTACATTCCTTAACCAAACACATTCTCGGCTGGCTTCATGAATCACCAATATTTCTGCATGATTAGATGATGTGGCTATGGTTGTTAGCTTTACAGAACGCCATGAAATAGCAGTACCTCCACTTGTGAATAAATATCCACTTTGAGATTTTCCAGTGTGAGGATCAGACAAAACCCTGCATCAGCAAAACCAACCAAACTTGTCGTCGATTGATTAGTAAAATACAAACCCATATCGCTTGTACCTTGAAGGTATCGAAATATTTGTTTTACCCCATTCCAATGCCTCTTTGTTGGGCATGAACTATATATTGCCAATAAATTTATAGAAAATGATATGTCAGGTCGTGTATGACTAGCAAGAAACATTAGTGCACCAATTATACGTAAATATGGTACTTCTGAACCAAGAATTTCCTCTCCATCATTCGGAGGTCAGAATGGGTCTTTCTCGACATCAAGAGATCTTACAACCATTGAAGTACTCAATGGATGTGATTTTTCCATACAGAACCTTTTGAGTAACTTTTGTATGTAGTTTTGTTGATGCAAAAGGATTCCACCCTTAAGATGTTCGATTTGTAACCCGAGACAAAATTTTATTTTGCCAAGGTCTTTCATTTCAATTTCTTTTTTCAAATATTCAACCGCCTTTTGGAGCTCCCTTGGAGGTCCAATTATATTCAAGTCATCAACGTATACAACAATTATAACGTATTCAGATTCTGACATTTTTATAAAGATACATGGGCATATTGAATCATTTTTATAACCTTCTTTCAACAAATACTCACTAAGGCGATTATACCACATACACCCAGATTGTTTTAGCCCATATAATGATTTGTTTAATTTAATTGAAAGATGTTCTCAAGAACTAGATGTACATGAGTTTGTCAATTTGAATCCTTCAGGGAGTTTCATGTAAATATCAGTATCAAGTGAGCCATAGAGGTAGGCTGTCACAACATCCATTAGACGCAAGTCAATCCCTTCTTGTATTACCAGACTAACAAGATAACGAAAAGTTGTCGCATCCATCACCAGAGAATATGTATCCTCATAATCAATCCCAGGTCTTTGCAAAAATCCTTGTGCTACTAATCTTGCCTTGTATCGTATGATTTCATTTCTCATTACGTTTTCGCACAAAGACCCACTTATATCCGATAGGCTTTACACCTTCAGGTATAGGGACTACTGGTCCAAAAACTTCTTGTTTATTGAGGGAATGTAATTCTGCCTTAATTGCGTCTTTCCAGTTTGGCCAATCATTTCTTTTTTCACATTCCTCAATAGATTTTGGTTCTTGATCCTCATTATTTTCCATTACTTCTAGCGCTACGTTATATGAAAAACTGTCATCGATGTCGATTTCATTTCGCTTCCATACCTTTTTAGACATGATATAATTTATTGAGATCTCTTCGTTTTCAGATACCTGAGGCTCTTCTGGAACCATCATGTCTAGTGTCTCTTCAGGAGACTCTTTTCTTGGCAATATCATTACCTCGAATTGACCATCTCCATTATTTTCCCCTTTTTTCTTTCGAGGATTTTTATCTTTAGAACCGATTGGTCTACCACGTTTGAGGTGTGCATTACACTTATTTCCAACATGTGGTTGTCCTTCTGGGACACATATTTTTACTGGAGCATTAGCAGCTGGTATGTGTGACTTAGTCACTCTTTTTGGGTTAGTGAATGCGTCTGGTAATTGATTTGCTAATCTTTGTAAATGAATTATCTTTTGAACTTCTAGTTCAAATTGTTTAGTTCGAGGATCAAGATGAGATAATGATAATTTATTCCAACTTATATTATCATTATTTTTCAGCTACTTTTCATCTCCCCCTAATGTTGGGAATGTTGTTTCATCAAAATGACAATCACCAAATCGAGCCGTAAATAAATCACCTGTTGATGGCTCTAAATACTTAATGATTGATGGTGATTCATACCTAACATACATTCCTAATCTCCTTTGAGGTCCCATCTTTGTGCGTTGTAGTGGAGCGATAGGAACATATACGACACAACCGAAAATCCTTAGATGGGAAATATTTGGTTCCTGACCAAAAAACCAACTTTAATGGGGAGGAAGTGCGGTAACTCGTTGGCCTGATGCGAATTAGTGTTGCTGCATGTAAAATTGCATGCCCCCAAGCAGATGCTGGTAGTTTTGATTTCATAATCATTGGTCTTGCAATCATTTGAAGTCGCTTGATAAGCATTCAGCAAGTCCATTTTTGTATCATGAGGTACAGGATGCTCTACACTTATGCCAATAGACATACAGTAATCATTGAGGTTTGGGATGTAAATTCACCAGCATTGTCCAACCGAATTTTTTATGGGATAATCTGGAAAACGTGCTCTTAGCCTTATTAATTGAGTAAGTAGTCGTGCAAATGCCATATTGCGACTTGATAGTAAACTCATATGTGACCATCTAGTTGATGCATCAATTAAGACCATAAAGTATCTAAATGGTCCACTAGGAGGGTGTATAGGCCCACATATATCCCCATGTATTCTTTCTAAAAACACAAGGATTCTGTCTATACCTTAACTGGTGATGGGCGAGTGATTAACTTCCCTTATGAGCATGCAACATATGTAATATCCTTAGATTGAAGAATCTTCTGGTTCTTCAAAGGATGACCACATGAATTTTCTATATTTTTCGCATCATTATTGATCCAGGATGGCCTAACAGGTCATGCCAAATTATAAAATTTTCTCGATTCATAAACTTATGGTTTATGATTGCATTTGATTCGACTGCACCAATTTTAGTAGAATACAAACCAGCGGAAAATGCGGGTAACTTCTCTAATATATGCTTTTTACCCGAAATCATACTTGTGATTTGAAGGTATTCATCATGTCCCTCACTTGTAGTCTCAAGATGATATCCATTTAGATGGATATCTTTAAAACTTATTAGATTTCTTTGAGATAGTGGGGAAAATAATGCATTGTTAATTTTGAGCAAAGTTCCACTTTGTAGAACTACATAAGCTTCTCCAAAGCCTTCTATTAATTTTGTTTTACCGGATATAGTACCATCGCTTGCTTCTTTCATTATTAAACTAGAGAAATAATTCTTTTTCTTTAGAATCGTATGCGTAGTAGCACAGTCTATTAGACATACATCTTCACCGCTAATAGGACGTTTAGTTGAACACTTCATATGCTTCAAGACAGAACAAAATTTCATAAATATGGTTCAAACATAACAAATCCCAAAAATGTCTCGATAAAACATTAAGTAAATAACATAATTTTAGATATAATCATTCACGCATAAGGAAAATTGCAAGCATCCAACTAGTTGGTATTAGCCATGATATCACCAGAATCCAATTTTGCTTGCTCAATAAGGAAATTAGCATAATCTAGATTAGTTGCATTAGTAAGGTCCTTTTCACCACTTAGGACATCGACATTTCCATATTCATATGTGAAATTGTCTCTATTCCTTTTCCTTTTTCTTTTATAGATTGTTTGTAAAGCTCTACCAAGTGTCTGGCTGTACGACATGTACCAGCCCATTGGTTGTTACTTCCACATCGATAGCATGCATTCGATAGGGTTCCATTTTTCTTTTTACCTTTTCCATCATTGGATTTCTTTTCATATCATGCAACTTCTGGTGGGTTCCTTTGTTTTTAAATTGAACATCATGATAATTCCCCCGACCATATCCACGTCCACGTCTACGACCATGACCACGACCCTGACCACGCCCATGTTGATAGCCACGACCACGTACGTGACTTCCACTTTGGTCATTATATGTTGTCACATTCACTTCAGGGAATGGATTTGTACCAACCGAACGAGTTTCATGGTTTTTCATTAGTAGTTCATTATTTTGCTCAGCCACAAGCAAACATGATATTAAGTCACTGTATTTGGTGAAGCCCCTTTCACGATATTGTTGTTGCAAGACGACGTTTGAGGCGTGAAAGGTGGAGAATATTTTTTCCAACATCTCCTTATCATTAATATTTTCACCACATAGAATCAATTGTGACGTGATTCTAAACATTGCCGAGTTATACTCACTTATAGACTTAAAGTCTTGCAACCTGAAATTGAGCCATTCATAATGAGCTATTGGTAATATTACTGTTTTCTGATGGTCATACCTTTCTTTCAAATTGGTCCACAAGATGAGTGGATATTTGATAGTGAGATATTCATTTTTCAAGGACTCATGAATGGTGGCGTAAGAAAATCATTGCCTTTGCTTTATCTTGGGTATTTGTTTTATTTTCTGCTTTAATTGTTTCCCCAAGGTTATTGGCATATAGATGGAGTTCAGCATCCAAAGCCCATGACAAATATTTTTTTTCCAGTTATGTCCAAAGCCATAAACTCAAGCTTTGCAAGATTCGACATAGCTAACTATATTAAAGGAATATGCATGAATTAATGCATGCTATTATAATACATAAAATTTAGTAACCATTATTGACTATAAAATAAAACAAGGCTAACAAAAAAAATAATGTATTAAGTCATTACCAATTAAATTTTGTTTACATATATTTGTATATGATATATCCATGCATATAAAGATATTAAGTTAGTTAATAGATGGAAGAGGCCAATAATTTGAAATACATATACCTTTTACTTCGTCAAAATTCTTCATCTTAATTATTATTATGCTAAACAATGATATACTAATGTCGCATTGTGATAACATAATAAACTACATATAGTTTATAGATTAATAAACAAGTAAATACAATCTGGTAATTAACGAAAATGTAACCAATAATGAAATACTAAATTATACTACAAGTGTGTTTTGTTTTATTTATTTAATTATTTTTATATGTTTTACAAACTTAAATAAATCCAAACGAATAAAATTTGTTAATTACATGACTTAATATAATTAGTTCTATAAGCTTGACAAAACTCATCAAGTTATAAACAATCATTTATCATATCTAAATTTTATCTCATCATAATTGGCATAAAGGAATTTTAACAAATATAATCAAGGAAAATATAATAAAGGAAAATATGTGTTTATTATGAAAAACTCTTAGGATTCATTAAAAACAAAACTTTTGATTGGAATAAAGTTCTATGGTTTAACATTAAAAGAAAATAGAAAACTGATTTCACCCCCCATTGTTTAGATTAAACAAAAATATATAACCAATAATATCATAATGGTCCGTTGAACAAAACATTGTATGAATTGCAATATACGTTTAAGAGAATGAAGAACAATGAAAGTTAACATATCTTGTAATAATACGATCTAACTCCAAAAACAAGTCGTGCTGATAACGTGTTGTAAAACAACGACCTAATAACAACCAATATATGATATATGTAGACAAGAATTATAGAGATTATATAGAGAGAAAGATAGAAAGAATAATTGAACATCTCATTCTTATTGATATGAAGTATGACCTACATATGCCTCTATTTATAGGCTTACAAAGATACGAGTTAAGTACTTGGAAAGTCACCACATTATAAAGACATGTGAGTTAAGTACTTAGAGAGTCATCATATTATGAAGACATATGAATCATCACACATTAAAGATAATAATTCATAATAGTATTCTTATTTATGGGCTCACCTTAAATTATATTTATAAGTTCACTCATTTTTTTATATATATACTTTTTACTAAAATTTTGAAACTTTATTGGTTCATCAGAGCCGCCCATTTGTATCTAAATTAGCTCCCGATCATTATAACAAAAAAAGACTATGCTCTTATAATGTTTGATGGAAGAAATTTTACTACTATATATAGGTCGAATTAATTAGTTCACTCATTGTTAAATTACAAACATTTGTTAATAGTAATACAATTTACTAAGATGTAAACACTTACATACATTTAAGATGTATTTTTACATTCGAATACCTATTTTTTATTGTTTGAAATTAACATGTTATATAAATAAAAATACATCATTGGGTTGGTGGTTTAATGGGAGAAGCAAAGCTTCTAAAATCACTTAAATTGAGAAGATCATGAGTTTAAATTTCATAAGAAGTAAAAATTGAAATTTGCGGTTTTTATACATACATAATATATATATATATATATATATCATTTTGCTTTATTAATTTTTTTGTGTTTAATCTGATTGTAAGCGTATATTTGTAAGTTTGCATAGATTATTAAATTGTAGTATTCCTCTTTAATAACTAACTAAATTAAATTTGTAACTTATTTTCAAAAACTATATATTTTCTTTGAAAATATATATTTAAAAAATTAATTTACAGTGGAAGATAATTACAAGTTGTATAGGATGAATCACGAGTTGTGTAATATAAATTTCGGGTTATGTAGAAATAAATTTCTAAATGTGTAGGATAACTTGTGATGTGTGCAAGCAAAAAATTTTAGTGGCAAGGATGATAATATTTATGACTAATTAATTAGTCCAATAAACAATAAATGGCATGGAAGAAAAACTATTTAATGTTTTACATTTGTAACTTTGTTTTTTTTATTATGAATTAGATATTTCTTTTAAATGAATATATTATATATATATATATATATATATAGTTCATTTGTATATATATGTAAAGTTTAAATGATAACGCTAAATATTGTAGGACCGTTGAAAACCGCGAGAACTTGCTAAAAACAATTCCAATTTATTTTTTTTCATTTATAGTTGTTATTCAAATACGATGTTAAAAATTGAATTTGCAATTTTAAATTTATATGTGTTCGTAAATATTGAAAATTTACACATGTATAAGTTTCTTATTTACACATGTGTAAATTTGTTGTATTTAATAAATTTACACATACGTAAAATTTTTAATATAAGTGGTTTTAAGAGGATATGAATTATTCATGTTATAAATTCTTTTATTTTCGATGTCGTATTTTAATTATACTGAGGTTTGTATTAAAAATTGGTCTTGATTGGTTTTTTTATTTGTTCTCACAGTTTTCGCGATATTTAGCGTTGTCAAAATAACCATCTCCAATATATATATATATATATATATATTTATATTATATATATATATATATATATATATAGGGGAGGGTTATCTTGAGAACAAAGATTTTTGTGAGAACACTAGGAACAATTTCATCCATAGATCATTTTAAATTAAGGGTTAAGATTAGAGGGGTTTAAATGAGGAGAAAACCTAAGTTAAAAAACTAAAGGGGTATTATTGTCAAAACTCAAAACATAAAACACAAAAGCCCCTAAAAAATCCTTTAGTCGATCCCTATGTAAAAAAACCCTTCAATTTCAATAGATCTCTGTGTAAACAAATCCTCCAATCAGTCTTGATTTCAACCAATTCCCCTTCAATTCAAGTTGATCTCTATGTAAGAAAACCTCCGATAGTCTCGATCTGAACCAATTTAACTGGTGAGCTCCTCAGTTTTGTCAATTTGTTGTGTGTTTTGAGCTTTCTAGTAGATTTTTGCCCTAGTTTAAGGAAATCAGTCAGTTTGCAGTAAATTATGTTAGATTAGCAACGATGTATCGGTAGAGAACTGAGAACTATATATGATCGTTGTGTTGTTGGTTTGTTGTGTGATTTAAGCTTGCAAGCTTCAGTTTTTTGCCCTAGGTTTAGTAAACCATTCAGTTTGTACTAAGATAGGTTATATTATGCAACGTAGATCATTAAAGAATCATAAATTGTTTGTGATCGTTGTCTATTGTGCATTAAGTTTTATCAAAGTTATTGTTGAATTCGTTGTTGTGTGTTAGCGGTCTTAATTGACTTCACAAAGTTGGTAGGGATTGAAATATGTCCAGTAGTATGATTTGTTTGATAATGATGTTATTAATCATATTAGATGTTTGGGTCGGTTGTGAATCGGTTTAACTGGTGAGTTGTTTCAGTTTTGTTGTTTAACCGCTGAGTTCTTTAGTTCATATTAGATGTTAAATGGTTGTTTTTTTTATTAATTCACGATTCATTGTTCTATTACTAGTATTAGATGTGAATGAAGAATGCTTATTGTCAAATCGGTATTTAAAGTATGAAATGATTCACTTTTTGTAAGTTCTGCAACATCTGTCAGTACTAATTCACGATTCATTGTTCTATTACTAGTATTTGTTGATGCTAATGTTGCTTAGGGTATCTAAACATGATAGATGTAAAGATGTTATTGTATATATAGAGATGGTGATCTTGTTGCTATCTTACTGAGTTTAGCCTTATATTTACTGATGACATGTTTTGAACTAGGGTGTTTTTGGAAGTTTGTAGGTGTTTATCAAAAGTTTTTGAGAAAGAAAAGGGAAGAATGAAAAGTAAGAAATTTACACATGTGTAAATAAGTTGTTTACACATGTATAAATCATCTTAATTGCTATTCCCTTTGTGTAATTAAGCAATTTACACATGTGTAAGTACGTTGTTTATGCATGTTGTTTAATTACATTCTATTATTTAAACAAGAGCATCAAGGAATGGTGAACAAAAATAGAAAAAAACCAATGGTGAACATGGTTATGGAAAAACAGTAAAAGAAACTCCAATTGGTTGCTACACATGAATGTATGTAATATAAAAAATATGTATTAGCTAAAGAATTATATACATGAAGGTTTACACATGTGTAAGTAGTCTGTTTACACATGTTTAAATCCTCTAAGTAAAGATTGAATATGAGTGATTAAGAAATTTACACATGTGTAAATAATATGTTACACACGTGTAAGTAATCTGTTTATATATGTGTAAGTCATCTTAGTCAATATTGAATTTGAGTGATTAAGCAACTTACATATGTGTAAGTATGTGTAAATCATCTTAGTTAATACTAAATTTGAATGGTTAAGCAATTTACATATGTGTAAATCATCTTAGTTAATATTGAATTTGAGTGATTAAGCAATTTACATGGGTGTATATAAGTTGTTTACACATGTGTAAGTAATCTGCTTACACATTTGTAAAGTATCTTAGTTAATATTGAATTAGTGACTAAGCAATTTATACATATGTAAGTAAGCAGCTGCAATACTGCTACTAATGCGTATTATAAATGTTGTTTACAATTGTTTCTTGTTTATGGAAATGGAAACAGGAGGCAAAAAGAGGAAAAAAAAGAAAAAAAAGGCAACAAAAATAAAAAAGAAAATAAAGATGAAACGGGTACAAAGAAGGGGAAGAATAAGAAAATTGCTGCCGATTGGGGTTGTTGTAACTAGGAATATGAAGATGCTCGTGGTTAGTTTGTATATGGCTGATTGGGTTAGGTTATGTAATGACCAGTATCCGTTTGATCTTGGTGTTATGTTGATGTTTAGGGGCCGGGCAATAAAGGGGCTGCTAGTTTTTGTTGTTAATAGGTGGTGTTATATGGCTGGTTTGGGGATGTGAAAATTTGGTGTTTGCTGGTGATATTCTTTCGTGTATGGTTTCTTGGAGTTTGGGCAGGTTAAGGAATGAGAATGATGTTGCTGCTTGGCCGAGTTTAAGATATTTGGGAAGCTCAAGATGGACTCATGGATGTTTTGCTTTCGATGTTGTTTTAATGTTTTGGTCATGTTTGATTGTTTTTGGATGGTTTAGGTTGTTTGAAACCTGATTATAAAGATTTATTTTATGTTGGAAGTTGGTCGGGTGTGGCTTTAAGTCTAGTTTAGCTCATGATTTGGGCATTGTTAGGTTCCAATTATTAGACCATAGCGAATGATTTAGACATGTGTAATTTAGATACAACGATTGTAAAAAGTCATGGCTTTGAATAATGCACATTTACATTAGTGTTTGAAAATGCAGATTTACCATTTCATGTTGAT
This sequence comes from Scalesia atractyloides, assembly GCA_947069175.1. Taxonomy (NCBI): domain Eukaryota; kingdom Viridiplantae; phylum Streptophyta; class Magnoliopsida; order Asterales; family Asteraceae; genus Scalesia; species Scalesia atractyloides. The sequence continues at coordinate 60,926,665 of CAMTDV010000007.1, read as the reverse complement.
AGCAGCAAAACGATCATTCATATTATCATTTACACATGTGTAAACCTTGATATCTATGCTTATTTTTTTAATTGTTATGATTTACACATGTGTAAATCCTCATACGTTAATATAATATACTAAACATTTTTCATTCAACTAATGAGAATTCGAGATTTGAGATGGGAGAATTAAATTTGAAAACATATATAATGCAATCTTTTATACATAAGAATACATAACACTTACACATATGTAATACATAAACTTACACATATGTACAATCAACTGTACACGTTCATAAATATGAATAACACATAAGAATCCTTGCATCACCATCAACATTCTCATTCATCTGATGCAGCCTTGCAAGCCAACAGAACATCTTGTAGACTTGAGACAACCTTTTCACTTCAATATCACACATATACGCATACATATCATATCTTCCAGTATTGAAATAGTCTTTTACAACAATATCATATGCTAAAATCTGAATACGACTCGTGTCGATTAACCTGTAATAATCTGGCTCGTCAGTTTCATCCTACCAAGTCTACATGCATTCGAAATGTATTTTTTATCTAGAAATTTGATATCAAGGAAGTACTTTTTTTACAAAGAATATAGAACAACACTTACACATGTGTAAATCTGAACATGATAGGATGCAAGCAATACGTAGTTACACATGTGTAAATGTGAATAAGATAGGATGCTCATATCAGCTCCAACACTTGCTTCATCCAAATCTTCAAATTGTTCCTCATGATTGATAACACTTAATATAGAACCCTTGGTTCACCTCACACAGTTTCAATATCCTCTTTGCTGATTTTAAATGAACCTACATCACAATATAAACACCCGCTTGTAGTCATTATCAATAACATTATGTGATTCAACAATACTTACATATGATTTAGGATAAATTGTACTTGCAATCCTGCAAATAAGAATTAGTTAGGCCAAATTACGAACTCAATAGGAAGATGTGTTAAAATCGTGGAACAAAACCCACAATACATAAACAGAGTAATTGATACCAAAATCTATTGAGCAATAATTAGTGAATCTAAAATCGATTGAACAACTAATCAGTGAATAAAATATTGATTTGAGCAAAAATCAATGAATCCAAAAACCGTCTCAAACAATTAACAATCAAAGAACATACCTGCATATTAGGAACGAGATAGTTTAAGATCAATTAATCCAAACATAATCGATTGGATAAGAATCCTGATTGAAGATCATGTGCCTAGACAGAAGATCGTGTACGTAGATTGGAAAAAAGCAGTGCTGGAATTTGGTTGTTAATGGAAACCAGAGAGTTGTAGGGAATTTGTTTAATTACCACTTTACCCTTTTAATTAAAACACAAGGGAAATAAATGAGTGGCTGAGATTTTGTTCTTATGGTTCTCACAAAAGATGAGTGTTCTCATTTAAACCCTCCCCTATATATATATATATATATATATATATATATATATATATATATATATATATATATATATAATACAAACTAGGGTTACTTGTAGAAATAAACATTTAAGTGCCCTACTTGTTTGACTAATGACAAAATCTTCTCTTCACCAAAATGTCAACGATGTATGTTTCATCGTGATATAAGTCTTCAATCTTTGTGTTTTAGTAGCATACGACTATATATAACACCAACTAGTGTATACAAATCATCTTTACCTTAAAAGCCTATTTATCACCAAATAATAATCTTGAAGCCACATGGCCGAAGAATTTCAGGCTGCTGTATACAGTGGAAGCTGGTGGATGTCACCAAGAACAGCCTGAAACTACTCATCGTGTTCATCGGATATAGCAAACATGGAGAATTTTGGACCCTTTTGGCCAAAGGATTTGATGTACAAGAAATCAAAGTCAAGTGATGAGTCTTCTGATGACTCCATGGTCTTTCAAGATATTCAGAAGCCTGGAGGCCACACCACCATCATGTCTCCGGATTCCGCTTCCCGGATGATGGCCACCGTCTTTTCGGATTTGGTGGAAACCGCAACCACTGATTCAAATCACAATTATTTGTTATCGTAAGATTTGTGACCACAGCTGTTCCCTTTTGTTTAATTTGCTAATTAACATTTCATACACAAAAAAGTTTTGATTTCTAGGTGGTCTGGTCTATAAGAATTAAAATCGTTTCAATGAGATTTTTAAACATGTTTTGGTTTCTAGTGAGTCCGCTAGTTAAAAGAAGCAAACTTAATTGGCCGGAATTCATTATCATACTCATTGTTTTTAGTTTTTTCATGTCAGCGTATCCGGTGTATTCGAGGATACACTTGCTACGTGAATAAGAATATATGGTGTTATATGTGTTTAAAGTCGGCTATCAAACTCCTTAGAAACATTTATCATTTGTTATAACACCTAGAAATCAAAATATTTTCAAAAAAAGCCATTCTTCTTTTTCTTTCTATCTTTTTTCTTTATAGTTGTTGAGTCGGTAGTAATTTCCACGGAATCAAATGGTCCATACCATACAAGTCTGCTTTCGGTACTTATATCTTTGTAATCACATGAAAAAGGCGATTCAGATTTTGATCAATCATGTTACATATATTCTGTCAATTTTTAAATCTTCTTCTTGTCTTGTTGTAGTAGGGTACAAGAAGAGATGAACACCTTTTCCACTAGTGGTGATGACGGTTTAAAGGTGGAGATAGAGGCTGAGCATCAAGTTTTCAACGTGAACGATTCACAACAATCTTTAAGTTTCGCCACCGGTTCCAATAATGGTTGCACCACCTTTCCTATTAGTTCTACTTCATATGGTTACCCATCAAGTTTGGTACAATCTTTGTTTAGTAGTAACTCACCACCACAATCACTGCCCAGTCCGCCGCTATCACCACCAGAACAACCTCTTTATGATTTTCAATCAAATTCATTCAATCTCAATTCTTTCGTTCAAAGCTCGCCAAAAAGACAAGTTCTTGGTGATTTTCACTTGACCAACAACACTACTTTCTCTAGTGGTTTAGCAACAACTTTAGACCATGATTTTACAAGTTTTTACCCATCTTCCTACAAAGAGAAAGAGAGTTTCCCCAACCTCACTATAGAGGTAATAACTTTTTTCTTGTGGTTGCATATAATTACATAATATACAACTTCTGTTTCAACAAGAAGGTTTTTGGCTAAATAAAAACCGGTCTTTGCTTTTTTAAATTCAGCAAAATCATCAAGAAATTCTGGATTTGGGTTCATCTACAAAGAAATGCCTTAATGAACTTCCATTGAAGCGACCACGGCTTGAAACACCATCACCGTTACCAACCTTTAAGGTTCGTGATGTTTCTCTATATATTAATTGACAAACATGCTTTCTTATTATTTCACAAAAAAAGTTCATCACATAATTTGGAGTCTCTAAACATATCAAGAAAACACGATAACTTGATTAAAGCTCCTACCCTTCTCTAGAGTTTACGAACATGTGAAAAGATATTTGAAATGATGACTTGTTAAACATATAATTCAATCGCCAAAATAAGATTATTTATATATATCTTTTCTATTTGAAACAAAGTTAAATGTTACTCTATCAAATTTTGACAAATTTAAGTGTTAACGAGTCATTATTTAAAAAAAATAAAATTTTATATTCATTAACAATATTCACAGTGTTCAGGGAGTTTTCAAAATTTGTAGGCCTTGTGCGAAAATAAAAACGGGCCCCTAAAATATAAACTTTTAGAAAATACACAAATTCATTTAAACTTTAACTAAGTTTCTATTATAACAAACACTAATAGATTTGAATGGTTTTTCAGGTTAGAAAAGAGAAATTAGGAGATCGAATCACTGCGTTACAGCAATTAGTTTCACCTTTTGGAAAGGTATATGCTTTTACATATCCTTGTACTCTTTTCACTCAATTTATTCTCGTATTCTATTATACCCTCTTTCAAAAAACTAGTGCTTGCTAATGTTGAAGAATTTATTCCTATCAATCGTATTTGACAGACTGATACTGCATCTGTGCTTCATGAAGCGATTGAATACATCAAGCTTTTGCATGATCAAGTCAAAGTAAGTGTTTATTTGTGTTTCATAGTATTAATTAAATGAACAGCTAACAGATAAATATGTAAGTATGTTTACTTCATGATATTTAGTTTTCTTCAATTCGTGTGTTTCAGGTATTAAGTGCATCTTACATGAAAGGAGTTACAAAGCCACTTCCGGTGAGAGTCTGCCCCCTCTAGAAATTAAGCATTTTTTTAAATTTAAATATGAGTGTACGTGTGTAACACAAATATGTATGTACATATGTGGGTAAAAATGACAATGGGTTGGGTATGACTAATTTTAGTTCTATACATATTGTAAAACAATGTCTCTTTCTCAGCCCAATGGTCGTCAGTTTCGGGGATACACATGGATATCAAGTATACCCATTAGTATTTTAAAAAAATCGGTTGGAATTTTCTAAGCATATTTTTTTCTTTCCTTTATAAATTTATATAGTTTATGGTTTTAAAATCTACAATAATTTAAAATATGGTAAATTACATTCAAATCATAATCATCATAAAATATTTCAAATCATAATCATCATTAATATTTGAGATATTCAAAATTGTAAATATCAATGATGATCTATGTATCAGATATATCACAAAAGAAAATTTTGTTATCCAAGTAATGTAGCTACTAAAATAAAGGATTACTAAACAAGGGTTAAGTTAAGATTAAAACAAAATTTTAAAATTTTGAGGGTATATAATTCGGGTAAATGAGTATATATTTTTAGGTAATTGTTGTCGGGTATTACCAAATTCCATACCCGTGATTTACTCGCGACATATTTATTGTATATGTGTATTTACATGTACGCACATACACAAACTAATGGGCTATACATAATTTTCTTTTTTTATCTCTAACTTTCATGACACTATATTTATATTGTTTTAGATTCATGATAAAGTGAAAGATGGACACAAACAAGACCTAAGGAGTCTAGGTCTTTGCCTTGTGCCAGTATCTAGTACGTTTCCAATTGCAACTGAGATGGCAACTGATTTCTGGACACCAAGTTAAGAAGGCTCGTTCAAGTAGAGACCACGACAAGCAAAGAAACTTGTGTCATCTGTTGAACTTCACATAATCACATATAAACGTTAAACTTAAGAGTTGCATTATTTAAGCTTTTAAATGTTTGGAATTAAAGTTGGCTATTCAAAATAATAGAAAAGCAGAAAAAAGTGAAATAGAGGAGCTTGAAAAGAAAAGAGTGGCATCCTTTGTTACAACACAATTTTCATAATCTATGAAAATCTTGTTTTAAATGCCTTTATTTTATTTGGTATCAATTTAGTATCGGGATAGAAAGAAAAAAGAAAGGCAAAGAAAAGGGGAAAGGGAAAAAGTTACAATGCGACTCTTCAAGGACCTCCAATGGTCAGATTGAGAGGGCAAGTAAATGATTAGGTTTCCGATTGAAAATAAATGTTCTTTCAGTTGTATTAATGATCTTTTTTGATAATCAATTTTTTTGGAAGGCTGTATTGTATTAAAGACTAAAATAACATACAAAATACAAGGTTACAATTTAAAAATCACTATTCAAAATCATACCAAGGCTTGATACAAAAATACTATCGAGCCGGGGGTCTCACTAAAAGCAGTCACTCTATTCCTACGGAGTAGATGTAAAACTATTTACATCTTACCCTTCTCAGCCCATATCTTAACTCTGTTATTGATGGAATTCCTGAGTATGATAATGAATTCTAAATTATACCAAGATGACCACTAGACCGAGTCCAACCTTAATCTATTCTTTATCCAAAGAAATCTCATTGTTTTTATTTTTTTAGTATCCGCCCAATCACAATATTTTAGATTCAAATATCATATCGTTTTGTTGATCTCCAAATAACCCAACATGATATAAACACTATTACTTAGAATTGTTTCTGTTTTATGTGGGATCCATCAATCCCATTATGTAGTTTAAGAGATCATTGAAAGAGAAAGCAAAGATCAGTGGAATCGAACACCATGAGGATATGTGCTGTCAAACAACCGTTGATATATAGCCTGCCGTGAAGATGTGCTCAAATTATTGACTCCACAACCCCGCAAAGTACACAATGCGTAGAATTTTATACTTCTTTTACTTAAATTTTAATTATAATATTATGATACGATTTTGTCAGAATTTTTTAACCAAAAGCTTTGGTTTCTTATATTGGTTAGCACGGTGCCCCGTCTCATTACAATTGTAACAAGTCCCTTGGAAAGGAGTAGACTTCTTTTGCACAACCTCCTATTTGGTCTAATGATGTTAACCTTTGCTTTCCCATTGTCCTTCTTCCTACCCTTTGCCTTGTTCCCCAGTGAAGATTGCCCATTTTCCACCATATTTTCTTTAGCCAAAGCTTGCAAAGTGGTACCTTTTTGGGCTACCTTGTAGTCCTCTTCTATCCGAAGACGGACCACAAGTTCCTCCACGGTTATCTTTTTTCACTTATGCTTGAGGTAGTTCTTGAATTCTATCCAAGAAGGAGGCAACTTCTAAATCATGGCTGCAACATGGAATGTCTCATTAAGTTTCATGCCCTCGTGGATATCGTGCAGTATAATATATAACTCTTGGACCATTTTGTAGTCCAAGAAAGGGCCACAATAAATTTCTTCATTTTAGCATCCTCTGTTTTGTACTTCTTGTCTAAAGACTCCCGTAATTCTTTGGAAGTCAAAACATTGTACTACACGTTATACAACAAGTCCACTAGGCCGTTTAACAAATAACATCTACATAATAAATACGAATGCGTCCAAGCATCTACCACACTTAAAGAGTGAGCATTGATCTCCCCTTCCACACTTTGGGGAGCGGATTCAGTGAACCTTGCGAGGTTCAAGGTGGTCAAGTAGAAGACATCTTCTATTGCCGCCTTTTGAAGTTCAGACCCGAGAACTTCTCGGCGTTTTAGCATGATTGGCCACAATGGACGCTCCCAACATAATGTTCAGGGGTGTTCGAGTAATAACATTGTTAACGTTCTCAGTTGACATTTTCTAGAAAGAATATTAAATAATCCAAGTTAATCTTTGATAAATAAAAATCCATTTTATTATTGTATCCGACTTGGTTACTCAAATTGAAAAATTAACAAGATGTTTAATGTTAAACAGAAGAGAGACGCGTTCAAGGTTTTTGTAAACTGATCTGTAATCAACTAGAGACAACCCGCATGTTAGGTCTAATGCGAATTAACAAAGGCGTGCATAAAGAAGTAGAACAAAAACAAAATGTTAGGCTTCTAAGTCCAACTTTGAAGACTATACATGAGGTTTTAGGATTTAGAGACAAAACTGTAGTGTAAACAAGATTCTGTTTTTACAGAGTGCTCCTTTGAATCAAAATAGAGAACAAAAAATGTTTTCAAAACACAAACTGTGTGAAAATGAAACTGGTTCGAGATCACCGACAAAATGGTTTGAACTTTACACTAACGGTGTTATAAAATTTGTTTTAAGATTGTAGGAATCCGTTTGTGTAGAAAATAAATAAAAAGCACTTTTATTAATAATCACAATACAAAAGCAAAGGAAAGCAATAAATTACAGACAATTACAACAAAAATAAAGGAAAAGCAAGAACAAAATTTAAACAGAAAAGGTGTTCTTGGCTTAGGATCATGTTAGACATAGGTCCCTCAAAAAAAATTCGAGTGTCCTAGGAGAACACATTTGTTTCCAGGATACAACAGCCCAAACAATTACACTGTCAGGGAAGACTAAGAAACCCGAAGGTGTACCTCGTAGATGATGATCAGAAAAGATTGAGAGAGTTAGAGAGAGTGTATTGTTGTATGTTTTTGTGTCTCTACAAACAAAGGCCTCTCTTTAGGTTTATAGTGAACTTCGATTTGAAATAGTTTGACCAAATGAAAGATGAAAAATAAATTGCTTTGAACATCTTCAATGCTCTTTATTCTCTCTTGAATTTCGATTTGTAACTTTTTGACCGCTAGTTACAACATACAGAAAGATGATATGCTGCTACAAATTCGCACGCGCACGCAAAACTGGTCTGCGCACACGAGGTGGTTGTTAGGTCCGAGTTTACAAGGTTTGTAATTAGAAACACAGATTTTAAGTTCCAACAATTGTGAATTGTGTAAACAAAAGGTAAATAATCACAAACAAGAAGTCATCATCAACATTTGTTTTTCATTAATCATAAATGATTCAAATATTTTACAAAAGGTTGACTCTACGGACACCCCCTCAACCGACCACGTAACAATTTTGTTCGTACAAGAGAAAAGTGATGTATGTGATAAATAGATCACTAACAGGTGTAATCTATTTATACTAAGTACTAAAGCACTGTTTTGTGATTGGCTAACATCACTCTGATAGTGACATCTAACATTCCTAACAGAAAAGATGTCACATATGTTGCAAACATCCGTACAAATCCTATAATCGATTCTAACTAGTCTATGCACTGATACAAGATAAATACGATTACATTAAGAAACCACTGTCTAGACTATCCTGTGTTGTTGTGATCCAAACATATGTTTGGCCATACAAATATTTGGTCTTCTTCATTAAACCTTTGATTTCAACAGACTTTCGCCTTCAATAGATGTTTTTTCTTGAACACTGGTTCTAAGCCTTGATTAGATGTTTGCTTTGTTATTCAACAGATGTTCTGGTTAGGTGTTCAAGATTCACTATATTTGGAAGAGACTTGTTCAATCTTTTGTTTATTTCTTGGTCAGATGATCATGTTTTCACTTTTGAATATCATTAGTTCTTTTGTAGGTCTAACAATGGTCGATCCTGCTAGCCCGCACCATCCTCTACACCTCGCGTGCACATGAGAATGGTAGATCCTGCTAGGAAAAACCGAGTGGTTGAGTCTGTTGGCTCACGCTATCCTTTACACATTGTGTTTACATGCCACGTCACTTCGCTAGGCAGAGGGCCGCACGGCTAATCGCCTCGCGAACCAGATCACTAGTTGGTCATGCGCCAACTCGCCACGCCACCTGTGGATACCTGGACCCACCGCCTGGTCCTCACCATATATCACTTAATACACACATCCTATCAAAAATACAAAGGTGACTCTCAAGCGGATTGCGTGGAAATGAAGTACGCCATCAAAGCGGCACACTGCGTCTTTCGCCCAAGCCATGCATACACGTATGTGAGTTGGGGTGCTCCGTACCTTCACAAACAAAGTGGTATGAGGTGCTAGGGAATGATGAGGGATGGAGGCTTTTCATATATAAGCCCATCCTTTTGCTTTTCCTCCTCCTATGTGGGACAAGTTCCAGTTTTCTATTTCTTTTACCTTCCATTTTTGTCACCTTTCTTTAGTTCGGGTTTCAACTTTGAGCATCGATATCTCATTATCTTAGCTCTGATTTGTATGCGGTTTTGTTTGTTGTAAAGCCCTTACAGCATATATAATAGACCACAAAATATTACTTATATTAACAAAAGTATAATATAAATTTATATTCATCCAGATTTGGGAAAAAAAATACACATTTACACTAGATGAAAATATTCACATTTTCATCTATAAGACCCAACCCACCACCTGGTGTATGAGATCATGCCTTCTTGGTGCTTGTTTTCTTGGGTGATGGTGGATGGTTTAGTAATAGAAATGTATCTTGTGTGCATGTAATCATAGGATGTGTGTTACGAGAAGGTAGTGATAGGGGGGGGGGGGGGGGGGTGGGGAGGGGAGTGGTGTTTAATCGGGTATGTGATGATAAAACTTGTTCGGTGGTAGTAGGTGGATGAAAGGTGGGTAATGTCAAAACATGGGGTATGGTGGTGGTGGCAAAAAAGTACTATTAGGTGAAAAAAGAGTAAAAATACTTACATGGAAAACATGTAGAGAAGTATATGTAGTACCAGAATTTGGGCCATGACACAAATATCCATGACCATTAGAAGCATACCCTAGAAAAATTTTATGTAGGTAATAGTTTGTCTTGATGGATGTGTACAAGAAAGGGATAACAAAGGCATCTAAAGATGTGTAGATGAGTGTAGTTGGGTTTAGTTTGAAATAAAAGTTCATAGGTAGCGCAATGATTAAGAATTTTTGAGGAAGACGATTTATTAGAAAAGTGGTCGTGCTGAAGGCATCATATATACTAGTAAACTTTGCAAAAGTTCGCTTAAATAAGTAAAGATCGAGCAGTTACAGATAAATGACGATTTTTTTCTTTTGGCAACTTTGTTTCGTTGGACTTTGATCTCAAGGTAGACTTATAATTCAATATGGATGAAAGTCACGATCTTCAAACAACGTTAATGAAAAGAATTAGTTTTTATAAGGGTCTAAAATTCGTAACGGTCGGGCTCGTAATCCTAATTTTCATTTTTGCCTGCATGTGGTCAAAGGTGATTATCTTTAACCTCAAGGATTAACTATCATGAATCAAAGAGGCCTAAAATCACCCAAATTGGAAACCCAAAAGCACCCATAAACATTTTTACATCATCACACCTTTCTAGTTTTAACCATTCATTTTCACCATTCATTCCTTCTCTATATGTTATATATTAATAAAAAGTAAGGGGCCAACCACAAGTCAATTTTGGACGTTCCTCCATGAAACCATCAGTTAAAAATGCCCCCTAAAACCAATCTTCACAATAATGAAAAATGGATGATATGGAAAACCGGCGGAAAATATCGCCAAAAAACAATCTATTGGGGATGGTCTTGTATGTCAATGGTTTCATTGAGTTCATTTAAAATACTGGTTGAGGATTCCTTGAATTCTACCATATTGGTCAAGGAAAAAAGGCATGAACTCTCCTTTTGCTAATTAACCTTTTTAGATATGTTGATTGTTGTATTATGTCATAGGTAGTAGACTGATTCAACTTTAATTCTCCTGGTCAAAATCTAATTGCTCTCTTTAAAGCCAGAAAATCTAGAATGACAGGCTGAAAAAATAGGAGAAAAGGATCTTTTGTGGCATTCTTATCACCACATAAAAGGTAAAGTGTGATTAATGAAACCACAAGTAATTATCATTTTATGTTTAGATATGGGACGTCAATGTAACATTGCTCACTTGCCCATATAAAGTCGTTTTATGGCTAATAAAGTGCACACAATGATCTGTTCAATTCATAATATCCCCATTAATTAAAATCCTCTAACGGCTTAGATGTTTTCAGGAGGAGCGGATTTTTGTTGTCGGGTATATAGCTGAAGTAAGGTTCTTTTTTTTAAGATTGCTTAAGGTAGATTTTGAATCCGGTGTATTTACCATTGTTCAAAACCTGATGTAATATCTTTGTTTTCCCTTGGCTACTTGCTAAGTTGGATGTGAAATCACATAAAGATGTGCAGTATAACCTCATAAAAGTTTCTCAGCAGTGCACATACATGACAAAACAACAGTCAATATGATCGGGATCTGCATCTCAATTTTTGGTACAACAATACGAAAAACAACAGTAAATCTCAAGGATGCAAATTTCGATCACTATACCAGCTGTTGCTTCTATAGATCCATTTACATAGTCTGCACTAATATCCTTCTTATCTGAAAAGTATGAATTTAGTTCTTCTGACCTATCGTCCAGTGATAGTCGTCATTTGTTACCTCATTTACACTGTTAAGCTCTCTTTCTATTGTAGAAATCCCTATTCCAATTAAAGACCTACCAGCATAGAAACCAGGTTCGTCTGGTTGGCGTACTGAAACAAAATTATCACCTTGCTCCATGTTGACAACCTCAGACATTGTAGGCCGATCTTCAGGCTGCTTTTGAACACATAACAAACCAATATGTATACACTTTATCACTTCATCCTTCTGAAAGACCGACTCAACTAATACCGGGTCCATTAGTTCTAGGGGTCGTCCTGCAGTCCACAACTTCCATGCCTGAAAGAAACATTAAGGAAAATTTATGTGAAAATGAAGCTACATGAATGAGTAATATGGGTTTTGCCTCAACAACCAAGGGACATAACTTAGTACTTACATGACCTAGCAGGTTTAAATTATGATCAGGATGATGAAATCCCCAATTCTTTTTCCCACTTATTATCTCCAAGACCAATACACCAAAGCTATAGACATCAGATTTGGTTGAAAAATGTCCGTTCATTATGTATTCTGGAGGCATATAACCACTTGACAAAAGAAAGTAGTTAGATACAATAGTTGAGAGTTGCATTTTTTTATGGTAAAAGGTAGGCAGAGGTCTAGTGCATTCTTACTGTGTTCCAATTACTCGGTTTGTTGTTTCCTCTTTCTCACTTGCGAGAATTCTTGCCAATCCAAAGTCAGAAATCTTGGGGTTCATTTCTTTATCCAGCAAAATATTACTTGCTTTTAAGTCGCGATGTATTATTCTGAGTCTCGAATCGTCATGGAGATACACAAGCCCTTTTGACACTCCTTTGATAATCTTGAAACGAACATCCCACTTTAAGAGCCTTCTCTTGACTTGATCTACACATTTCGACGAAATGAAAAGAAAAGCACAATGTACAAAAGGTACTATCAAAATTTAAAAATCCTGAAAATTAATTTACCAAAAATGATTTGATCTAGGCTGTGGTTTGGGAGGTATTCATATACTAGTATCCTTTCATTTCCTTCAATACAAAATCCCAAGAGCTTCACAAGATTCCTATGCTGGAGCTTTGCTATCAAAGTGACTTCGTTCTTGAATTCCCGAATGCCTTGCCAAGAACTCTCGGCTAACCTCTTTACAGCTACTTCCTCTCCACGTGCTAATTGACCCTGAAAATAAATAATGCTTTTATTTTTTGTTTTTCATTTTCTCTTGAATTGCGGCACACATTCTAGAAAGGTTACCTTATAGACCCTACCAAACCCTCCTTCGCCAATCTCATTAGAACTAGACCAGTTATTAGTTGCAGTGGCGATTTCATCCAATTCATAGAAATGACAATCTGCAGTATCATCCTCTTGAGATCTAAATTCTGTCAATGCACTGTGCTCCTGTACTGATGCTAAATACAGTGAAGCAAATTTAGAGAACACAAATGATAAGGGAAAAACATGAGTATATAATATTTTTATGAAAGATGAAAAGAGTGGTACCTTTTTTCTTTGATTTTTTAAGGATACAGCGAAATCGAATTATAGCAGCCAGTAGAAGTACAAAAGCAGTTGCAGACAAGAAAACAATAGCCACAATGAATATTACTTTCTTCCTCTTCTTGTGCATGATAGAATCTGATTATTGAAACATTTCAATGAAAATTAATCAAGTCAAATATAGCATTGTCACAATTAAATTGTCTAGCAGACATCATTAAGCACCCTAATGTTTTCTTCTTTAAGTTTGCAAAGGCAGCGAAACAAACATATAACATACTTGCGAGCCATGTAATGTGCTTAGCTAGCGTTACGTCGAGAAACACCCACACATATATTTTACCAACATAAATGATTGTTTTCTCATAACATGTGATATTACTAAGCTTCTAGTGACAGTAACAGATGGCAATCAGCCATCAATTGACAAGCACAAAAGAATAGTTTAACTTCAATATGAATGTTCATCATCTTTTAAGACTAAAGTGCAGCTCAAGACTACCATTTGATTTTGTGACGCCTGCTGCTATGCTGGTGGTCTGTTTTTGCATTACCAGTGGTAGTAACTTTGAAGTTTACAAGTCATGGATAACCAGAATGTACTCTTTAGGTAATTAAGTTTACAGGAAAAGTACTGATTCATTAATGATTACATAAATCGTTAGATGATACATCACATTCACCATAATGCTGTTTTAAGTAATTTAACCTTAAATACATTCTAGATCTAAATGTCTTAGACATGTCCAAAGGAATTTTCAACTCATGATTTCACGAACTTGCAAAAACTAAGCTAAATAAGTTAAAAGCAAATAATACCTAGCTCGATGTGTGACATGTGTATGTAAAGATCATTTCCACCTCCATAAACACATTCTAGATCCTACATGTCTTAGACATGTCCAAAAGATTTTTTAATTCATGATCTATTTCAAGAACATGCAAAAACTAAGCTAAATAAGTTGAAAGAAAATAATACCTAGCTCGATGTGTGACATGCGTATGTAAAGATCATTTCCACCTCCATGAATCACTCGCAAATCATTGAGATCATCAAACCAAACAACACAAATACTCCCATTCCCATACATGTTCAAGCTAGTGTATGCCATGCAGTTGCATTCTTTTAAACACTTGTTCTCACAATCTTCGGTGCTCATAGCACCCCATACAGTTAAATTATCAGGCAATTTCATTTGTTCATACTTCAAAAATCCATCACCATTGGAGCAATTCAGATCATGGTTCCGTTTGCATCCACTTGAGCACTCAAATCCACACCAATCAACTGATGAAATTGCCATGAAACCTTGTTCCAGGCATCTACAACTTGGATCATCACTATAACATATACCATAAGAGCCACAAGATCCAATCCGGTCACAGTTATCTTTATTTAGTGTCAGAATTGTTAGCCATCCATCATTCTTGCTCTTCCACCAAAAGAACTCAAGGCTGCCTAGTGGACTCAAGACAAGCCTCAATAACATGGACTCGTTAAAGGGTGCAAACTTGAAAGAAACTTTATCATCATCAAACCTCAATGTGGTCGACAAAACTGGATTATCCTTTAGAGAATTCATACCACTAAACATTTCACCATCCCACGGCCCCCATCGCGACAGTCTAACACCATTTTCTTTTGTGAGAACCAACTGGGGAGCATGAACCAACTTGTCAAACCCGAACTTGAAATCACCATCAGATGGATCGTCTTTCTTTCTCCACGAAGTGATCGCTAGGTATCCAACCCGAGATCCATAATCCAAACTGAGTTCCATCCAGGCAACAATGTATCTCCCGGAAGATTAAAGCTTTCCCAGATACTATCTCCACAAGATGAATTATCACAATCTCTAACAACAAGATTTCCAGAATCCAAAAGCTGCATAACCGGTTTACGAGCCATAGAATGAGAATAACCTCTAGGAACCTTCCTCCAGATGACTCTTCTACTAGCATCTTGTATTACAAGACCACCAAACTCATTTAACACCAAATGAACGCCCACCGATGGTCTTCGAACCGGCCTTCTTCGATTAGCTACCCAAACAACAGTGAGGGGTGCTATATTTTTGTACCAAACACCCAAAAACTTTATATCTTTGCATGGATTTGAAGGACAGAAAAAACCCAACTCAAATCTTCGGTTTTTAGACACTAATGCATCACCATCGTATAACGATTGGGTTGTACCGAGGCTCAGGGTGGTTTTTAAACCAGTAATGGTGTTGATTGGAGAAGCATTTGATGCATATATGTAGAGGGCTGTGAATACCCAAAAATAAGCAGACATTTTTTGGGTATTCTTTTTATTTTTTATACTTAATCGAGTAAGAAAGAGAAGAAGATTTTCTGATGTGACAGTTGACCCTTTAATTTGTTTACTCTAAATTACAGACTGCAGTCTTGTCGGAGACAGATACGCTTTTTGTTGTGAAAGATGTGTAAATTTATTGAAAACCTGCACGAGTGAATTGAGTTTTTTTGGAGGATGTAAGCCATGATCTCAGGGTTGACATTTTTTCCAAGTACGATAATATATATTATATATATATATATATATATATATATATATATATATATATATATATATATAAGGGTGAATATTTCTAGGAAAATATATTAAAAATTGTTGAAAAGATGATAATTAAATAGCAAGAAAAAAGTAAAAACTAGCCATCTCTAAGGTGTGCTTGTGATAATAATCGGTGGCTATAATAAAACATAGAAGGATAAATTATTATTATTATTTTTTTTATTTTTTATTTAGTCAATTATATACCAAAGTAACAAATTACAAACACGTGGCAAAAAATATTACCTATGAGCTTGATTCACTGAATAAAATTAGGGCAAATTCCGGAATGAGTTGTGAATGATTCCACTTGCCCCAAATAAATTCTTGGAGATGTTTGATTGAGACTTCAAATTTGGTATACATTTTCCATGTATGTTGTGATTTATGAGGAAATGATGTGAAGATGCCCAAAAAAGTAAGCTTGAAGGTGATGAAATTTATGCAAAGATGAAAAGGGGAAAGAAAAATAAGACGCGAACTCGAAACTTCGGTTTTGATGGTTCTGGCGATTACATCGACAATGGCTAAAACAAGTGAGGGTTAAGAGATGGGCACCGATTGTTTAGCCGATGCAATTGACGGAATTATATAAAAGGTGAGTAATTTAGGGGAAACGGTGGGTTAAATGCTCCAAAGCATCTTCCACCGAGAAGAAAATGTGAATCATTTTTATAAAAACATGATTTTAAAAGAAACCCGCAAGTGGTTTTTTTAAGTCAATGTTTGTTCTTTATGCGATGAAAAATGTGATCTTTAGAATTTTACCTACATTTTATACTAATCTATGCAATTTTAGTTAAAATTTAGTCAACATTATACGATGTCATTAATCCATAAGTGAAATCCTCCAAATTAAGTTGAGAATATTGGTGTGTAATTAAAGTAAAATAATGACATAAATAATCATCTTGGTAACAAAATTGTGAAATCCTCATTCTGAGCATCTTTTAATTTTGAAATTACCTATATATGCATATAGATACTTGTATAAGTTCTTTGCAGCAACCACACAAACTACATATCTTAAAACACCAAAATATATAAACAATACTTGAAGTATATGTATCCAGTATCAGTATCCAGTTAACTGTTAATTATCTATTAACTATTCTCTCCATTAAGTAATTAAAAATGCATCATATTCTATACTATTTATGTTCTAAATGTGAATCCATTGATATGAATAATCTTGTTACATTTACTAATTGTTGGTCGATAAATAGTCTATTAATAAATGTGTTGACCTCAAAAGATTATTAATCTACAAAACTTTTTAATGTACTATAATTACATCATCGCCTATTTTTTGCACTCTACGAAACACATAATTCTTTTTTTACACGCTACATATTAAACACACACAATTTTAATTATTTTATATGCACCACAACTTGTGGTTGTGATTTTCTTTTGTTACACTAAGGTGTAAACGGGCTAACCTGAGTTGAGCCCGAGCTCGACAAGGTTCAAACTCATTAAACTTATGGTAGTTGAAGTTTGAGTTTAGCCTTTTTATTATTGGCTGATTAATTTATCTAGTTATACTTAAACTTTATAAATCTTATACATACATATATACAATATATATATTGAATTGAATGGTTTAAATAAAAAGCAATCAAATTTGTATAAAGAAGGAAAAGAAAAATCAATCAATAAGAATATTTCATTTAATTTTGTTTTTAGTTTTATTCTAGAACTACATGAGTAATTTTCTATAAATCATTGATTTACTACATTCCAATAAATTAGGTAGCTTTAATAAATCATTTTCGGAACACCATAAATAAAAACTAATTCAAATTATGAATTATTATATTTAAACACACTCACTATTTTATCTACAAAATTCTACTTACACATGCATATTATTGTACCTAGTAAAATATAATATACTTCTATGTACCTACACACATTTGTTATTATTTCTACACCTACACATACATGCTATTATATACACAATTATACTTATACTTAAAGCGGACCTACCTTGAAAAGTCCAGATACACTAGAACCCACTCGGTTTTAAATTATTAGTAGAAAACTTATACAGGGTGAACCCATAACAAAGAATTTGAAGTGGTCTACTGGTTTGGCGCTCCCTTTCTGTATACGGGGTTGTGAGTTTAATTCTCCCCCTGTGTTTTTTGAACCTTTTTTTATGTAAATTCCAAATTACTGAACTAAGGTTTCTTAAAATCAAAACAACTGCCCACCTACACCATCATCATCGTTCATTCCTTCGCTCGCCATTCTAGAAAAATACCATAAAGAGAGCCGAGAGGAGACAAGAGAAGACTGAGTCACAAAGACACAGCCGCTGCACTCCAACTCCATCAGGCAGCCACGCCGTCCACCATTCCATCCATCGACCATCGTATCTCTTTCATGTTTTTTTCTACATTTATTCACTCAATTTGCTAAAGTTGTTGCTTGATTTGTTGATTGTTGTGTTTTAATTTGTTGAAACTTGTTATATGATTATGAGGCTAGGAGTTGGCTATAAAGTCTAAATTTCTAAAAAAGTGTAAAAAACATAAAACATCAAGATGTCAATAATAAAATACAACAAAATGAAGATTACTAAAGCATCATGTGGGTTGTGTTTTGTGGTTTTGATGATGAGGCTTTGATTATCGAATGATAAACATTATTGTGTTTTATGTTGATTAGCATGTTGTGTTTTATATTCATAGTTCTACAATTATGTGTGTGAAGTTTTATGGACCATTATGGTTTAAAATGGTGTTTTAGTAGTCTTCACTTGGGTCTTTGTGGGGTTTAGGTGTGTTTTAGGGCTGGAATTATAATGTTTTATGACTTTTCACACTTTTTAGGAAATTTAGATTTTGTAGCCGAACCCCACTGTTATGATGATATATGGTATTATAAATTTAAAATTTAGAATTTTTTTAATTAGGTATCTTGAATCATAGTTTAAAACTCTGATTCACTACTACAAAAAGACCAATTTATAGCGGTGTAACATTTAATAAACTGGTTCGTGGTACCAGTATAAAAAACTTGTTTAAATTGGTTCCATGATCGTAATAAAAAGACTCTTAACCATTGTTAAGAAAACTAGGTATAGCGGGTGACCAACCGTTATTATTAGTAACACTCTAACATATCTAAAAATAGTGGTATACCAACCGGTATAACTGTTAATTAAGTTATTAATTATATTATTTTTACAGCGTTATAAAGAAACGGTTTAAATGGTTAGTACATAAGTTAATTGCTTGGATGGTCCTTGTGGTTTGTCATTTTTCATCTTTAGTCTCTAACTTTCTGAAATTACATGTATGTTGCCCGTGGTTTTCTCACTTGTTACTTGGATAGTCCCCTGACTAGATAAGTGTTAGTTTTTAGCGTTAAGGATGTTTGAAATGACTAAACTACCCTTTGTTATTAAAAAACAAAAAGAAAACATTAAAGCAAAAATCAAAGATGGGACCTATTTATCTTCAACAACCCACCAAAACTCTTTCTTCCTCTCATAGCGGTCGCGATAATTCTACTCCAACATGTTGTGGTGGTGAGAACGACCGGTTGAACTCGTCGAAAAAACATACCAGCCATTCTTTTATTGCGTTGTGATCACTTGTACAAAGTTTCCCACCAAAAACCCCCCATTAAAAACGATAATCGATCAACACAAAATGCTATTGTACATGAGGGAGCCAAAAAAAACGAATGGTGAAGATCGGGTGAGTGGTGACCTACAAATTGATGAATATGTTATTGTTGGATCCTGAGTTTGTAACACTTGCAAGTTTAAACAATGAAGAACAAACTATTTGTAAATTGTATTACGAACAAGGTAAACAAACAAGCAAGAAGTTATATCAAAACTATCTTCTATTGAATTTCAAATGATTCCAATTACGGTATAATGATTTACAAACCCCCCTTAGATTGATCACTAACTTTGTTGTTCGTACAAAAGGAATGTGTGTGATGAAATAGATCTCTAACACATGAGATCTATTTATACAAGTATGAAAGCTCTTTTTGCAATCAGCTGATGTCACCATGGTGACATCTAACATTCCTAACAGAAAATATTCTATAGATCTTAGCAAACATCTACGAGAATCTAACATCTGATCTATTACATGAAACACTTGTTCTTAGCTAAGTACTGTTACATTGAGTAAACCTCTGTTTTTCATGTTGTTGTTGGTTTGTATCAAACATCTGTTTGCCACAATAGATGTATGATCTTCATGATCAGTGCTTTGCTTCAACAAAGCTTAGGCCTTGAACAATGGTTCTTCTTTTTCAATAGTGGTTCCAAGGCTTCAACAGATGTTTGAATGGCTTCAACAGATGTTCTGATTAGTGTTCAAGATTCACTATCTTTAGGAAGAAAATGCTTCATCAACTCTTTATTTCGTGATCAGAAGGTCATGTTTTGGCTTTTTAATAATCTGTTCTTTTGTAGGTCCAACAATTATCTACAAGTATCCTGTTATGGCCTATGGCGATTAAGTTATGGTCAGAAAAGTGACCCGCGATGGCAATAAAGGGACCTGCAAATCCATTATACGTTGTCTTGCCAGTTGAAGTCCAGCATCAGTGGTGGTGAAGTGAAGTGATAGCCGTAAAAAAAAATTGGTGGTGGGGATGATCTGACAACAAGAAAAATGAGTTTTAGGGATGGTTTTCAAGGTAGGTGGTCAAAAGTTGAGATGGAAATGGTGAAGATCTGTTAGCTTAGGTGTGGGTAGGGTACGTGAGGCGGAGGGGTTTAGTGCGGGACTATTTGTTTGTTTATTTTAAAAAAAAAGGTATAATCATAGTTCTGCACCAACATAACTAGAAATTTAACATCCATCCACTCTAGGGAGCATCAGAGTAAAAAAAATATAAACATTGCAAGTTGATATATATCACATGAAGATAACATGAAAGAAAGATAACTCATATCTTGTAGACAACATAAATATCTATAGGTTCATTTGTTATATGTTTCATTTCCTAAAAAGGCGTAACATTGTAGAACATTTTTAATATGTTAGATCACAATTTGATATGTATTCTAGTTCATAGTATAACAAGGATTTAAGTATTATAAAGATCTTCAAGATGTCAAGTAATCACAAATTCATACATAATATTCATCACATCACCTAATAGTCGCATTCCTATCGTCTCTATTTTTATTGGCACTACATACAATTCAAATTAGTACTTCAAATTAAAAAAAATAACCAATTAATTGTTAAGACAACAATTATAAACTTATTTCTTATTCATTCCATCTTTATGGAACCCTGGATTCCATGCAAGACGATTTTTTGTTTATCAAGATTGGCACAAATTGCTTTAGTACAACATAATGCCATACAAAACCATTTTTTCCATGAACTTGACAACACATTCAACATTCAGAAGTTCTAAAGGTCGTGTACTTACTCAAAAATTAGTGAGAGTGTAGGTCCCCTAATCTGTATGGATCGTCACAGAATCGTCTATCCAACCTAGAGTGCGAAATTCTCTAGATCTGATTTCACAGAAAACCGAACAAGAACATGAACACGAACAAATACTTTCAATCTGTCTTCTATTGATTATCCAACACAAGTGTTTACAATCAATTCAAGACTCTCTCAACTTTCTCTGAAGTAATTAACTAATCCACTGATTAACTGATTGAGCCAAACGATCAACTTTAACCCTAATGCAAAGCTCCCTTTATATAGAGACATGTTTGCAACAAGGCTAGAGTTTCACCATATAAACTGCTAATGGGTCTAGGCCTAATTCGCCTACCATATGCTATATGGTGTCTGGTTTAGTCCAATTACTTCTAATTAACTATTACAAAACTAAACCCGCTAACCGTTTATCATTCTACGAATTACAAGATATCCAAAGAGAAAATCTAAGCTGTTGTCACAAATATGCACCAACAAACTCCCCTTGACAATAGCTTCATAAAACAACTTTGTCTTCGGTCATCTTGCAATTTTCAGCGTCTTTGAAAACATTAGTCTTTGGATAGCTTCAGCTTTAATAACTTATGTCAGCAACAGACTCCCCCTAAGACTCCCCCTAAGCTAATGAATCCAATCAGCAAATCTTCTAAATCGTTAGCGTATGAGTAAACTCCAGTTTAGCACTTGCATAGCAATCTTCAAAACTCTTCAACTTTGTCTGCAATGTAGAAAGGAGCTTCTACCATGTATCTAAACAAACTCCTATTCACCAAACTTCTCAACAACACACTGCTACAATCTATATACTATAAAACAAACATCTCGAGAAACCATAAAAATTTTTCAACACAAGTTGACAAATTATTATTATTCAAGAGATACAAAAACTGTATCACAGATTAAGCACTTCTCAACTCAAAACACATACATAAACTTTTAAGCACGCAGAACCTGCAAGATCGGAAAATATTGAACTCAGCTTCTAACATCGTCTCCCCCTATCGGTAACAACTCCTCCACGAATAACCATATTCTGTACATTAAGAATATACAAGAAAACGAAATATTTTTGGATTTTTATATTTTCGGAAAGCAAATAAAGAACGAAATAATAAACACTCTGTTTTTGTGAGAATCACCGTTAAGAAGATCATATCAGCAACATCAAACTGTTTTCACACTATTTGATAATTCTATATGCAATATTCATGAAAAACAGTTCAAGATGATTACCAATATTGTTTATCCACTTAAACAAAATACATGAACATTTCAAGGACCATTACCTAGTGATATGTTAAGATAATTTATAATGATATACTAGTGTGTCCCACTTCAGGACATACCCCCACGATCAAGGTATGCACAAAGATTCCTCATAGTGGGTGACTATACCGAAATTCATACTTATTGAGTTACAACGTTAGTTAATTGGTGATCAGGTCAGTACTTCTGTACAACAAAGAGACCAAATCCAACTGAGGGTTAGGGCAAATACCAAATTTTGGTACGAATATTGCAATTTGCACATTTGATTGACTCTCTAGGAGAGCTTCTTCAATTTTTGGGATTTGACATTTTAGCTCTTTCAAGATATCCTGGTTGTGCCTAGGTCAGCATATATCTGGTTGCAGCAGAAGGACAACCTTGATACCCCGAATGAAATAACGATATAAAGACCTAAAACTTCAGATTTTGGCAATCTATCAATGCAAGATTTAAGGTTATAAAACCATACGCCACTGATTTGTTACCCACTCATACACAATTTATTATATTTGTGTCACAAGGTAAGTTGATTATTTCATGGTTTTTGCCTACTGGTACATCATATGATGAAGCTGCTATCACACTTAAGCAATTTTAATTTTAATTTCTGTGTGACAGTCTATCTTGCTGATGTACTATCATTTCTTCTTTTCCACACAGTGAAAACTCATTTTTTATTTTCTATTTTTTATGTTTTTGATTTTTGAAAAGCAGTAAATTATTTACAAAATTTTTATGAAAACTGGTTATTCAGGATTCCTCGTCCCATTGAGTTCGACTAAATGTTCAAAACGAGCCATGTCAAAAGCTTTTGTGTAAAGATCTGCCAGGTTATCTAGTGTGTCGACTCGATGTAATTCAATCAATTTCTTTTCAACACAATTTCGTATAAATTGATGACGAATGTCAATATGTTTTGCGCGACTGTGTTTTACGGGATTGTTGGTGATTGAAATAGTGGCATTATTGTCTATCATAATAGGAGTACGAGTGAAATTCAAACTGTAATCGCGCATCTTCTGTTGGATCCAGAGAACCCGAGAGGAACAGCTACCCGCAGCAATATATTCAGCTTAACACGTCGAGGTAGACACACAAGACTGCTTCTTGCATTGCCATGACATGATCCTCCCTCCTAAGAACTGACAACCACCTATGGTAGACTTCCTGGTTGATTTGCATCCTCCAAATTCCGAATCAGTGAAAGAAACAAATTTCAAATCCCTAGCAGCTGGATACCATAACCCAAGTTTAAGTTTCCCCTTCAAGTAACGAAGAATCCGCTTCACGGCTTTCATGTGTGACTCTTTTGGATTCGGTTGATGTCTGGCACAAAGACACATTGCGAACATGATGTCTGGTCTAGAAGCAGTCAAGTACATCAGAGAACCAATCATTGCCCTGTAATAAGTTGGATCAACATCTTCCACACTCTCATGATCTGGACCAAGATTGTGATTCTCACAGGTAGGTGTATTGAAAGTATCGCAATCTTCCATTTTGAAACGAGATAAAATGTCATACACATACTTCGTCTGATGTATAAACATCCCATCCTTCTTCTGTTCAACTTGTAAACCCAGAAAGTAGGACAGTTCACCAATCGCACTCATTTCAAACTTGCTCTTCATTACCTCCTCTAATTCATGACACATGTTCTCATCAGATGTCCCAAAAATGATGTCATCTACGTATACCTGTACCAACAGAAAGTCTGCCTTCTTCCTTTTAATGAAAAGTGTATTGTCAATCTGACCTCTTTCAAAACCATTCTTTAAAAAATGTGCTGACTGTGTCTCATACCACGCCCTCGGTGCCTGATGCAATCCATACAATGCTTTATCAAGTCGATAGACTCGATCTGGATAGTCTGGATCAGTAAACCCATCTGGTTATGAGACATACACCACTTCTTGGACTTTCCCGTAAAGAAACGCACTCTTCATGTCAAGTTGGTAAATTTGAAGCCCTTGAATGAAGCAAAAGCTAGGAACAACTGAATTGCTTCCAACCATGCTACTGGTGCAAACACTTCATTGTAATCAATCCCCTCTTGCTGATTGAAACCTTTCACCACTAACCGAGCCTTATTCCTTATTACCATCCCTCGTTCATCTTTCTTGCACTTAAACACCCACTTGGTGCCTATTTCCTTCCCTCCTTCAGGCAAGTCAACTAGCTCCCAAAATTTCAATTTCTTGAACTGAGCTAGTTCCTCATGTATAGCTTCAAACCAAAAATTATCTTTTAGAGCCATGTGAACATTTTTCGGCTCCTCTTGGGCAATAAAGCAGCTATATCATACATGTCTTTTGAATCGAAGTAAATAAACAGGAACCTTCGATCACACCTCTTCTTGTCGAAACACCTACAGTAGCATCACCAATGATGTTCTCAACTGGATGATCTCTGTTTACACGTGTGGTAGCAATGGTGTCAACAACTAGATTATCTCCCAGATTAGATCCAACCTCCCTCTGAATGTTAGTATTAGCAAATGGATTAGTGAAGTCCTCCCCTTGAATAGGTTCAGACTCACTATCACTAGAGTCCTGTGGAGCTGCACTGGAAGAAGTTTCTGGAGCATCTGTCATTGATATACTCGATCTAGGTATGAAGTCACCCTCTCCATCTTCATGAGCACGGTTTGGATCACTTGAGACTCATCTGCATTGGAAAAATCAGGAATATTAAATGATTTAAAAACACTGTCATAATCATGTAATATAGTAGGACCACTCGTTGATTGTTGAGGTGAATAACTAGTGATTTCCATGTTAAATACTACCTCAATTTTACCAGTTTTTAGATTAAAAACCCTTTTATTCGGTGTTCCAGGCATATAACCTAGAAATTAACCCTCATCAGCTACCTTATCGAATTTTTGCTTATCTTTATTTCGCACAATGGTGCAGGGTAATCCAAATGGTTCAAAACCTTTTAAGTTTGGTTTTCGGTTAAACAATAGTTTGTGACATGCTTTGTTAAACCATTTAACCGTCAAAGCTTTATTCAGGACATAACAAGCTATGTTCACAACTTATCCCAAGAAAAGAACTGGAAGCTTTGAATCAGAAAGCATAGTCCTTGCAGCTTCAATCAACGTCCTGTTTTTCCTCTCAGCGACTCCATTCTGTTGAGATGTATAAGGAGCGGAATATTGATGTTCAATTCCCTTTCGAAGACAATAGAGATCCAGAATCTGATTCTTGAACTCCGTACCATTATCACTCCTTATCCTCTTGATCAATGCATCATGGACATTCTCCAATTTTGTAAAAAGATCAATCAGCATCTCCACTGTCTCATCTTTTGTACCTAAAAAGACAACCCATGAATATCGTGAGTAATCATCTGTGACAACTAAACAATAGTACTTTCCACCTACGCTCCTTACGTTCACCGAATAGATCCATATGAAGTAATTCATAAGGGGCATCTATGGCATTTATTGTTTTAGACATGTGAGGTTTCTTATGTTGTTTTCCCTTTTGACATGGAAGACATTTATCTTCCACGTGAAACCACTGCACTGGCACCTCTTCCACTAAGCCGTTTTTAATAATATAATTCATTTTTCGGTAGTAGATGTGGGCCATGCGTCTATGCACAACAATGACTCAGCCTCAGATGCTTTTGATAGTAAACACGCCACCACAGTGGAAGAATCCTTAGCACCCATGTCCATGACATAAGTGTTGTTTTTCCTTGGTGCTCACATCACTATCCAATCATCCGGTATGACCAAACCAGGTTTAACACCAAAGCTTCAGACTTAGTAAAGTGGACCGAGTGACCCTTGTCGCAGACTTGAGACACGCTCATCAGATTGTGCTTCAGCTGCTCCACATAGTTCACTTTGTCAAGTGTGATCTTCCCCGTGGTCACTTTTCGTCGACCTGTAATGTGTTCTCCTTTAGCACCTGCAAAATTCACATAACCTCCATCTATATTCTCAAACTCAGTCAACAACCTCGCATCCCGTCATGTGCCTGGAGCAGCCACTATCAACATACCACAAGTTGATAATGCTCCTAAGCAGCTCCTTCACAACCGAACAAATTAGTTAGATTGGGGGACCCAAGCCTTAATGGTCTTGGGTCTTCCAGATTCATCAACCACAAGAACATCCATCCAATATCCATCACTCCTAACAGGAGTCTTAGATCTTAGACCTGTCGATGGAAATGGTCTTTGATTTCCATTCGTTCTTTGTTCCTGAGGTTTCCTAAACATGTTTGGACCTTGTGACCTTTGGAAATTCTAGTTTTGGTTCCATGAATTTTGATAATAATAATTCTAAAGCCATTGTTATAAAAATTTTGATTACCTATATTTTGATATCGAGTTTGATATTGACCTTGACTTCTGAAATTACTTGATTGAGCATTAAAGTCATTTATTCTTGGTGAACTACTTCTATGTCTTTCATATCTGCCTGATGTAGATTCTGGCTGAAATCTTTGTTGATTTCTTTGAAAATGAAGAACTTGGTGAGTTCCTTTTTCAGCCTTATCTACTCCAGCAGCAACACTCTGTTGCCTGGTAGCAGATATCTTTGGTGAGTTAATAACCTTCTTCTCACCATCACCAAGTTTTTCTGGTGATTTTTCTCTCTGTCTCTCACTCACCCCTGCTTCACTCTTTTTGTTAGGACAGCAGCTAGCTACATGTCCCTTTTCATGACATTTGAAGCAGGATCTTCTAGCCGAAGACTTCTTAATTGAAATCTTTAGATTAGATTCATCAGGTGATGATGATGATGATGCCTTTGAAGGATCTTGTTTAGTTTGCTTAATTTATGATTTTTCTTTGTTTTTACTTTTAGCAAACTGCACATTTGATTCTTTTGTAATAACAGTGACCTCTTCATTCATATTATTCTCTTGATCAAAATCAACTTTTTTAATAAAAACTTGCTTTTGATTCTTAGGGTGTGTATTCTTTGTTTTCAAAACGATGTCTTTGTTACTATCCTTCTTGGCATTCTTAGTCACATCAACATTCCCTGATGTGGAACTACTAGGTGTAGTTGACCCAAAGTCTGTTAGCTCTTCATCTTCTGGCAAGAAAGAATAATCATGACCAAGAGGTGGTGGAACTTCATTTAAACCTTTGAAGCCCACACATGTCTTGTCATTACTTTTCTTCAGGCCATTCATCGTGTGTTTCGTAACAAAAGATAAATCTCTGAATTGATTCAATTTCTTTTCAAGTTCACAAAATTTAAGTTGTGCTTCTGACAACTCTTTGCATTTTTCAGAAATCTCTTTTGTTTTCTCACTCATCGTATCATGAGCTAAGTCAATAATTTGAAGTTTTTCATTTAGTTTACAGGTTAAAATAGTGATTTCTTCTTCATAACCTTTAATTTTGTTCAAATATAATGACTCATTTCTTTTTACGAAAAAGTTTGATTCTTTTAAGTTCGAGAGCTCATTTACCAGACTTTGGTTTTGTTTTGTTAATGTGTCAACTTCACTTTGCAGTTCTTGACGTTTTAAGCAAACAGAATTACCCGAGTTAGAATGTACCTCTCCTATAGATTTGCTTAGATCAACCATGAAAGCAGCAACATCTGTCTGATCATCATCAACCTTTTCAGCTACAGTCTCTTGCTCGACCTCAACATAAACCTTTACTTCTGCATCATCAACTGGGGCTATTTCAGCCATGAAGGCTTGTGTGGCATTATCATCACCCTCTAGATGAACACTCCAATCATAGGAACCTTCTCTAGCAGTAGAGATCAGGGCCTTTGAGCCAGTGTTGGTTGACACATTCCTGTTGCTTGAACCATGACCAGGAAAGTCTTGAAAAGATGAATTAGAATGAGATTCAGACTTAGGTCGTTGGCACTCTCTAGCAAAGTGTCCATAATTTTGACAATTGTAACACTTCACTTTAGACGTGTCAAATCCCACATTCTTTCCAACGAACTTTCTTCCCGTCCTATTCATGAATCTCTTTACTCTTCTAGAGATCATGGCCATCTGCCATTGTAAATCCATCTCTTCTAGGTCATCAGGGTCAATATGATCATAATCTTCATCAAACGTAGTAGGATCAGATATTCTTCCCTGAATGCAGTTCTCATATGAAGCAATGAAAGAAGCAAGCAATGCTGGATGGTCTTCAGCAGCCTTGACACTCAGAGGTATAGATCTTGTACTGTTGTTACTATTGCTAGCTTGTTGTCTCTTTGCCCCTGACGATCCTCCTTAAGCAACTACAAAACATACTTCACCCTCAGCATTTGTCACAATCTGCTCATTATCACATGAAAGAAATGCAATTGCCGTATCACTTGAAGCATTGTTGGAAGATGAAGGAGTAAGCCCTGTATAGATTCCTTGATCTTGAACTTGATCATATCCAGTTTCCTTCTTCTTCATGTTAAGCTCATAAGCTCTTAGTTTCCCAACAACCTCTTCCAAGTCTTTATCTTCATAGTCAGCTTGACCCTTTATCATTAGAGTATATATATCCCACTTGGCAGGTAAAGCATCGAGCAACTTATCATTTATCTTCACATATGTGTATCCCTCTATGTCATAATTGTCCATTTCTGGCATTAGATGGTAGTATCTCGTGATAATATCTTCAAGGGACTGATTCCTCATGCCTTTAAACACAGCAAACTGTTTCTTCAGCAGATCAGCCTTGTTCTTTTTCACATCTAGATTTCCCTCATACCTCTTCTCTAGGGCATCCCACATCTCCTTAGAAGTGGTATATCTCTTGAAAGTATGTTTGATGCCATCAGGTAACGACATCTTTATAGTAGCTAAGGCCTTTTTCTCAGACTCATACATCCTTTTTCAGCCTCTGACATTTTCATTTAGGTAGTGACACGTTGTCTGCTTTCAAAGTCATGCTTTGGGTTTACATACCCCTCTTGAATACAGATCCACATTCGTGTGTCCTGATATTCAATGAACGACTGAAACCTATCCTTCCAAGTAAGATAATTTTCTACCTTCAACATTTTTGAAGGATTTTTAGTCGTGCCTGCCTCATGTTCTTCTCAACAATTCATTTAAGTTAGACATATTCGACATTTTTACCGAAACAGCTCGTTAAAAACGTTAAAAGTTTGTCCGAAATTAGTGGTCACCAAATTACATCGTTAGACTTGTCTCGACGATACGAATCCAATCATGTATAATTTCCGATTATGATTTTAGGAATTTCGTGCCTTTTTTGTCCTAAAAATCACATGAGTCTAACTGTGGAACCGGTTTGTCAAGATTGTCTATGGATAAAATTCTATGTCAGAAAACGTCTAACTCCGGTAACGTCAGCTGATCAACTTTCCACCTTTTTGTATACAACTCGGAACAATACCGAATTCGTAACAGTGACTCGGATGGCCAATCCGAGATGGGAACTCGGAACGGTGATCAGAATTGCTGATCCAAGAAAATAATTCGGAACACTGATCCGAGATGCAATCCGAGATGGACTGTTCTGACCCGAGATGTAATCCGGAATGGACTCATCTGATCCGAGATGCAATCCGAGATGGATTGGTCTGATCCAAGATGGACTGCTCTGATCTGAGATACAATCCGAGATGGACTAACTGATCTGAGATGCAATCCGGGATGAACTGTTCTGATCCGAGATGCTAAACTGACGATCCGGAATGCAAGTCTGATGATCCGAAATGCAAGTTTCTGATCCGAAATGCAAGCCTGATGATCCAGATACAAGTCTGATGATACAAAATGCAAGTCTGATGATCCGAAATGCAAGTCCGATGATCCGAAATACCAACAGAAACCCTAGAACAGCCGTCAACACTTCAAACCAGCCTCCAAAACGTCCAAAAACCCAACTTTTTCTGCAGTAACGATTCTGAACCATGCAAAAAAACAAGAGCCGAATGCTCTGATACCAATTGTAGGTCCCTTAATCCGTATGGATCATCACAGAATCGTCTATCCAAGCTAGAGTGCGAAATCATCTAGAACAGATTTCACAGAAAACCGAACAAGAACACAAATGTGAACGAATACTTTCAATTTGTCTTCTATTGATTATCCAACAAGTGTTTACAATCAATTCAAGACTCTCTCAACTTTCTCTGAAGTTATTAACTAATCCACTGATCAACTGATTGAGCCAAACGATCAACCTTAACCCTAATGCAAAGCTCCCTTTATATAGAGACAGGTTTGCAACTAGGCTAGGGTTTCACCATATGGATTGCTAATGGGTCTAGGCCCAATTTTGCCTACCATATGCTATATGGTGTTTAGTTTAGGCTAATACTTCTAATTAACTATTACAAAACTAACCTCGCTAACCGTTTATCATTTTACGAATTACAAGATATCCAAAGACCAAATCTAAGCTGTTGCCACAAATATGCACCAACAGAGAGGTTGTAGTACCTGCTCAAGCCGGTAGGGGTTCTGAAAACCTGCTCAGCGATTGGTAGAGGTCGCTTACCTGCTCAACAATTGGTAAGAGGTTTTAGTACCTTGAGATGCAGATGAATTTTATTAAATCAGTACTAACATATTGGTTCCCAATTTCAGCACCAAATGATGCTCTTCATCTTTGGAATCCAAACTACACATTTCTTTCCTTTTTCCTAGACACTTTTGGCAAACACTAATTTCTTATTCAAGTAGTCTTCATCTACTATCTAGAAATTTTCTTCAAACCCCCTCCTTCCCATTATTCAAAACCCTTATACTTCTTTAAACTCCACACACTTCAACCTTTCCAACCTTCCTCAACCGTCTCCAACAAATAAATTTTAGTTGGAAATTTCCTAAAGGAAAGGAGACTTTAACCCCATGAAAATTGCGAGCCTTTAAAGACTTTCTATTTCTTTCGTAATATTTCATTAAACGATATTTGAACATAATATTTTTGCATAACAAACATACCAAGAGAAAAACATAAGTTACACATACCCTAAATACCCGTCATACAGCTTACACAATAAGTTAGAAGGGTTAAAAATTGCTAACAAGTAACGATACAAGTCAAGGGGCCAAAACTGTCAAAAATGAAAATCTTTTGCAACATAGGGCCTTACAGATCGTAAGGCTACCCATATGGTCTAAGTGGTGCCTAGATGCAAAATATTTTCTTAATCACCAAGTATTGCTACCTATCTTCAAAATTTGACACCTAGCACGAATCTTGCTACCTCTAATCACGTTGTGACACATGTTAGGACACTAAGCATCATCAAAACACACTTAGCATCACCCTATTGATCCAAAATCACAATAATTAAGCTTGAATTCTTTGAGTTCTTCACACCATTCGTTTCTTCTCTACTTAAAAACACTCTTGGAGCTTGCTTCTATACTTGAGGCCTCCATTCCTTAGTTCTACTCCTTCTTTCAAACACAAGTAAGTGTTTTTCCTAGTCTATTTCATTTTCTTAGCTAGTTATGAGCCAAAAGTTTAGCAAAATGACTTTTTATTTGACTTTCGGTTCTGACCATTTCGGTCAAGTCAAAGTTTAAAATGAATTTTGCTACGTGATCGCAATAATGAAGGTGGTAATCCCTTGCGATTATACCCTTTGATCATCATGATTAGTACGCTAAATTACGAGTCAAACTTTTATGAAATAAAAGTAAAAAAACGCAGAAATTGCATTTTTACAACAAATGAGTTTTTAACTATTAAAACTAAAAGTTTTGACACCAAATCAGTTTATATTACATTATAAGACATGTTTTATCCTGTCTAACTCGTCATTTCTAGTTTAGTGCTCAATTCCTAGTAGAAAGCCAAGCAGTTTGACTTTCGAATCTAAGCCGTCTGGTCAACCTTAGGACCCAATCAAGCCCAACAATGTGACCATGGTGATATATGGAATAACCCTATGAGGTTATGCCTTATGGTCATATCGTTTGATGGGTTAAATGATGAGTCAACTAGATATATTTTAAAATGTCAAAACTGCCTTATTTGCATAAAATGGTTTTAAAACATATATGATCTATGTACTTGCTTCAAGACTAATCATATAGCATCATGAAACTTGTTTTGACATGTCGGACTCGTCATAAAACCCACTCGAAAATTTGGACATGTGATTGCGCATACTCCTAGTTAATTAGCGTAAACTAGCCGTAACGGGTCAAAACACTTCAAAACACTTTCCAATCAGAATGTTAGGTTTAACCAACCATGTTACATGAGACCCCTTCCTCATATGGTTATAAACCAAATTCTATTCACTCTTCTATCAAAATCAGCGTTTTATGATTTAATAAACTTCCGACAGAAAACTTCCTGTTTTGGACTGATTCTGCGTTATTACTTTAACCAAGCGTAACTTGTTCAAAACTTAACCGAACAAAGTAAACTCTTATATTTTGACTAAGTTCACCGAAATACGACTTCAACGATGTATGATACATCTACAAACATCTCTGTTTAGACCATCAAATGTCTAAAACCAAACCGAAGGTCAAAACTGAATAGTTTGTAAACACAATTGTTTTGACCATTTTCTAAGTTCCAAGCAGAAAAACTTTCTAAATGAAAGTTGCAGAACACACTTTGATTTAGTGAACTAGAAATTATTATAATTTTTCTACAATGTTTCCATAACCCACATTCATCCAAAAATCTTATCACAACAAAACTTTGATGAACAAATCCTTTGTTCAGGAAATACTTGAGATTAAAGAGCACGTGTAGGAACATCATCTAAGCAACCAGCGAGTACATAGCTCCACACTTTTTTGTTTTCAAATCGTTTTGGGGTGATTCATATTTGCTAACCATTTTCTCAAATAATATATATTCTATATGTGTATACTAAGTGCTCTTTGTGTGTACAACTTATATGTTGAAACAAAGTACAAATCCCAAATCTTTGTTGGATACTCAAAGTACTATTTTAAATCCTTGATTGGATTTCTAAAAGTACTTTCAATAGTTCTTAGTTGGTTCTATTCTAAATGTTTACGTTCAAATCAAGTGTGGTGAAACAAATTACAAGTAGGTCCTTATTGGATCCTCAAAGTACCATTCTAAATCCTTGATTAGATTTCTAATAGTACTTACACTAGTTCTTCGCGCTTTCCATGTTCATGTGTGAAGTTGTGTGGTGATTTAGAATAACGAGACGAGTTGTTTGGATTCGAGTTTGATATTGTTGTGAATGTTTAAGATGAAATCAATGGAAGTAGATAAACATGTATGAGTAGTGCAGCCGAAATAATAAACTTTGAATTCACAACAATAGGAAGACTGCTTTCACAAACATGCTTTTATAAATTTATGAATTTACGTATGCGTGAACAATTACAAACTCCCCCTCTGCCTAAGATCACTCTGATTTGCTCGTACACAAAATGTCAAGGTGAAGTGATGAATAGAACAATACATGCACTATTCTATTTATAGTACAGAGCAAACCACTAAGCATCTTATGTTGACGTCACCTTGAAAGTGACATATAACAAACTAAACAAACTTCAACATCTGCTAAGCTAACAAGTGCTATAAACTATATAATACAACGTACGATAGTAAACACTGATGTGACATCCTCTGTTAAGCTTCAGCAGAGCTTTGCCTTGGCAGACTTTAGCTTTAGTCTTCAGCAGAGTTTTTGCCTTGGCAGACCTTTGAGTCTTCAGCAGAGCTTTGCCTTGGCAGACCTTAGCTTTAGTCTTCAGCAGAGTTTTGTCTTGGCCGACCTTTGACTTTTAGTCTTCAGCAGATGTTCTATTTGTAGTATATTTTGGCTTTCTATCATATGTTCTTTTGTAGGGTTCATTTCCAACAATCTCCCCTAGAACAGATGATGTCAAAACAAAAACTTTATTCCTAATCTTTGTTCCTCATCAATGATTCCCTTATTTGTCCTTTGAATTAAAGTTCAAAGTCTAGGGAAATCATGTCATTTACATCCCTTTCAGGCTCAAGATTCATTAGATCTTGGGGGTTAGCTGCATCAAGACCATATGCATCCTCCATTCTTATCTTTTGAGCTCTAACATCTGACCTGAGCAAAGTCAATTCATGGGTGTCTATGGATGACTTCCATTTTAATATTTTTAGTTAGATGGCTTTCTTGGGGGTAGATTTATTTGAGATGAGTTTGGTGAAATGGGTCTGCGGACAAGTTTTGAAAGTGTTTCCATAAGGTTATCACTTGTAGCATCAGTGTGGTATAAGATTTGATTTTTGATCCCCTCCTTTCTCTGTTCTTCATACCTGTTTTGATCTTCTTCTACCATCTTCTTTTTCCTTTTTGCTTGATTGAAGACAATTGTGGGTAAGACAGAGGTTGAAGATGGTCTTTTAGAGGCATGGGTCTATTGAGGGGTAGTGGTTGTTGGTGAGTAGAGTGGCTTTCTTGGGACAGAAGGATCTTTCTTTCTAAGGTCTTCCAGTCTTTTATAGGTATCAACAACTTTTGACTCAGACCACCTAGCAATTTGCCTTGTTCCATATTGTGCATCAACAAGTTCAGCTTTCATTCTTTTGATCTTCAAGGCATGGTCTTGATTTTCAGGCCTAGCCTTTTTACATAAAGGAGAACTAGGCCTTTTTCAAAGGATCTTTGAGCATGGCTTGTTTTCTTTCAATCTCTTCCTTTAGCTCGTTTACAGACCAGTCTTTGAATTAAGCCCTTGTTGCTTTGTAAGGCATGAACTTCACAATGTGATCAGGATAGTCTTGCTTTAATTCAGGATCATCAGTGGTGGCCTTTTCTGACATGGACTTACTCAAATCCTTAGAAAAATCTTTAATGTTTCTCACTTTACTCAATTGAAATTGAGTTGCTCTTTGTAGAGCCATGTCATCCTTACCCTTTGACAGCTAGATTTCTAGGCTTTCGATACCCAAGAAGAGATGGAAATTCTCTTTGTTTTGGATCCTCTATCTTATAAAAAGACTCGGTTTCACCTTTCATAGCATAAAGTTCCAAAGGGTATAAGGCACCCATTGGAAGGAATGATGATGATAGGTGCATGGGTGGAAATGAAGTTTCTGGATATGACAATGATGAGGATGGTTGTGAAATAGGTTGTGATGATAAAGGGAAGGGTGATTGAATCTCTTCATCATCACCAACAACAAAAGTTTTTCTTTTGCGTTGAAACCTGACTTTGGTTGATGGTGGATGTTCAGGAATTCTCGGTGGTGTGGATAATGGTTGAGTTAAAGTGGGAAATGTGAGTAAAGCAGAGGTTTGGGAAACATATGTTGGAACATCTGTTGTTCCAGCATCTGCTGTCACAACATCTGCCCTAACATCTGTTGGGTTGTTTTGTGGTGATTGTGGGTTGTTTTGGACAGAGGATACAACAATATTAGCTTTAAAAATGGTTTTAGAAGAGGTGACAGTTGGTTGTCCAACTTTTTTTGCAGACTTCCTTTTTCTTGAAGTACCAATATCTTCTTTTTCCAACTGTTTGGCTTTTTCTTCTTCAATTAGCATTGAGGCTTTAGCTTCAAGTGTATCTTGTCTCTTCTGCTTTTCATCAACAATCTTTTCAGCTTCCTGTTTAGGGTCTTATCAATCCCTTTTCCCAAAGTTGCATCAGATGCTTCAGCAGTGATTTCAGTGGTTTCTAGCTGTTGTTGGACCTCTGGTTTAGCAGTTGAACCAGGTTACAACTTTCTCAAAGTATCTGTCTTCCTCCTTTTGGCATCATCTTCAATTTCATCTTGAAGAATAATAACCGGGGCAGAGCCAATAGTTTTCAGCAAGTAATCTTTGATGGCTTTAATATCTGCTTGTGTATCTTTGTATCTAGCCTCGACCTATTTCTGAGTAACTTCATGTGTATCTCATGCTAAATATCTGTCAATTGTCTCTGAGCTAAGATAATTGGTTTCACAACTTTCCATATCCGACATTTTGAGTTGGTGATGGTTGAGGTTGAGAATTTTGTAGCATTTGTTTCATCATGGATTTGATTTCAGCAATGGATGATTCCATGGTACTGATTCTCTCCGTCAATTCTTAGTATTTTAATTTATCACCTAAGTTAATAGGATCATCTAAATTCCTACGAAAGGTAGTTGTATTTGGATCGTCAACATGGGGACTCTCAATGTTTTCAGAACCAAATGCCCCTTGTTCTTGGTACTAGGGACTTCCAACTGGTTCAGAGGACACAATTGTAGCCTCAACAGTTGTTGCCTTCAAGAAAGTCTTATTAATGTAACCACTGTCCAACTGAGCCACTGTTGTGGCAACAGTTATAGTAGTTGCTTCACTTGAACTACCACTAAGAGTTACATATAACTCATGGGGTGTAGCCTCTTCAACTGTTAGCTAATTGAGTTTTCTTAGATTCAGTCAATGATGGGGTTGTACTCTCAGTGATAGGTGAATGAGAGGGACTGTTTGGAATCTGAGTTTTCTCAATAGCGTGGGTATGAAAGTGGAAGGAATTGGAGAGGGGTTGTGGAAGAATGAATCAAGTGATTCAAGAGCTTAACAATGTGGTATCCCTGTGAATACAACTTGTTCCTTTTGTGAGGAATCAAGAGGAGTTTGGTTAGGTGGAGATCTTTGTTCCAACTGTTGTGAGGAATTAGTAGCAGTGGTTTCAAGTGACATTTGTGTTGTCATAGTTATAACCTCTGGGATCTCATCTTTGAGAGTTACCTTTTTGGTTTGTTTGGTGGGCTTTTTGGATTTTGTTTGTTTCTTTTTGGATTTTTCTGGTGGGGGTCGCACAACACTGGTAATAGTGCCATCTTCACCAGAAGCAGTGGGCTCAGCAATAGAGGATTGAGTAGTGGATGTGTTGGCATCTAAAATTGGCTCATTCCCCTTTGCTTGTGTTTTCAAAACCTTTAGCTTTTGATTTAAGAGTCTTGTAAAAGTTTCATGTTTAAGGCTGCCAATTTCACAAATGACACCTTGTTGAAAATCGGTTTCAGAAACTTGTTTTTGAAGACAAAAACTCAATAGTCTTGGGTGTATAAGAAAACCTTTATTTTTTGAAATGTTGTTATAGTTTGCAACCAAGTCAGAAAACAATACCTGAGAAATATTAAACTTAGATTTTGTCAAAATAGCATATCCCATAATAGTTAAAAGTATCTCATTAAATGCAGTTGTCTTGGCTGACAAACATAACAGTTAAGTATGGAAAAAGATTTTCATATCAGCAGGAAATTCAGGTTTATAGATGGTAATACCTATCATTTGACCTTCATAACCACGCCCAATGAATTCATCGTGTAAATCCTTCTTTGAGAAGGAAGTGGAGTCATTTAGGTCATTCAGACAAAATGTGGTGGAGATTGTGGATGGTGAGATCTGGACAAGGGACTTCCCAACCTTTGATGTAATAGCAAATGACTTTTGTTCTAGATCTCAACCTTAGCATTTGCCTAAAATTATCTAAGTGTGTCCACATAGATTGGAGTCTTTGCCAGTAAAATATCCTTGTATGATGATGTTTGTAGAACATCAATCATTACATGATATGCAACATTATTATAGGTTTTCTCAAGGATGGGAACGTAGTTGTGGGGAGTTTTGATGATGAGATCCATGATGGAGAAGAGAATAATGAGAATTTGTGAAGAAGATGAGAGTAATGGTAACCGCTTATGGAAATTTTGAATTTGAGACGACAAGTAACCTCTATTTAGGATAAAACAGGGTTATAAAGGAAAAAGTGAATGCTGTTGTCGCAACGGTTTTCAAAACATCTGATGGCTAACATCTATCCACGTGTACACTCTGTTGATAATGGAGGACAGTTGTTTGGAAACCTGTGCTGGATATTAGCAGTGGTTCTGAACAGAGGAATGACAGTGGTGATTTTACACTATCAGAGGATAGATTATCGGTGGATTGCCAAAACAGTGATTTCACCAACAGTGGATATGGAACAGAGGATACACTTTTAGCAACTGATAGATTTTCAAGCCAAGCAGAGGTTTTGAGAGACAATGGTTATGAGCAGACTTTAGAGTTTTATTGAAAAATTTCAATTTTAGCTATTTTAAGGATGGATTTTTGACTTTTTGAAAACATTTTGATGCTATTTACACATGAAAAATAAAATTTTGATTTTATTCCATGTTTAGCATACCAATCCTAGAGACTAGACTTTCAAAGGTAGATGTATCTAATGCTTTAGTTAGGACATCTGCCAGTTGATCTTTAGTGGGAACATGATGCAGGGAAATCAAACCTTTTTCATAGCAATCTCTTACAAAGTGATGTCTGATGTCAATGTGCTTTGTGGATGAGTGGGAGATGGATTTTTTATGATGTTTACAGCTGCTTAACTATCCAACATGAGAGGAGTCTTTAGAGCAGTTACACCAAAATCCAGCAATTGATTTTGAAGCCATAGGAGTTGAGCAGTGCAGCTTGCAGCAACAATAGACTCAGCCTTAGCTGTGGATGTTGATAATGCAGCTTGATTTTTGCTCTGCCAAGACACTAAGAAATTGCCTAAGAATTGACAGCCTACTGATGTTGACTTCCTTGTGGTGTCGCATCCAGTAAAATCAATGTCTGAATAACCTGAAAGCTCAATATTTCCATTAGCTAAATACCAGATACCAAGTGTGGGAGCACCTTTTTATGTATCTGAATATCCTTTTTACAACAATGAGATTGGATTTCCTAGGTGCTGACTGGGATCTGGCACAAACACATGTTGCAAACATGATGTCTGGCCTTGATGAGTTAGGTACAATAAACAACCTATCATGCTTCTATATAGAGTTTGATCAACCAAGTCATATTTTTCATCAACAGTGACAAGCTTTATGGTTGCCATGGATGTGCTACATGGTTTACAATCATTCATATCAAATATTGTAAGTAGTTCTTTGACATACTTACTTTGATGAATGAAAGTACCATTTTACAATTGCTTTACTTGAAGACCAAGAAAGCATTGGAGCTCACGCATAACACTCATTTCAAATGTTACAGTCATGAGTTGTCTAAACTCTTCACACATGACAGTGCATGTGGATCCAAAAATGATGTCATCCATATAAATTTGGACAAGCCTAAAATCTTTTACTTTCTATTAAAAAAAGGTTTTATCAATTTTACCTCTTGTAAAACCTATGGATAAGAGAAAGTGGTGAAAGTTTCATACCATGCTCTTGGTGCTTATTTCAAGCTATACATAGCTTTATTAAGCTTGTAGACATGATCAGGATAAAATGCATGCGCAAAATTTGATGTAGGTTCGTAGTCTGAAGCAAATTTAATCCAAATACTACTAATAGTTAGTGGTAAGTGGGTATCGAACACAGGGAGTTTGTGGAATATGTGTTATCTAAAGATTTAGCTAAAGTGACTAAATTATCTAAAATGCAAGAAAAGTGAATTCAAGATTTTGATTGTTTGGTTTTATAACTAAGATTAACTAAATAAGTTGCAAGTCAATGATTGGTTATTAAAACAGATTAAGAGAAAGTGACCATCCTAGGTTTCCAATTTCAATTGACATTCGTGTTTAAATCCAACTAGAAAGAATCACATAGACATGATTCATGTATGATTATTTGTTCGCGCTGAAAGGGAACTAAGTACTCGGATTATAAAAATGCGAGGTTGTTACCCGATGACCAATTAACCAATATCCAACCCTAATCCCTCCCGTGATATCTCGATTGTCAACGACACCAAGAACATACGATTTAGACTAAGATCAAAACATTAATTAACAACTTACAAACAAACATTCACACACCATAATAAACAACAAACATTGAAAGTCTATTATTCTAGAAATACGGATAAAAACACAAATGTCTTAGACAAACCTTCAACCTAGGATGATCACAATGAGTTTAACCACTCATGGTCTAGCGAATCATCACACCAACAAATTCCATGTTAATAAGAATCAAAAACACAAAAGCAAATGTCTAGAAATTGCTTGAACCAAGAGGAATACCCAAAATTCGTCCTAGAACTGCTTAGAAACGTCTCCTATCATCAGATATCCTAAAAGACACTTGAAAACGTTTTAATAAGAAGTTACGTTTTGCCCGCCATAGTCTACGGCGGAAATCGTTTCCTTACGCCATCTTACTACTGGATTACGGCGCAAAAACAAGACTCAGTCATCACCGTAAGCTACGGTGCCTACCGTAGCTTACGGTGGATTCTGTTTTCCCTCCTCTTGTTCTCTTATCAATTCTCTCTTTCTCCATCTTCACTTTGCTAAGTACAAGCTCCCATCAAAGCACATTAAAACCACTTATTTATGCTCTTTGGTACCTGCAAAGCCATTCACACCGTAGTTATCGCATTCCAATAATTAACAAAATTAAGTGCAAAATATTAATCCTTTTATAGCACTTGAGGGTTGTCCTATGGACTACCCGTCATATCCCTACACGTAACCGTTGCTTGCCCAAGCAACACATCAAAACCATTCCCAAGCTTACAAGCGATCAAAGTGTAAACCAAACAAAACATGTTGTCCTTTTGCTAATCTACCATCATACCAATTGACACACCCCTCGCAATGACTCTCCTCTTGGTGACAAAAAGGTACTAGCAAGATTGTGCTAGAACACTCAACGCAAGTGCATGATTGTACGATAATAAGCTTGTATAATAATCAGATCTCCAAATACAAAATACTTAACATGCTTATGAATCAAAGAGACTTACGGGTTTTAACGAGGCTATGTGTAAAGGTGAGAAATGGTGGGATATATGTGCAAGTAGCTCATTGATTCGACCAAGTCCTATTATTACAACTAAACAAAAACAACCACTAACTATTTGCACAACTTCACTTTCTTTTTCTTTTCTTTTTCATTTCTCTTTCAACTAACTACTATCAGAATTATTTTCCTTTTTTTAAACAACAAACACACATAAACATAAACATTAAACACTACATACTAAAGCTCCTAGACCGGGTCTTATCAATAGGTAGAATTTTGTAGGAAATAGGCTTGGGTTACAAATGAATGACATTAGGCTCAATTTTGGCTACTAAAGACCAAACCCCCGCCCTTCATACTACCAAGCTCATATATTTATATCGTATGAGGTCCAACCCCCCAATCCCATACTCTCACACATCCTGACGAAGCTACCTAGATACCCTTATCATCTTCACAAGCATGTTACATCAAGGCCTCGACAAGCGTATATTACGCAAGTTCTATTAACACAATAACACACTGCCACTCAAACCAAAGAAATAATTTCTAATAATCATATATGTGGCCCAAGAACTCACCATGAAAGGACAAAAGGGTTACCGATGTGTCATGCAAAGTATTGTTAAATTTTCAAATTTGAACAATTGTTTCGCTTGGTTTAAAATTTTTTCAAAATCCTTAAAAATTTCCCCCATCCCCACATTTGTGATACATTGACCCCAATGTATGTCTTTGAAGGAAATGATCGCCAAAACCACTTCAACATCAATTTTATCTTAAACCCTCAAACCCCAAATTTCTTTTTGCTCTTTTTTATATATATGAAGACATATAAACATCACTAAAACAACCACAACCCATGACATAAATATCAGAAACAATACACCACCCTTCCACCCAACCATAAACAAAAACATAATAATATCTACAATAATATACAAGAAAAAACACCACCTGACTAGTAATATCGCGGCTGAGGAGGCCCAAAGATAGATGTCATCATCTCCGAGAATTCCCCAAATGCAAATGCGCCGCTCCCACTACCGATACCACCCTCACTTCCTCCTTGTTGCGTGGCGTCATGCTGCTGGCCATGTCAGGGATCCACCCACTGTGGGTGATGCAATGGTTGTGTGGGGTATGAAATACTACCATCATAAGGTGGCAATTTTAAATAATCCACCAGGGGCAGGTCCACAACAACTGGTCGCCCCGCATGTCAATCGGCATGCATGCGCCGGTTCTGATCATCAAGAGATCGGTTGATCATTTCTTGTTCGAAAGCATATGCATGAGTGCGATTCCATGATTCCTGCCGATCAAAGTAGTGCTTTAAAGCACGTTCCATGCTCGATCCCATCCATGTTTGATGATCGAAAAATGTCCGTTCGGACCCACTCCAAGTGTTGAATATAGGAGGACGTTGATTTTCTATTACGTCTTGCATTGTTCCTTGATGAGCCCAATTCGGCTCATAAGGATAACTCGAATAGTCAAAAAATCCACCTCCATGCCCACACCCACTACTCGAACCCCCTTGGTCTACATTCATGTGGTCCACATACTGGTTATCCATATAATCTTCATCTCCACTCGGAACCTCCTCTTCGCTCTCAGACTCGTCAGCTTCCCCCTATCTCAACGGCCACACATCTGCTTTTAAAACTCTCCACCTTTGGCCCTCGCTCTTAAGTTTATGATACCTCTCCGATTCAGTATGCTTCCATCT
Organism: Scalesia atractyloides; assembly: GCA_947069175.1. Lineage (NCBI taxonomy): Eukaryota > Viridiplantae > Streptophyta > Magnoliopsida > Asterales > Asteraceae > Scalesia > Scalesia atractyloides. The sequence continues at coordinate 60,883,904 of CAMTDV010000007.1, read as the reverse complement.
GACCCCTAACTGTTTCACATCAAATGGTTTGAATTTTTTGTAGGACCCCTTATCATCAACATCGATTGCCCCGTACATCTTTAATAGTGCCATGGTGAGTCTGTAGTGCGGTATGATCTTTAGCTGATCACTGTTCTGACTGGTCCAAATATTATTCATCACTAAAAATCGGAACGGGAACAATGGAGCCCCAGTTAACAGAGTGTACAACACTGGCACTTCAGGACGTCGCACTTCAACTTTGTCACCCCGCCATGGAATGACATTTTGTAGATATATTTCCAGCATCAGTTTTGCCTCAATCCTCAGATTCTTTGATAGAGTTTCCCATGTGTTGTAACAGGTAAGAACAAATAATCTAACGTTGTATTCCACCTTGGGTGCTTTTCCGGCTCAAAACACAAATCTTCCAACCTTGGAATCATGTATTGGTTCGCAGGTTTACTGTCAAATTTAGCCACCCTTCGTAATGAATCAAATGGCATTTCCACACCAATACGATTGACTGTTCCAATCAGCTTCATTTTTGACATACCCTTATACGGAGGACATCTTAGAGTGGCCATCCACTCTTGAATTTTTGTATCGTACAAATTCGTTTCTTCTCAATCATAACACTTCAATGCAGCCTCCCAACTTAATGCCCGGAACTTATCGGTGATCCCAAACGGACCGAAATCCACTTCTCTAACTTCCTTTTCACATATAAATCCATCTTTCCGCTGGGCTAATTTGTTTATCTGATCATTGAGTAGCTCCTCTTGCCATTCAGGTGGTTGGTCATGCAAAGGCCCGGATGTCCACTTTGGATTTGGACCGCTTACCGGTACTTCTTCTTCCTATTGTTGCTCTTCTTCTATGTCCCTCTGCAAAATCAATCTCCTTTTCTGTTGAGTTGGATTACTCGAAGATCTAACTTGCTCCTTACCTTTACGACCCATGTTCTGCAATGCACAACAACAAAAAACACAAGTTATTCCTCTTCTCATTTACCCACAACATCCCCACACTTGCTTATCACTATGGTTGTGGATGTAAGCCAAATATGATATTCATCTTCTGCAAAACTTTTGCATTATTTTGACTAGTTTAGTAAAATTCTGACTCAAAATTATGTTTTTACCAAATGACTTAGCTTCCATAACCACAACCATTCAAAACTCATCAAAGTTCATCTCACCCTAACAACTACATGCAAGTGTGTAAGCAAATGTAACATAACACTTACAATTCTGCAATGTATCATCAATAATATAAGAAAATGCATACCTTTGCTTTGTAGAGGATAAGAATACTAAGAACTTCAAGATTAGTCAAAACCCACCAAAGACCCCAAAATTTTTAGACCTAAATGTCTAAAGTGGACCACCCAAACTTTGGATTCTTCAAAATGCAAGCACAATTTCAAATACTCGTGAAATTCTAGTCAACATAGACCCAAAAATCACTCGATTTGGTTAAATATTGAAGTTTTTCAAAGGAATTAGGCTATGGAGTTAGGGTTTATGATTTGGAGAAGCTGAAAAGTAAAGGCAGACTTGTGTGGTGAAAATAGAAGGAAACCCGTATGTGGTTAGTGTTGTTTTGATTTTTTTTTGTTTTTAACAACAGGGACCCCACTTGCCAGCGACCACTGTAAGCTACGGTGACACCGTAAGACACGGTGGCATCTGGGACTAAAATACCACTGTAAGACAGATGGCTAATTCCATAAACAACTTTTTTGTTTAAGACCCACGTATGCTACGGCGCCAACTGTAAGCTACGGTGGCATCTAGGCAACTTCAATTTGGAAAAAAAAATTGTGTGTTTTTTTTAAGATCAGACATGAAAATTATGCTACATGAAAATTATGCTACCCCCCATGAAAAACTTGTGTTGTCCTCAACACTATGTTAGAGAAATTCGTAAGAATTTCCCAGACTTGTTTCAAACACAAGTTAAAACGAGTACGGGAATTTGTTTAAAAACAAACAAACTAACTAAACTAAGTAGTTACACTACCAAACTTGGGCCTGTTATGCTTCTTCCTCATCCAATGGGCGTAAAATGTAACCCACCTTGTCGAGCTCAGGATTTTTGATCGTTCCCTTCCAAATACGGTTTGAGCCGGTGCCCATTCACCGCTTGCTTCGTATTAGTGTGAACGTCTTCAATATCTATATCTCCAAACTTGCCCACTCTTGTGATTACATATGGACCCATCTATTTGCTCTTCAACTTTAGTGCGAACAACTTCAATCTTGAATTGTATAACAAAACCTTTTGACCTACTTCTAAGTTCTTTTTCTAATCTTTGCATCATCAACCTATTTGAGCTTATCTTTGTACGCCGATGCACATTCATAAGCTTCATCTCGGATTTCTTCTAACTCGCTCAACTGTGGTTTCCGAATCTTACCCGCTTCATCATAATCCGCATTCACCGTTTTAATCGCCCAATGTGCCCGGTGAGCTAACTCCATTGGTAAATGACATCCTTTCCCATACACTAACCAGTAAGGAGTTGTACCAATGGGAGAATTGACGGTTGGACACTTCAACTTGTCCACTTGTTTGCGGATGATACGACGTAGCGATTCGTTGGTTCACATTCTACCACTTCAACAACTTTCCGAAGTTAAAATTCTTAAAATGCGAACCACCATCGCTAATTATAACCCTCGGGATTCCAAACCGAGCAAAAATATTAGAATGCACGAACTTGCATACTACCGAATAATCGTTGGTTCTTGTTGGTATAGCTTCAATCCATTTCGAGACATAATCCACCGCAACCAAAATATACAAAAACCCATTCGAAGTCAGGAAAGGACCCATAAAATCTATACCCCACACATCAAATATCTCAACCACCAGAATAGGTTGCAATGGCATCTCGACCCTTTTCGAAATACTTCCCATTTTTTGGCAATTTAAAAAATTCCGGGTAAACTCACACGCATCTTTAAAAATTGTCGGCCAATAAAACCCACACGTAAGTACCCGATATATCGTATTTTGACCACTAAAGTGACCCCCACAAGCAGTTGAATGAGCATGGGTCAAGATTTCTAACACCTCCGTCTCAGGCGCGCATCTTTGAATCACTTGGTCGGGCCCAATTTTAAAAAGGTCCGGTTCATCCCATATATATTGTTTGACTTGAACCATAAACTGTTGTCTCATTTTCTTAGTCCAATGACGAGGAATAGCACCCATAGCCAAATAATTCATGTAATGGGCGTACCACGGTGCAACGAAAGTAGACACGGCCCACAGTTGTTCATCGGGAAACCTTCATTGATTTCACTAACATCATCGACCCCTTCCAATGGAATTCGGGATTAATGATCCGCCACTACATTGTCACTTCCTTTCTTATCCCAAATTTCTAAATCGAACTCTTGCAATAAAAGCACCCAACGAATCAAACAAGGCTTTGCATCTTTCTTCTCCATCAAGTAACCAATCGCACTATGGTCCTAATACACAATCACCTTACTTCCCCATATGTACGACCGAAACTTTTCCAAGGCATACACCACTGCTAACAACTCCTTTTCGGTTGTGGTGTAATTCAGTTGTGCCTCGGACAATGTCTTGCTTGCATAGTAAATTTCCACCGGCTTTTTATCAACTCTTTGACCTAAAACCGCTCTGATGGTCATGTCACTCGCATCACACATGATCGCAAATGGTTTTGACCAATCCGGTGGTTGAAAAATGGGAGCTTTCACCAACAGTTCCTTCAAAACCGTAATGGCTTGTAGGCATTCATTAGTAAAATCAAAAGGTACATCTTTTAATAACAAATTTACATAAAGCTTTAGTAATGACACTAAAATCTTTAATAAATCGATGGTAAAATCCTGCATGTCCCACAAATGATCTTACCACTTTAACATTTTTGGGTGGAGGCAAAGATGATATTAACCAAATTTTTGCCTTATCTACTTCCATCCCCCTTTTTGAAATGACATGACCCAACACAATACCCTCTTGGATAATAAAGTGACTTTTCTCCCAACTTAGCACCAAGTTCTTCTCGACACAACTTTTTAAAACTTTTTCCAACTTGGCGAGACAAGACTCAAAACTTCTGCCAAAAATGGAGAAATCATCCATGAATACCTCAAGTGACTCCCCAACCATGTCCGAGAAAATACTCATCATACATTGTTGGAAAGTGGTCGGGGCATTACACAAACCGAATGGCATTCGCCGAAAAGCAAAAGTGCCATACAGACAAGTGAAAGTGGTCTTGAGTTGGTCATCTGGGTGAATGGCAATTTGGTTATACCCCGAATACCCATCTAAGAAGCAATAATATTTTTGACCCGATAATTTTTCAATAATTTGGTCCATGAAAGGTAATGGAAAATGATCCTTAGATGTCGCAGCATTCAAAATTTGGTAATCGATACAAAAACACCACCCGGTGACCGGTTGGGTGGCGATTTGTTCACCATTTTCATCTTTGATTAGTTGAATGCCGGCCTTTTCAGGCACCACTTAGGTAGGACTTACCCAAGCACTATCTGAAATCAGATAGATTATACCTGCGTCTAACCACTTAATTACTTCCTTTTTTACCACTTCCCGTAGATTCGGGTTCAATCTCCTTTGAGCCTCTCTAGTTGGTTTCACATCCTCGGTTGTGATAATTTTATGCATGATAATTGATGGACTAATTCCTTTCAAATCGGCAATCACCCACCCAATAGCCGCCTTATTTTCTTTCAACACCTTCAACAACTTTTGCTCTTAAGCCATCTCCAAGTTAGAGGCAATAATAACCGGTAAAGTGTCATTATCCCCTAAAAATGCATACTTCAAATGTCTTGGCATGTCTTTCAACTCCACCTTCGGTGGCGCCTCTAATGTTGGCTTCGTCCCCAAATTAATCTTCACCGGTAAGCTCTCGAACTTATGGGTCCTTGGCGGTAGACCCTCCTTAACTGCCATAGCATCTTGCTCTTTCTCCTCAATCCTCAATGCACACGCGTGTACTTGTTCAGAAAAATCACAAACATAAACATCTACACAATGCTCATCATACTCGTGCGGTTCGCATCCATCAAATAAATCTACCATAAAATACTCATCAACACCAATAGAGTTAGAAGTGTTAGTAAAAACATTTAGTCTCATTTTTCTATTGCCGAATGTCATGTTGACCATACCAAATGGACAATCAATCACGGCATGTGCAGTGCTAAAAAATGGTTGACCCAAAATAACATTTTGTTGTTATTTTGGGTCCACAGATGAGTAATCTAAGACCAAAAGTCTATCGGATAATAAAACTCATCAACCTTTACTATGACATATTGTATCATCCCTCGGGGTAGCTTATGAGACAAATCGGTTAGAACCACCGTTATCTCAACCCGTGCTAATGGACCAAAATCATATTGGTCGTATAAGCCCCCTGATAAAATACTTACTCCGGCTCCAAGATTTGATAACAGCTTTGACATTTGAAAACTTCCAACTTGAATATTTATTAGTGGCATTCCTGGATCTTGGAGTTTGTGAGGAAGATCCCCTTTAAGCACCGCACTTACCTGTCCGGTCAAATCAACCCACTTAGGTAATTTTTTTCTTTTATTGCCTCTTTTGTGTGCATAATTCTCTTAAAAATTTTGTATAAGCGGGTACTTGTTTAATTGCGTCGAGTAAGGGGAGGTTTACTTTGACTTTCTTGAAAACATCCTACAATTCCTCTTTTGGAAGACCCCTTGTTGAAATAAATTTTTCCGGGTCAACTAAAGCCGATGGAAATGGGACTTGACTTGGTCCCCTTCCTCGTTTCTGTCTTTTAAAATTTCACCCAACCCCGGTTTTTGAATTACCTTTTCAATGTTAGGGTCCTTAGACACAATTGAAGGTGAGACTTCATCCTCATCACTTTCATTTCCCGTAATATCTTCAACCATCCCATCAACCAAACCCGGTGATAAGTTTTCCTTAAATTATTTTCCACTTCTTAGGACTCTAACATGGTTAATAGGAATATTTCGTGAAGAACTATGAGAAGAACTTACCTTAGTGTCGCTAGGAAGTTGACCTTTACCTTTTTTCAACTCATCCACCTCGGTTGCAAGTTGACCCATTTGAGTGGTCAATGTTTGAATGCTCTTGTCACGAACCTCATCCTTTTGCATCCGAACTTTATCAAGTTGATTTCTCCTTTGCATATCTTGTTGCATCATCCGGAGCATATCCATAACTTCATTCCCACTTGATGAAGTTTGACCTGTGGTACCACTTTGACCACCCGATTGTTGAAATTCCCCTTGGAAGCCTTGACTATTCCCGCCTCTAAAATTACCTTGACTGTTTGTTGGCGAAGAACGAAATTTCCTTGAGCTCCTTGGAAATTTGGGTTGGCTTGGTTCGCCGGGTTCCCATAACGAAAATTGGGATGGTTCCTTAACCCGGGGTGGTTTGTGTTCGAGTTCATGTTGAAATTACACCACCCCGTTGAATAGCATTCACCTCTTCTACTTGACCTTCGACCACACCCACCAAGCACACATCCGTCAAATGACCCAATTCATTGCAATTTGTGCAAATGTCATACACGTGATTAGTTGGTTGCATCCCCCTATCATCTACTGCATGAACTTGAGGTCTTGTAATGACGTGCCTTGCCCTTCTTAAATATTGCGCTTTTCTCTTGGATGGAACAACCATTTGCTCCAAAAATGCCCAATCATCTTGCTCAAAATTTGTACCAAACGTACCATTAGTGATCAACATTAAGTCACGAGCATCCTCCGAACTCAACCCCTCATGAAAGGCATTCAACAACTCCCAAAGTGCAATGCCATGATGAGGATAATTTTTCAACATCATATTAAACCCCTCGAATGCTTCATGAAACATCTCACCCGATTGTTGTTGAAAACTTCTCAAACTCCGCCTAGCCTCATTAGTCTGTTAGGCTGTGAAAAACTCTTCCAAAAACCGTTGTTGCATGTCGGCCCATGTGTATATTGATGCGGATGGCAAAGTATGAAACCATCTTTTAGCCTTATCTTCCAAAGAAAATTGAAAGAGTACCAACTTGACATCATCCGAAGAAAAACCTTGCCCTCCAATAGTGTTGCAAATAGAATCGTATGTCTCCAAATGGAAGTACGGTTCCTCCGTTGCTAACGCTTTGTACTTCGGCAAACTTTGGAGTGCGGTTGTTCTAACCTCAAATGTTCTTCCATCCGGATGATGAGGAATCACCACCGGAGAAGGGTTATTAGTGATAACGAGTCTAAAATGAGCTTCAATCCCCTTCACCACCTCTCGGTGATGTCTTCGTGGAGAACCCAATGGTACTTTCGGTCGACCTGCTTGACCTTGCATAGGCCCTTGAGGTGCAAACTGTTGTTGGTATTGAGGTTGTTGCATTTGTGGTTGCTGTATCGGCCTTTGAAATTGAGGTTGTTGATATTGATGTAGAACTTGTTGTATAGGCATTGGCCGTTGAAACTGTGGCCCTTGCGGACGAATGTGTTTTACCCTCGTTGGTTGCCTAACTACTTCTTGAATTTGTTCCACTTGTTGTCTTTGTTGGTAAGCCATTCCTCCTTGAGGTCCCAAATTACCTCCATCTCTTTCATAATAATACCCCTCTTCTTCATATCCTCCAAATTCTTCGTTATAACCGTCATCAAATCCATATCCTCCTACACCTGAAGATTGCACAAACTGAGAAGATGGATAATGAAAACCCGGTTGGTTTTGTGGTTGAAATGTAGAGGTAGTATGAACCATGGTTGAAATTGGTTGGAATTGATTTGGTGGTGGTTGTTGAGTGGAAGATGATTGACAGGAAGTCGGAAAAAAAGATGAAAAGGGTGGATCCATTGATGTGGGGTTAAAAGTGAGAACGGGTCCGGTTTGGGTAGTTGCGGATGATGTGGTGTTGGTTGGGTTGACTTCATGTGTTGAAGTAGGATGGGTAGTAGAAATTGGTGAAGGTGTGGATGGTGTTGTTTGACACGTAGTGGGAGGTAGTGGATCCATTGTGTTAACCATTGTAACTGGTGTTGCAGGCGTTGTTGGTGAATCACTGATTTTATTTTCTCGTAGTAAAACTTTGTTTCTTCACAAAGTTCATTCAATCTCCAGATCAAATGCTAATGGTGATAGCTTGTGAGAGCCTTTAGTACGCATGCACCTGTAAATACCTGCACACTAGCACAACCAGTGTAAACCCGAAAAATAACAAACTAAACTATCAAAGATAACATACGTTGCGCACTACTCCCTGGCAACGACGCCAAAATTTGATGTAGGTTCGTAGTCTCAAGCAAATTTAATCCAAATACTACTAATAGTTAGTGGTAAGTGGGTATCGAACACAAGGATTTTGTGGAATATGTGTTATCTAAAGATTTAGCTAAAATGACTAAATTATCTAAAATGCAAGAAAAGTGAATTCAAGATTTTGATTGTTTGATTTTAAAACTAAGATTAACTAAATAAGTTGCAAGTCAAAAATTGGTTATTAAAACAGATTAAGAGAAAGTGACCATCCTAGGTTTCCAATTTCAATTGACATTCGTGTTTAAATCCAACTAGAAAGAATCACATAGACATGATTCATGTATGATTATTTGTTCGTGATGAAAGGGAACTAAGTACTCGGATTATAAAAATGCGAGGTTGTTACCCGATGACTAATTAACCAATATCCAAACCTAATCCCTCCCGTGATATCTCGATTGTTAACGACACCAAGAACGTACGATTTAGAGTAAGATCAAAACATCAATTAACAAATTACAAACAAACATTCACACACCATAATAAATAATAAACATTGCAAGTCTATTATTCTAGAAATACGGATAAAAACACAAATGTCTTAGACAAACCTTCAACCTAGGATGATCACAATGAGTTTAGCCACTCATGATCCAACGAATCATCACACCAACAAGTTCCATGTTCAAAAGAATAAAATACACAAAAGCAAATGTTTAGAAATTGTCTTGAACCAAGAGGAATACCCAAAATTCTCCCTAGAACTGCTTAGAAACGTCTCCCATCATCAGATATCCCAAAATACACTTGAAAAATGTTTTTAATAGGCAGTTACGTTTTTCTCGCAGGTCACCACCGTAAGCTACGGTGCCTGCCGTAGCCTACGGTGGAAATTATTTCCTTATTCCATCTTACTTCTGGATCACAGAGCAAAAACAAGACCCAGTCATCACCGTAAGCTACACTGCCTGTAGCTTACGGTGGATCCTGTTTTCCCTCCTCTTGTTCTCTTATCAATTCTCTCTTTCTCCGTCTTCACTTTGCTAAGTACAAGCTCCCATCAAAGCACATTAAAACCACTTATTTATGCTCTTTGGTACCTGCAAAGCCATTCACACCGTAGTTATCACATTCCAATAATTAACCAAATTAAGTGCGAAATATTAATCCTTTTATAGCACTTGAGGGTTGTCCTATGGACCACCCATCACTATACAAAGCTTTATTAAGCTTGTAGACATGATCAGGATAAAATGCATCTTCAAAGCCAGGAGGTTGACAAACATATACCTTTTCTTTGATCTTACCATAAAGAATGCACTTTTGATATCCATTTGAAACACCTTGGTATTGTGGTTTGCAGCAAAGGCTAAGAACAGTCGGATGGTTCCTAATCTTTCTATAGGTGCAAAGGTTTAATCATAGTCAATGCCTTCTTTTTGTCTGTAACCTTGAACCACAAGCCTAGATTTATTCTTGAAAATCGGACATACATCCTTTGGCAATGGTACAAGTTCAAATTCAACACTCTCAACTATAGACTCTAATGCCATAAAGCAAAATTCATTTTGTTTCTTTTCAGTGTCAGCAATTAGAGCAAAGTCTTCATCAGTTAGATCCTCAGGCAAGCTACTCCAATCAACAAAGCCCTGAGTAAAGAAGCGCTGTTGATTAACCTCTACTAGAGCAGTGGTTTGAGTAACTTGTTGTGCAGGTTGCATTTGAACCTAAGGAGCTAGTGCTTGAACATATTGAATTTGAAGAATAATGGTTTGAACATATTGCAGAAGAACATTGGTAGCAGGGTGTGCAAAATGAGTATTTCTTTTCATATGAGGAGCAGGGGTATATTGGGAATAATGGACAATGTTTTGAGTGTTTTGAGATCTAGGGCTAGGATGTATGATAATTGGTCCAAATGTTTGAGACCTACATTCTCTAGTAAAGTGACCTAGCCTATTACACTTGAAACATTTAATCTTTGACTTATCCAGCCCAACTTTTAACCCCCCATACAACCCTGGGAACTTTCTACCAGTTCTCTTGTAATACTTGCTAGCTCTAACACTCAACAAGGCAAGCTGGTGCAAAATATCCATTTCTTCCAAATCTTTAGGGTTAAAATGTTGAAGGTCATTCAATTAAAGGATAAGTTATCAGAAGCTTGGCTTTCCCCATTAGTAGTAAAAGCATAATTGGGTGTGTAAGAATCAGAGTTGAAACTACCACCAAAGGTTATGTCAATGAAATGATCATAACTCTGATCCTTACAGCTGCCAGAGGCTTCTTCTTGGCCAAAAACTGTTGTACTACCGAATGCATAGTCATCAGCCAATTTACCAGACTCTTGTAGCTTCTTTTCTGGTTCAGCTCCCTCTCATAGGTGAGGAGCCTACCATGAAGCTGAGTTAGACTCATCTCTTTGAACCCAACCGAATTTCTAGTTACAAAAGCTATAGTGTCCCACTTGTCTAGTGATAAGAAAATGACTATTTAAAGTCGAATTTGCAAACTCCACATTAACCAATTTAAGCTCGCTAATGAGACAACTAAATCTTTCAAACTGTTGGGTTAATGACTCTTCTTTCACATGACAAAACTTTTCATATTGTTGATTCAAAACCTCTCTATTTTTTTCAATTACTTTCTCAGTCCCACCGAATTGCTCTTTCAAAGCATCCAGTAACTCCTTTGTACTGTTGCAATGCTTCATGCCAGCATAGATATCGTTTTGGCAATGCAGAGGCCACGATGCTAAACGCCTATGAATCTAGCTTGATCTTTTGGAAATCTTGCTTGGAGTAATTTTTAGGATTCTTTGGTACTTGAACTTTAGGGTCCTCAGTACTGGGTATCATTGGAACATGAGGTCCAAAGATAACTGACTTCCAGCAACATATGTTTTGCTAAGCAACAACATGACACATCCGTCTCTACCAGATATTGTACTCTGATTTGACGAGAATCGGTGGTTTAAACATATTTCCGGTGTTGTGAGGATCTTGTGAATTTTGAGACATTTTCGTTTGTTTGTAAAACAAATTTTTGTTTAAACTACTTTGAACGTAAATAAACTTTTACTCTGTTTCCAATCCAACGAGCAAACGAATTAGTAGTGAGAGTTGATCTGTTCAAATCAAATTGATTGTTAAATCAGATCTGATTGACCAAGCTCTGATACAAATTGTTAGGATGTGAGTTTGATCTTATTGTGAATGTTTAAGATGAAATTAATGGAAGTAGATAAACATGTATGAGTAGTGCAGCGAAATAATAAACTTTGAATTCACAATAATAGGAAGATTTTTTCACAAACAAGCTTTTATAAATTTATGACTTTACGTATGCATGAACGACTACAAACTCCCCTTCATATAAGATTACTTTGATTTGCTTGTACACAAAAAGTCAAGGTGAAGTGATAAACAGAACAATACACGCACTGTTCTATTTATAGTACAGAGCAAACCACTGAGCATCTTATGTTGACGTCACCTTGAAAGTGACATATAACAAACTAAACAAACTACAACATCTGCTAAGGTAACAAGTGATACAAACTATATAATACAACATCTGATAGTAAACACTGATGTGACATCCTCTGTTAAGCTTCAGCAGAGCTTTGCCTTGGCAAACCTTTGAGACTTCAACAGAGCTTTGCCTTGGCAGACCTTAACTTTAGTCTTCAGCAGAGTTTTTGCCTTGGCAAACCTATGATCTTCAGCAGAGCTTTGCCTTGGCAGACCTTAGCTTTAGTCTTCAGCAGAGTTTTGTCTTGGCAGACCTTCGACTTTTAGTCTTTAGTAGATGTTCTATTATTATAAGGATTAGAGGTTTGTAGTATATTTTGGCTTTCTAACATATGTTCTTTTGTAGGGTTCAATTCCAACACGAGTGTAATACGATAAGGGCATGGAGAATACGCCACTGGTACTTCCTATATATAAGCGCCCTTATTGTATTACTAATCATAGCGTTATTCAAATCATTTGAAAATTCTATGATATGATGAAACAAAGTACAAGTGAAATAAAGTACAAGTTACAATTTTTGTTAACACAAATTGCTTGGTTTTATACATGTCATCCATAATACACTTCTGTCACAATGTTTGACTATCAAATACAACGTGTTGCAATACTGAACTTTTTTGCCGTATATTGGCTACAAAAATCTATTTTAAATCATCAACTCGTGTAGTTGGATAATGTATTGTAGTAACAAACTTTTACCATATACTTGGCCACAAAACCTATGTCACTTAGCAAGATTATTGTTGACCGTCTATTTTCACATATGTTTCAGGTATTGACATTTCTAGCATGCTACACATAGGGACGCACTCGGGCCCTAGATTTCTTTTAAATATAAGAACAATTACTTGTACTCCTTTGTGTTTGTAAAACAATGTAATCAATATAATGAAACTTTAGTACCATATGTTGTGAACAATGTGTGACGTGACTCCCATACGTTTCCGCCACAAGTTCCATGTGATCAGGGTGTTACATCATATCATATATGATTTGTATAAATCTTTTTGTTATACGTGCATTGTGTATGTGATGCAAGTGATGTAGCATGGTATAACCAAAAAACACCCCAAAATAAGGTCCATATAGTGATTTGGTGGATGTACCAACAAACATGGACACATATGGGCCATTAAGACTCTGTTTGACCAGTCTGATCCATCATCATTGGTCATTACAACCCTTTATGAGATGTATTGTGAAATACGGTAAATTCGATCAATTATGGTTGAACACCGATAATGTAGGTTAATAATGGTGAATGAGTGTCCACATTGTTCAAGAACTGCCATAAATGGTACATTGAGACTCCTTATAGCCTGTTATGAGTTATAATGATTATGACATTTATCTTGGGATATGGACCATTTTGTCATCCATGGTTAAACATATTAAATGTTGGTCAAAATTGGTTGAACATTGGCATGACAAATATCACTCATAGCAACCCATTATACATGTACAAAAAGATATCACACATTAGGTGTATTATGGTTAAAAATAGTTACTGTAAGTCTATTGGTAAAAGATTGACAAATGTTAGGCCACTCTGAAGTCTTATAGCATGTTATGAGTTATTGGTACCCATTATGCATGTGATGTGTATGTTGGAATATGTCACATTAGGTCGACCATGGCCTGAAGGTTGTCAATGATTATTAATCCTAAAATATACAAGGTCAACCAAGGTAAATGTAGATCAATCATAATGACTCATGGACAAACCTAGTCATTGTTAATCAATCGTAATCGTAATTAAATATTTATTAACGTCGGTTACATATAGTTACAAAGAATACTTCTTTTTTAAATTACCCTCGGTAATCCTTCGAGGATTTACAATTAATCACTAACGAAATCAATAGTAAAAAGGTAAACTTTTAACAATCACTTATACCTATAAAATGCTAGTATGCGTCGTTAATCCACTAGTAAATGTGTATTACTAGTGATGAACATCGTTTAACTCATGTTAATAATTATCAAGGGTATGCTAATGCTCATCGTTGATACGTCAGTAAACTTGTTTTAACCATTGCCGACCATAATTTAAGTTATGAAAATAGATTACTGATGAGCTCCACCAATGATTGTTTTTCCTAAATAAGAAGTTGGGTTATCTGATTTCCCCTTTTAGTATTCCAAACTAGTTTGTTATCCCACAACTTCTCCACACCTTACCACCCCTCCACCAACTGTGACACTTGGTAAAATTTCGGTAATTCTGTACAACTTGAACAACTATTACATTATATGTTTACCGCACAACATGACTTAATTTTTTTACTTTAAGTCTTAAAAGTCTAGGAATTATACAAAATTATAGTTTGGTATGATAATGAATGCGTCACAATTACGAACATATAAAAATAAATCCTAGACAAATGACAAAGACGCGAACACGAAATAAATATCAGTACTGGTTACGGTACAATATGATATTACAGAATTAAGACATAAGATATGTCTGCACTATATACCATAAAAATTTTATTTACAACATCAAATTGTCCAAGTCTGTAGCAAAATACAACATTTTGCAGCAAACTACAGCATTCCGTAGCACAAAATAGCAAATGTCTGAAAACCCAAAAAATAAATATTTTTAGCTAAATAATAATAACGGGTGTTAGAAATAGTATAAAAACCAATATATAAATCCTATTATTTAAAGCTATAAAACTTGTTCAATAAAAACCTGACAACAAAGCTGGTACCGGAACTGAACTCAAAATGACAAATTTATTATTCTGAAGAGCTAGATTAATTAACGGGACAATAAGAATTGTACTAGAACTATTGTGTAAATAAAATTTATAAGTAACACAATATGTGTAAAAGATCCGAACCAACTTTATCAACCGAACAACAAAACAATAAGACTAGTGAGTTATTTTGGCATATTATAACATCAAATTAAAGTGTTAGGGCATTAGTTTTTATAAAAACTTGTATTTAAAAATGTTAAAGTTAATAAACGTTTATAAAATTACACATTATTTTTAATATATATATATATATATATATTAAAAATAATGTGTAATTCTTATATATATATATATATATAAGACCAACCCCCCCCCCCCACACACACACACCTCACGGCTACATGGGGGTAATTGCCCATGCCACTAAGTCTTAATGTTGTGTTGGCAAAGTATAAGCATGGTTTATTATATCTTGATGTGTAAGAACCTAAACACAAAACTAATATCTTAACCATCTTCATCCATTCATTTCACACAACACCAAAAACTCAAGAACACTTCCATTTCTCCTTCCGAAAATCAGCCAAAGCACCACCATTATCTCCTTCAACTTTTAAAATCCAAACACAAGACATTCAAGCTTGCATGAAGATCCAAGGATGATCTAAAGTATTTGCAAAGATTAGGAGGCTTACTTTGAAGCTTGGAACTCTTGATCAACACTTTTTCTTCGTCTTTTTACCATTATTTTGATCATCTCTAGCCTAGTGCTAGTAGTAAGATCCTTGACCTAATCTTATACTTTATATTTATAAAAATACACAAGATCAAAATGATGTGGTTTTATATTTTATAGTAAAACATATTTAAAAACCCACTTGAAAAACACTAATAAAACAATAAACACTAATATATTATATGGCTTTCTTGATGATTACGGATGATCTTGACTTTGTCATAAACTAGTAAACTTGAATCTTGCAATATTATGAATAAAAATATGATCTAAACACATGCATGTTTAGATTAGCAAGATTCATTAACAAAAATAGTCATGAACATGATTTTATATTTAAAGATGATCATACAAGTTATAGATTATTAAATAAAAGTTATGATTTAGAATTTTTGTTTAAAAGTGATAATAAAATTTTCATTTTAAGAAATTTTAAAACTATAACAAGTTTATGACATTTTTGTTAATACTTTTGTGTAATATATGTGATTTGATGATGATTTGAGTTAGAAAAATTATTGAAAACATGTTTATATAAACATGGGAAAGCTTATATTTTAAAGGAAACTATTGCATAATTTTTATAAAAATTAATCTTGATTAAGATGTGATTAAAATAAAGATTTTGTGATTAAAAGTGATTAGGAAACAAAAGTTTGGGTGAAAAAGTCTAAGATATAATTACTTAAATTTTCTTAAACAAAAAAGGAGATAAAAATATATTTTTGATAAAAATATATATGTTGGAATCACCAAATATGTGTACATATATTTTGTATAAAAATGTGTATAAGTGTTCAACTTTCACAAAATAATATATCTGACAGTTCAGAGAATTTGGACAATTCAGACAAAATAAAGTATATGGTATAAACGAAATAAACGTCAAAGACGAAACGAATAAAATGGTCGACGTCAACATAACGGTCAAAATGAACAAATCAACCTTTACACTCTATATTTACTAGGAATTATAAAAATTGAACTTATAACTAATGGTTTTTTTTTTTACAAATAAATTTTTATAAGTTATAACAATTACTAATAAATATTTTAAAAACTTGGATTAAGCCCAACTAAACTAATAGTTTGGACTAAGCCCATTTTCATAAAATTATATCGGGCTAAACCTATTTTTATAAAATATATGGACTAGCCGATCTATATAAATTAGCTTGGGCTAGGCCCACTTGTATAAAAATCAAGCTTTTGGCTAAGCCCACGTTTATAAAAATTTGCATGGACTAAACCCACTTATATAAAAGTTAACTTTGGGCCAAGCCCACTATTATAAAAAATAAATTGGGCTAATCCATTACTATAAAAACTAACTTTGGGCTAAAGCCCACTTTTATAAAACTAAACTTGGGCTAATCCAATTTTTATAAACTATTTTGGGCTAGGCCCAATCTTTCATCTTAACTTGGGCTAGACCCACTTTTACAAATCAATTGGACTTAACCTACTTTAAACAAAACTAAGTTTGGCTAGGCCCACATACATGAAACGAATTGGGCTAGGCCCATTTACATGTAATCAATCTAGAATATATATATATATATATATATATATATATATATTATATATATATATATATATATATATATATATATCAACAAAGAAAAACCAACAATTACAAGTATGAAATTCAAGATAAAATACTTGTACGAAAAACGATTTTTTGCCTAAGTGTCTAATAGATTAGAACACTTGTAGGTCGAGAAACGAACAAAGTATCAAGAATCGAATAGAGATTTGCACGGAACGCAAATCAGTGAGTTCATGTTTCCCTTTTATTTTAACGTTCTTGGTTTTTAAACGTGCGGGGATGTATACATGTTACATTTAGTATAGTTGGGAAATGAAAATATTTAGATCACATGTGAATAAGGCTCAAGCATTGGGACCATTAATGAATAACAAGTACCAAGGAACAAGAGGATAGATCTATTGGGTTTGGCGAGCCCCACTCTATTACGACAATAATAATAGATGGTATTAGAGTGTTTTTGTGTCTAAAACAAGTGTCTCAGACACAATAAATCGTCAAGGGTTGGTTGCCACCTTAGTGTCCTTGCAAGACACTAATGATCTTACAAGTTTCATTAAGCTATATTAAAAGAATTTATTTCAATTTTTTTTATGATTAATTTGATACAAAATTTATAACATGAATTCAACAGCTTTTGTTGACATTGTATTCAAAACTAACATGTATTACAGGAAACTAGTGGATGGCCTTCAGGGTAAAAACTTGTTCGTATGTTGTGGAGTCAAGACGTTATATTTCATTCAGACTTTGTTGTTATGTTTTATAAACTTATGTTTGAATTTAAAGTAAGGATGTTAAACTTGTGGTATGTTTTAAAGACAAAAGTTATTATGTAAATTTTGTTTTAAATAAAAAATATGGATGAACGTTTTGTAATGTAATACAATTATCGTTTACTTGGTTGCATGCAATGATTGCCGCTCTGGCCACACCTCGCACACGCTTCCGCTACATCGAAAATCAAGGTGTGACAGACCTGGTATCAGAGCTTCAATTGTAGTGAACTAAGATTCTTTTAAATCTGGTCTACAATTTCAAAATGGTCTTTTTATAACAGTCATAAATTGTTTGCGAAATTGTAACAAGAGTTTTTCCCCACAACATGTATACTAAGGTCCACTAGTACTAAACGAAAAATCAAAACAATAATGCAAGGGCATTATATGAGATAGTCTTTGAGGATTAGACATGATAACAGTAAGATGAATCACAATGATACATGACATGACACACAATGAAACTGAAATACAATTGCCCAAAAATTTATTATAAGTTGTTCACTTATATGAGTTGTACGAACTATTTTGCCAGGACTATGTCTTCCGACTCCGACACCGATTCTACGGGATATGCCTCGAACACCGATTACATACCAGTAGATGATCCTATCCTACCTGTTATCATCAACATCTCCGATGATGAGCTTTCGAACGATGAATGGATGAACATCGAATTCCAGCCTTTTGTTTTACCTGAGCCTGATCATGCGGACATTCCTTTAGAGGATGATGTTCTGGCTGTACCCCATTTTCATGAGATGGTTATATTCGGTCACCCTGAGGGTGAATATGTTGTTGCTTACGTCGCCATACCACTTAATGTGGTAGATCCATTTGATGATGTTATCGATGAGGACGAGCAACTTGTACCTCCTATTGTTGATATTGAGGATGATGTCATTCCAGTCATACACGTTGAGCATGTTAACGATGACCTTGGTATTGGTGAGGACTTTGACATTGCTATGTTAGAGGTAGCCAAGCCAGAGGCCACAATTATTGACATTACATCATCTGCACCTTCCACACCTCTGACACTATCACCTATACCTTCACCCAATACCGCTTTACCACCATCTTCAGATATCTTACCTACGCATGTTGATACTGTTTTACCAGACACATTCTACGCTGATCATTTATCTGAGTCTACACCACCACTACATTCTGTGGGAGATATCACACACCACACCGATCACCCGATACATCACCCTTTTGTTGGACATTCTCATTATACTCTTGGTAGTACTTCTCAGCCTGCTGATCATGTACCCCCTTATCCTTTTGTTGGATATGTTTCTACTACTGTTACCCCAAATTTCAGTTCTTACCGGGACCCGTTTGCTACAGGGCCGTCACATGTTCCATACAATCATTCTATGAGTGAATATCCTCCTTTTATTCCGATCCCCATTGCTAGAGATCTGTATCATCACCCACCACATATGCATAGTACTTTTACATACCCTTCACCTTACTATATTGTTTCACATGACCAGCCATCTCGGGGATGAGCCCATCCAATCCGTACCACCCGAACCATTTACAACTCACCACCACCGAGTACAGACTCACATCCACCATGATACAGCTCAATATTTTTTTCGATGATTTCATGAGCTTAATGCTCAACTTTCTGCTATTCGAGTATCTCAGAGTGCTCCATCATCATCATCATCCCATCCACCACTACCCACATCATCACCTCCACCAAAACCATCCCCATTAGTACCATCACTTACATCATTCCATGCCACCTCTTCATCACTTGAGAGGCGCGTTAGTGCCATCGAGGAGGAGATGGCGTACTTCCGCGCTGTAATCCGCATCTGCACCCCCACTCCCACCGTCTGTCTAGTTTGGTATGTAATTAGGTTTTGGAGGTAGAAGCCGTATCAGCTTAGTTGAAGATTGAAGGATTTTGAAGATATATATAAGTCAACTTGAAGACTCTAAAGAAACGATGCGAAGAAAATATCTACTTTTACTTATGTATTGTATATAACTTGTATGTCGGAGCGATGAAACTCCGAATTATATTTTTGTACTTCGCGATAATGATGTAACAAGTTGACAATATATATCTTTGAAAGTTGATTATCTTTCTTTTATCATGCATTGTTGATTATTCATTATATTCGTGTCATGACGATATTTGTATGGATATCTCACGTGAGAGATGATTCGATTTATTTGACATATATATATATATATATAATATATATATATATATATATATATTACTACGATATATTTTATTCTATTTGCTCCATGAATGACAATATTTATCTGAAATATTTGTCTAATTTTTTCTATATAATTTTACATATGAAGATCATGCCACCAAGAAGAAGGCGCATCCATCAACTCCAAACTCCCCTACCCACTTCTCAAGCAGAACTTGATGCTTTGTTGAATCAACGCATTGCGGATGCGATTGCTCAACATGAAGAAAATCGCACCAATTTGAGAAATGAAGATAGGGCTCAAGCCCCACCAATAACAATAAATCCTACGAATGGTTGGTTACTCATAACTTTACAAGAAATTTTCATTAAAATTTTATTTGCAAAATAAATATTTCTAACAATTTCAAGAACCAACATTTTAGTATGCACATATAAGCAATTTTTACATTGCAAACCATTGAACTTTGACGGCACAGGCGGAGCTGTACATTTGTTCAATGGACGGAAAAGACGGATTTTGTAATCTGCATGAGTAACTCTTCCCCTAACCAGACTGTATTATATGTTTCAGGATTATTCATCAACGAAGCTTTATCATGGTGGAATTTGCAAGTACAAACATTAGGAGATGTAGCAGCATACGTTATCACTTGGGAAAGACTGAAGGAAATGATGCGTGAAAAGTATTGTTTGAGGGCCGGACTACAAAAGTTGGAAACAGAGTTTTGGAATCTAGTAATGGTTGGATCCGACATCTATGGCTATACTCAGCGATTTCACGACCTCTCACGAGCCGTTCCGTATATGGTAACCCCCGAATTCAAACGTATTGAATGATATATTTGGGGATTAGCTTCGGAAATCTGAAGTATGGTTACTTAGTCCCATCCAGCAACCATCACCGAAGCAATTACGATTGCAGTAAGCCTTACCGAAGAAGCGGTAAGAATGAATAAGTTTTCGAGAAAGAATGCGGAAATGCCCAGTGTGACACATGTAGAATCAACCTCGCACGGGAATAAGAGAAAGTTTACACATTTCAAGAAAGGTTCCCTACCGAGTAATAAGAAGAAGGAAGCCCCCACAGCAAAAAGGAACAAAGCATTCATGGTGACAGCAGAGACAAAACTGAGGGGTTATACAGGAAATGCACCAAAATGCAACAGGTGTAATAATCATCATTATGGTGGATGCCGGACCACCAAATGTGATAAGTGCGGGAAGTTGGGACACCACACTGAAAAATACTGGAGTAATATCAAAGGAAACAGGAATGAAAGCAAGAAAGAAGGAAGCTATGGAAATGGAAATGAACGAGGAAGGAACCAAGGTTGCTATGGTTGCGGTGAACTAGGCCACTTTAGAAAGAATCGCCCAAAGGAGAACAAAGGCCACAGGCGAGCCTTTGTAATAGGAGCTCATGAGGCACGTCAGGTTCCAAATGTGATCACTGGTACGTTCCCTGTCAATGATCATTTCGCATCTATTTTATTCAATACTGGCGCAGATTTAGTTTCATATCTTTAGAGTTTAAAGATATACTTGAACTAAATTCAAATAAATTAGATATTCCATTCACTATCGAACTTGCGAACAGAAAGATAATTGAATCTGATGAAATTATTAAAGGATGTTCTTTAGAGCTAGGTGGACAAAAATTGAACATCGAGTTATTACCCAGCCAGTTAGGTAGTTTTGATGTTGTAATCGGTATGGATTGGTTATCCAATAATCAAGCCGAGGTCGTGTAACACCCCAAAATTTAAATATGCCTAGTTCTATATGTTATTAGAATGTACCACAAGTAGTAACTAGGAACATGAACTTAGTTAGAATGTAAATTAAAAATGTTAACCTAAAAGAATAAGTATTTAGCCAACTAAATATAATTGTTCATAATTGAGGGGCCAAAAGGGGAATAAATGAAAGTTAGTTTTATAAAAACAAATAAAAATAACACACTACACACACATCTGATGTGTGTGGCGACTAGAACAAGGGCAGGAAGAAGAAAACCCCCAATTTTCACAAAATTATGAGAATCAAGAAGGAATTCAAGACCAATCTCTCTGCATGAACACTTAATCTTGATCATCTTAACTAATCTAACAAGAGGTAAGTTAAATTTTTGCGAATTGATGAACTTTCATAAGTGGGTTATGAACAACTTATGAAATTGGATAAAAACTAGTATGAATAATTGATAGACTCACTAGATAGAAGATGAAATATGTTTAAACTTTTATTACCTTGATGATTCATGATAAAACCCATTTATAATGGAACTATGGTGAAGAATGATGGTCATATTGGTGCAAATTCTTATAGTGTTAATGTAAAATCTTATGTAGTAGAGCATTAGTTAGATGGTTGAGTGCAAGATGATGAAGATTTGTGAATTTGATTGATTATGATGACTTATGTAATGAAATAGGAAGAGTGTGCATAGAGTACTTGTACCTTATGCTTTGATCTTGGTACGCACACCAAATGTTTGATGAAATGCTTAGAATAGAAGTTTTTATGTGATTTCAATGATCAAATGTAATTATAATGCTAAATGGTTCATATCAAGAATGTGAGGAATTACTAATATACTATGTTAAGAAGAGAATGAGTTGAAAACATAAGATTTAAAGCATGTTAAATTGTGAAATTTTAGGGGTGAAAGAAGAAGGTGCGAGCTATTCCGGATCACAAACAAAACAAGACAAAGGTAAGTTCTTATACCTACTAGTATTGGTAATTTATAATGTTTTATTATGTTTGAACTAAGTTAGAGTTATAAATTTAAATGTCATAAATAGACAAGTAGGTAGAAGTATGGTTGTGAATGTGATCCGTTCCAAACGGGTCAAAGAATGGAAGATTCCATAAGAATGTATAACATGATTGCGTAAGTTAGTATGATAAAGTTAAAAGTTAATTAATATTGATTCTTGTGATTGTGGTGTAGGTAAAGATGATCTTTAATCGGCAAGCAAAGCTCGGATCGAACACACTTCAAGTTGCCTTCATCATGCTTTCGTACTTTAAATTTATCAAACGGGTCAAGACATTTTGATGGTTATGTCTTGAAAGTTAAGTTGTTTAAGTATCTAAACTTGTGTTTTTATAACTTTTGTAGATGATGGGTATTTTATAACTAGACAAATGGTTAGTCCGTAAGTAAATTAAGACACTTTTGTATGGTACCAAAATGTCAAAATTTTATCCGAATTTTTGTGTTTAGAATACTTGCTCTTGACCAAAAGGAAGTATGGGCATTTCAAGTCGTGTGTTGCGACAAAATTATTCGCATTCCTCTTCCTAATAACGAAACACTTCTTATTCATGGCAAGAAGAGTGAAACTCCATTACGAATTATTTCTTGTATGAAAGCCCAAAAGTGCTTGCAAAAAGTATGTATAGCATTCTTAGCACACTTTGTCGACAAGAAATCCAAGGAGCCAAAACTTGAGGAAATCCTTGTTGTGAAGAAATTCCCTGAAGTCTTCCAAGAGGACTTGCTAGGAATACCACCACAACGACAAGTCGAATTCCGCATAGACTTTATTCTAGGAGCTGCACCTGTAGCGAAATCCCCTTACCAATTAGCTCCTCCAGAAATGTAAGAGTTGTCCACACAACTTCAAGAGTTGTTGGACAAAGGATTTATTGGACCAAGTTTCTCACATTGGGGAGCTCCAGTTCTATTCGTAAAGAAGAAAGATGGAAGCTTTAGAATGTGCATAGATTATCGAGAATTGCACACACTCACGATCAACAATCGGTATCCGTTACCGAGGAGTGATGATCTGTTCGATCAACTTCAAGGATCAAGTTTTTACTCGAACATTAACTTAAGGTCAGGATACCATCAGCTTAGAGTGCAGGAAGAAAGTATTCCAAAGACAACATTCCGAACCCGTTACGGTCGTTACGAGTTCCTTGTTATGCCATTTGGTCTAATAAATGCACCGGCGGTGTTCATGGACTTAATGAACCGTGTGTGCAAGCCTTACCTTGATAAATTCGTAATAGTGTTTATTGATGACATATTAATATATTCACGAAATAAGAAGGATCACGAACATCATCTTAGGACCATTCTTGAGTTGTTAAAGAAGGAGAAATTTTATGCAAAATTTTCTAAGTGCGAATTTTGGCTTCGTGAAGTCTAATTTCTCAAACATGTTGTCACACCCCGGCTTTCCACAGCCAATCAAACACCGGTGGACCCGGGTGGGGAATATCGTGATGTAAGTTGATAACATCATAGACAATTGAACATAGCACAGCGGAAGTCTTGGATTTAAATTACTATTACAAACCAAATGTTCAAAATACAAAATATTATACTGGCTCGTAATAGAAGATCCATAGGCGGATCATAAATTTTACAAAGAAAAATGTAAAACAGACTTTGGGCAGATCTAGGATTTGCAAGATCCTCTTATCACTACCGAGCACTTCCAGCCTATTTTCGTATTGTACCTACAAGCTTAGTCTTTTACAAATACGTCAGCTTTCGCTGGTAAATACACCCAACTGACTCATTTTGAAAACATTTAAAATATGTTTTAAGTGCCTGTCAACATAAAATCTTTTATAACTTGGAAAAGTTGATCGTCCAACCTTGTTAACAGATTTACATGTTTGTCCATACATACAGGGCCCGATACGGAAACCAAGACATGATTAACGAACACACCACTTTGGACTCACGAAGGAGTCAATTCTTCCCAACCTTGTGGGTAATGCATTTTGAGCGTCTATCGGGTGTTTACACCCGCGCTAAGGTCGGGCCATTATCTATTGTAATGAGCCGAGGATATCCAGGACACGGTAGTTAACCCCTGATGTTTAAGTTATCAAACAAAACTGATTAAAACAGAATATGCGGATTTACTAGCCACAATCCGGCATTCGATTGGTCCCATTTCCGACCAAGCGGTAATAATTTACCGTAACCCAAGCCCGTGTATGGGAAAATAAGTCGAGAGTATTTACCTGAGCTAGTCTTCTTTTAATTTAATAACTCAGCCGTACACAAAAGTACTAAGTGCAGATAGCATTTACCGGCAAGTCTCTAGTCTGGATTATGGCATAAACTAACCAATTAAATACTAACGGTCTTATTTAAGTCATAGATTTAGACCGACTAGCGTACTTGATCAAAACGTATATGCTAGATTAAACGATGATCGGATAGAATTTAGTTTAATCCCAACAAGTACCATGACTTGTGTAACATGGATAAACTATAAACATTCTGGATTTTGAGACTTAAATGACAAGGTTAGACCCATTTCGGTTAATTTTTGTAAACTAGTTACATATGCTTAACCGTACGCATATCAGCGACATCGGGTAACCGGATAAGTCATGGACAAGTTATACATCCCGAGCGGATAAAATGTATCACGATCTTAAAGAACTCTATTGGTGGCCTAATCTTAAAAGAGATATTGCAAATTATGTTGGAAAATGTCTAACATGTGCAAAAATTAAGGCCGAATACCAAAAACCTCCAAGATTGTTACAACAACCTGAAATTCCCACTTGGAAATGGGAACAAATTTCTATGGATTTCGTAACAAAATTACCCACTTGGAAATGGGAACAATTTCTATGGATTCCATTTTTTCGAGGCGTTAATTGATCAATAATTCCGCCTAACCCCTCATTAGGAATATTAGCCTCGAATAGGGCTTGCTTTTGCGCATCTAATAGCTTCTCATTCAAGCTATTTCTGAGCTCAATGCTATTCGCATTTATCCTAATGGGCTTAATTCTTTCCTTGCGACTCAAGGCGTTAGCAACGACATTTGCCTTGCCGGGATGGTATCGAATTTCGCAATCATAATCGTTAAGTGCTTCCATCCAACGGCGTTGTCGCATGTTCAATTCCTTCTGATTCCTAACAGATGATGGTGACTTTTATGGTCAGTGTATATAATACACTTTGTACTGTATAAGTAATGTCTCCATAGCTTTAGTCTAAATACAATGGCACCCAATTCTAAATCATGGGTGGTGTAATTCCTTTCGTGCACCTTTAATTGTCGTGATGCATAAGCGATCACCTTGCCTTTTTGCATTAGCACACAGCCCATGCCAGTGTGTGAAGCATCACAATAGACTACAAAATCGTCAATACCCTCAGGTAGAGATAACAAAGGAGCATTACTCAACTTGTGTTTTAGAATCTCAAAGGATTCTTGTTGTTTCGGACCCTAAACAAATTTGACATTCTTACAGGTTAAGGCAGTCAAACGGGTGGCTATTCTTGAAAAGTTCTCAATGAACCTCCTGTAGTATCCAGCCAATCCCAGGAAACTGGGAATCTCCGATGGGGTTTTGGGCACTTTCCAATTCATTATGGCTTCTATTTTGGCGGGATCCACTTGGATATCACGCTCACTTACAACACGTCCAAGAAATTGGACTTCTCTAAGCCAAAATTCACACTTAGAGAATTTAGCATAAAGCTTTTCCTGCCTTAGCAATTCTAGAATGCATCGAAGGTGTTTCTCGTGATCAACTTGATTACGAGAATAGATAAGTATGTCGTCTATAAAGAGAATTACAAACTTATCCAAACACGGTTTGCAGACTCTATTCATGAGATCCATGAATGCTGCAGGTGCATTTGTGAGCCCAAAAGGCATCACTAGAAATTCCAAATGACCACATCGGGTCCTGAAGGCAGTCTTAGGAACATCCTCATTCCTAACCTTCAGCTGATGACATCCTGATCTCAAATCAATCTTAGAAAAATAACTAGCCCCTTGAAGTTGGTCGAATAAGTCATCGATCTTGGGCAGAGGATATCAGTTTTTAATTGTTAACTTGTTCAGTTCTCGGTAATCAATGCACATTTGCATTAAACCGTCTTTCTTCTTTTCGAATAAAATAGGAGCTCCCCAAGGCGATGAACTTAGTTGAATAAAGCCTTTTTCTCAGAGTTCATCTAACTGTAATCTCAATTCCTTCATCTCCGTTGGTGCTAACCGATATGGAGCTCTAGCTACTAGTGCTGATCTAGGTAGGATATCAATTCTAAACTCCACTTGCCTATCTGGAGGTAGGCCAGGCAATTATTCAGGGAAAACATCGGAATACTCCGAGATAACCGGAAGGTCTTCAATACTTGGCTTAGGCTCATTGATAGTTACTTGTGCCATATAAATGACACAACCTCTCCCTAAACACTTGTATGTCTTAAATAATGACACCTTGTCTGGCAATCCGTAGTGCAAATCTCCAGAGATGGTGATCGTTTCACCAGATGGGTTTTTAATTTCGATGAGTTTCTAATCGCAGGCAATGTGGGCTTGGTTATGGGATAACCAATCCATGCCTAAAACTACATCGAACCCTACCAATTTCATTGGCAAAAGAGTGATGGGGATAGAAGTGATTCTTAATGGATATAGAGCATCCATCAAAAACAGATAATGCTCTCTCTAACGTTCCATCAGTGAGTTCTACCTCATAAGTTATGTCTAAAGTTCTTATGGGCAAGTTTAATAGTTTACTAAACTTATGATCAACAAAAGATTTATCTGCACCCGAATCGAAAAGAACTCTAGCATATACATCATTGATGAGGAATGTACCTGTTATGACGTTATTGTCATTAACGACTTCCCGGGCATTCATATGGAAAGCACGAGCATTTCCTTTCTTAGCCTCTCCAGGCTTTGCATCATTACTTTTGGGGTTCTTGGGGCAATTGAACGTAGTGTGCCCTTTTTCATTACAGTTGTAGCAAACTGCATCCTTAAGATCCTTGCACTCTAGGGTCTTATGCCCCTTTCTCTTGCAGATGCCACTGGGTTTAGTCTGTAGATTTATACTACACTGTCCCCAATGTCTATATTTACAGTTCTTACACAGAGGTTTGTCATTAGACGCGTGCTGCTTCTTCTTGAACCTGAAATTTCATTTCTTTTTAAACTTTTGGGAGTTATTATCCTCCCGTTTCCTTTTTCCATCAGTTTCAGTCCTAACTGACCTTTGCCATACCAAATCTAAGGTGAGGGAGAGAGATAGGTCTACAGCGGACCAATAGGTATTAGGCTGAGCAGCCTACCATGCCCTTTATCTCAAGCGCTAACCCATTAATAAAACGCGCAATGCGTTTGGGTTCTGGGGTGATTAGATATGAAACTAACCTAGACAGGGAATTGAAGTCATAAACGTACTTCCGACGAACTAGGTTCTTCATTGAAAGAGTCAGAAAGTCTGTCTCTAATTTCTCCACCTCATGCGTTGGACAATAAGTCTCCTTGACTAGATCAACAAACTTAGACCATCCTAAGTTGTATAGGTGTATCTTACCTGTAGATTGAACCATTGCCTTCCACCGTATCAGAGCTTCGCCCTTGAAGGACTGTGATACATAGTTGACCACATCCTTATCAGCACAACCGTTGATATCCACAATTGTTTCCATTTCGTCAAGCCACTTCAAGGCTTCTACTGCTCCTTTTTATCCATTAAAGTCTCGGGGTTTGCAGGAGACAAA
Organism: Scalesia atractyloides; assembly: GCA_947069175.1. Lineage (NCBI taxonomy): Eukaryota > Viridiplantae > Streptophyta > Magnoliopsida > Asterales > Asteraceae > Scalesia > Scalesia atractyloides. The sequence goes on along the minus strand of CAMTDV010000007.1, from coordinate 60,855,636 downwards.
ATATTTATAGGTACATCCGTCTTTAGAAGAACGAGACCTATCAACGAATCATATTTTCTTTGTTTCACTTTTCGCATTTGAAGAGTGAACTGAGCTCTCCTTATGAGCCGAGGATGGTGCGATTGATAATGGTCTGGAGCGAGTAGCACTCGGCTCCCTAAGCTTTTCTATGGCCTTTTCCGTGGCCTTTCCCACAGCTGCATCTATGCGAGCTTGGAAGTCATCATTGTTAACGGCTATGTTTTCAGCCTTGTTAGAGCTAATCTCTCGGTGGCTACTCTGTGCCTCGTCCGAGCTTACCATATTGCAGCTTTGGCTCTAAACATCAAACAAATTTCTCTTAGCCATGGTATAACAACCATATTGGCTTTAAACATTGGATATAACAATCCATCGCCCACTATACTAGTGTGAGTAACATCACAACTCTTAGGCTTATCATATCTATACTTGGCCTAGGTCTTAATAAGACCATCAAAGGCAAATTACAATCTGGACATAGTCCATATATTATTAGACAGTGGATTGTAATGTCACAACTGTCATTGTCATATCTAACAATTATATGTAGCTCATAAGCTTGTCACTTATGGACATAATAATTGGGCACATTGGCCGGTGACATTGGACATTTAAAAAAAAATGGGCACATTGGCCGGTCACATTGGACATTTAAAAATTGGGCACATTAACCTGTCACGTTGGACATAAATTGGCCTACATCATAACAGATGTAAATTCAAGGCATATCATCCAAGATCATAACAGATGTAATTCATGGCATATCAGCCTACATCATAACAGATGTGAATTTATGGCACATTGGCCTGTCACATTGGACATAAAATTGGGCACATTGGCCTGTCACCTTGGACATAAAATTGGGCACATTAGCCTACATCATAACAGATGCAAATTCATGGCATATCAGCCTACATCATAACAGATGTAAATTTATGGCATATCAGCCTACATCATAACAGATGTGAATTTATGGCACATTGGCCTGTCACATTGGACATAAATTGGGCACATTGGCCTGTCACCTTGGACATAAAATTGGGCTCATTGGCCTACATCATAACAGATGTAAATTCATGGCATATCAGCCTACATCATAACAGATGAAATTTATGACACATTGGCCTGTCACATTGGACATAAAATTGGGCACATAGGCCTGTCATTTGTCATCGTATTGATGACATTAACCGGGATCACATTGATCACCTAGGCTATATAATATGTCTTAGGATGTAGTCCTTTTCACCTAGACGGCTAGTGTGGTTCCTCAAGTCACACTACTAAGAGTATGAACATTCCTTAATGTTAACATAAGAGTACCTTAATGATTGATTCATGGTCCCGGTCACCTTCGATCTTAACGACCTTGGAGGCTTGAACCTAGTTCCTCACCTCTGGATAGAAGGATAACTTCCCTTAACTATCCTGATAGAAGGCTCCTTGTTCTTAACTATCATTTCTTAGCCAATGTTTGGTCTACGCCACTTGGCATAATCAAATCCATTAAGGTCTTTTGGAATTATATCGCAGAGCATAAATTTCGAATAAAATCGAGACGCTCGTTTGAAGAGGATGAACACATATATATATATAATTCCAAAAATACTCATTAAATTCCAAATCGAAATTACAATACTAGAAATAATGAAATATAATGTCCATGCAAGGACTACAAAAACAAAAATGTCAATGCAGGGACTAAAGAAATAACATTGTCCCCGCAGGGACTAACATATATTAGAAGAGACTTCACTCTTCCTTCTTTCCCTTAACCGGCTTGGAGAGTTTCTTGAAGAACTTATTTGTCTTCTTCTCCATTTTCTCTGCTTGTTGTTGCATTTCTTTCATTCATTCTAATGCCTCATTAATGGCCTCTAGTGGCGGAAGAGGCTGTGGTTGTGGTTGTGGCATAATAGGATACTGGTACCCATAACTTGGATATCCAGTAGGTGGGTAAGCAGGTGGGAAAGGAGACGGGTAAAGTGCATTATGCATGACCGCTTGCATGTAAGGGTCTTGCGACAGGTGTAGTTGGGTTATCAGGATCATATCCGAACGTATCCGGATATGTTGGGATTGGGTTATTATAACCCGATGGTGGTAGTTGAACCATTGGTGGTGGTGTTGGTTCCACCACAGGTGAAGCATCAGAGGGTCCACCCATTTGTGGGTCCTCGTGAATAGTAGGGTATGGTTTGGGCAAAGGTGGCAGCGATCCCGACCGTTGGCCCACACGTACTGACATACGTGCTCCTCTTTTCCTACTTGGTGGTTCGGGTGGCGATTGGGGTTGTTCCACCGGTTCCATGTGTACATCTTCTTGCACGGGAGGTTGTTGGGAATGATGGGAAGGAGTGTTGGCGAAGGTAAATTGGTTCCAATATTGGTGCCACTCATTAGGACCTTGGTAAGGCGATCCTACATAAGAGTTTGAATCGCTCGATATCTCAATGGGATGCGCATTTGAACCTGACGGTGGCATCTCCGGGTCGGAGTCCTCGTCCATTAGGTTTGGCTGATCCAGTTGATTCTGATCAGCTGGGGGTGTGTTAAAGTATTGGTTGGGATTAAACTCATCATGGTAAGAATGATGAGAGTGGTGGGAGTGGTGTGAATGGTACGAGTGGTATGAACTTTGAGTATGGGTAGGCGAATGTTATGGTAGAGGCCATGAATCCCCCGAAGCTTCATAAGAGTTCGGGTTATGGGGATGTGAAGGGATGTGTCCTGAAGGTCCTCCCCTCATTGGTCTTTTTCCTCTTCCTCGTACACGTGCCGGCATTTTCCTGTTAAAAATCAATTCAAAAACAATACTTTAACTTAATAATGAAATGAGTAATCCTAGGTCAAAGCCTAGACTCGGAAGTCTAAGGAATGTGCTTGTGTAAGTTTGATATTAAACACAAAAGGCTAGTGTTTAATTCTCTCAAAAGTTGGCCCTGATACCAACCTCTCACACCCCGGCTTTCCACAGCCAATCAAACACGGTGGGCCCGGGTGGGGAATATCGTGACGTAAGTTGATAACATCATAGACAATTGAACACAGCACAGCGGAAGTCTTGGATTTAAATTACTATTACAAACCAAATGTTCAAAATACAAAATCTTATACACGCTCGTAATAGAAGATCCATAGGCGGATCATAAATTTTACAAAGAAAGAATGTAAAACAGACTTTGGGCAGGTATAGGATTTGCAAGATCCTCTTATCACTACCAAGCACTTCCAGCCTATTTTTCGTATTGTACCTGCAAGCTTAGTCTTTTGAAAATATGTCAGCTTTCGCTGGTAAATACACCCAACTGACTCATTTTGAAAACATTTAAAATATGTTTTAAGTGTGTGTCAACACAATATCTTTTATAACTTGGGAAAGTTGATCGTCCAACCTTGTTAACAGATTTACATGTTTGTCTATACATATAGGGCCCGGTACGGAGACCGAGACATGATTAACGTACACACCACTTTGGACTCATGAAGGAGTCAATTCTTCCCAACCTTGTGGGTAATGCATTTTGAGCGTCTATCGGGTGTTTACACCCGCGCTAAGGTTGTGGCCATTATCTATTGTAATGAGCCGAGGATATCCAGGACACGGTAGTTAACCCCTGATGTTTAAGTTATCAAAGAAAACTAACTAAAATAGAATACGCGGATTTACTAGCCATAATCCGGCATTCGATTGGTCCCATTTCCGACCAAGCGGTAATACTTTACCGTAACCCAAGCCCGTGTAGGGAAAATAAGTCGAGAGTATTTACCTGGGCTAGTCTTCTTTTAATTTAATAACTCAGCCGTACACAAAAGTACTAAGTGCAGATCGCATTTACCGGCAAGTCTCTAATCTGGATTATGGCATAAACTAACCAATTAAATACTAACGGTCTTATTTAAGTCATAGATTTAGACCGACTAGCGTACTTGATCAAAACGTATATCGCTAGATTAAACGATGATCGGATAGAATTTAGTTTAATCCCAACAAGTACCATGACTTGTGTAACATGGATAAACTATAAACATTCTGGATTTTGAGACTTAAATGACAAGGTTAGACCCGTTTCGGTTAATTTTTGTAAACTAGTTACATATGCTTAACCGTACGCATATCAGCGACATCGGGTAACCGGATAAGTCATGGACAAGTTCGATATTCCATTACGTGTCATCATACATCACGACGAACCCCGTCTCATCATTTAGAGAAGTTGGGTCGTGTCTCATTTTTTCATAGACTGACCACTTCCTCATAACACATGAGAAAGGTACCGCCGTCATTTAGTCTTGCTCTCTTCGATTCGAGATTCAAGCATGGGTTGTTGTTTTTGTTTATGTGTCGTAGATTTTAGGATGAGTCACATAGAACTAATCGTGACTTAATAATAAGGCCAATGAAAATTTGACAAGGACATGGTGGAAACGCCGTAGGTACTTCCTATATATAAGTGTTCTGGTCTGGTGATCAAAAGCATTGTTAGACGGTTATGGGAAGTTTTGTGTAAGTAGTGTCAATCTCAATTTGGATAACGATATGGTTGATGATTTCGTTTTCTGATGTAACTTTATCATTATGACGCTTCGATTTTCTCAAAACCCCTTAAGACAATATCCAGTTAGCCATCTCCGTGTTACAACACTTTTCATTTTTACACCTCAGGCATCAAAAAGTGATTCATGTAGCAGGGTATTCAACCCTTACTAGGAACGTTACCGCCTCAATCAAAATCCAAACTTCACACTCACCTGGTTATGTATTTCCTTAGCATCATCGAGATTTTTATTACCTAGCATACTCGAGATCCAATCTATAAGAAACTCTATTAACTAACCCTCAAGAACGGTTCTCTCCTAATTTTGGAACGAAATTCCTAAAAGTAGGGGAGACTGTAACATCCGCCAAACCGGGTATCCAGAAGTCCGACCCACTTTGAAATCCGGATCCTAACCTTTAAACTTCGGAAATTTTCGCGAAATCAATAACCGTTGAAAGATTTTACTCTTTAATTTAAATTCATTTATCGACTTATTTATTTATTAATTTAATTTAATTAATATCACAATTAAAATCATTAATAAAATCTAGTTAGTTTTGTTAGGTTTTAAAGTGAGTTTTAAGGTAATATGAGTTAGTAGCCAAGTTAGTTCGGATAGTAGAGTTAAGGGGTCTAATTTGTAACATTTCAAAACTTTAAATTTAAAAAAGAAATATAAAATAGTGGACCAGGGATTCGAACCCGAGTCTCACCAACAAACAAAACACTTGAGCCACTCCACCACATCAAACCTTTGTTAAAATTTCCATTTCCAAAATCCTTAAACACTACAATCCCGTTTGAATTACCTTTACCCCCCAAATGTTAAAGAGCTAAATGGTTACCTCCTAATTTCAGGACGAAATTTTTAAAAGTAGGGGGACTGTAACACTCATAAAAAAAATGAATGAATCCTAAAACCCGACCTGTTTTTGTAACTCGATCCGTTTTCATATTCCATGTAATTTTGTTTAATGTTTAAGCAATAAAATGTCTTGGATTCTATGTTTTGATCATACATGTTATCATATCTGGTGATTTATAGTCTTATACATGTTTTAGACAACCTTGTAAATTCATTTCCATGTATTTTGAAGCAACCCTCTATATCTCAAGGTCTAAAACTAAGGTTTTCCTTAAGTTAATCAAGAACTTTGGAGACCTCGTGAACATACCTAACACATCACATCCTAACCTTCTTATCATTCAAGCTTCATTATATACATGCCTTAAGATAGGACAGTGTGTTTTGGAGAGTTCAGATGTAAATGATCGCAAGTAAAAAGCTCTACATGTCGTATTCTTAGTTTTGTCATAAGGTGACTTTCGGGTGACTATCTTGCTAACTTTTCTCCATCCTTGAGCTATCATTCTGGTCTATTAAAAGCTCCAAGATATACTTGGTATACTAAGGATCAAGTAGGTTCAAATGGTGCATAAAACTGAGCTCCAGCGTAACGGGAATCACAAACACAAGTTTTAGAACAGAACCCTCGACCCGCATCAAGACCCAAGGTTTAAGCCCAATTCTCGACACCATGGATGTTGGATTACTCTCTTCCATATGATAGTACTCTGAAAATAATGAACATAGGTGAAAACCGTGCGCGAAACAGAGTTATAACGAAGCGGGACTCGCGAAAACAAGTTTGGTGTTTGTTGCTGATTTGAAAGACGCGAAAGTCTTGTTTTAAAGTTATCCCACATCGCCCCAATCACCATTTTGTGCTCTATTTCACACCTATAAATACCCTTGCTTGGTTCTTTATAGCTTGTAACTCCTAGTTTGAGTATAAACAAGTGGAATAACCAAATTTGGTGGCTCCACAAGTACAATACCCCTTTGGGTGTGGTGTGTAGTAGCTTTTATTTCCGGTTTCGACGAGGAGGTGCTGCCCTTCAAGCTCTTCTCATTTTGTAAAGTTCTTCTTCGAGGTAATCTTCCTTTCTTTGTTTTTTTATTTTTTTAATATTCATTTATTTATTGCTTTCTTAGTTTAGTTAGTTTAGTTTAGGTTCTTAGTTAAGGAGCATTAGGCTCGTTAAGGTAGCCTAGTTTAGGCTCGCCTTTAGGCTTTTCATAGCCTTGTAGAGGATCGTTAGGCTCAACGAGGCTAACCTATCATGTTCGTTCATTTAGCTATGCCTAGCATAACGTTTATTTTTTTGTTGCATTCGTTTGTCTAACTTAAATCACGCTTATCAATTGGATTTTTCCTTATTCTCGTGCGGTTTTTCACTAAGGATTAAAAATGCGAACACTATGAGTGAATCCTTACAAATTCCCTTTTTTTTATTCACGTTTTGGGGTGTATCATGTGTCGTAATTTACTTTATTTATACAAATACATGTGCTACCACCATTATGTGATCTAATGTGTATATTTGTTTGTTGTGGTTATGTGCGGTTACATTTTATCATTTCAGTGCAATCATTCATTTAAGGCCCATCAGTTCCTCGTGGGATACGAGTTGAGCATTAGGTGTCTCATTAGATCGGCTTCGTTTGATTGAGCCTTGATCTCAAGTTCATTATTCATCATGTTCATATGTTCATTGTTGATATTATGTGGTTTGTGATTTAATTATATATACATATGCTCATATACGGTTCATGCACATTTTTATTGAAATAACCAATTTAACAAACTGTTTAAATGTTTAACTTAGATTCACTCGCCAACCTTTGTTGACCCAAAACCATTTTTACACATGATACAGGTGAACAAGTACGACGAGAATATTGGACATAGGATGGGCCTTAGTTAACAAGAAACGAATTAGTGCAATATACTTGTTATAAACATCGTCTTGTGTTTGTAATTGTTAATGTGAATTATTTGTATTTTGAGACACATCATATGAATTTATGAATATTTAAAACAAGTAATAGCAAGTCATAAGCTCTCGAGTTAACCCAATCATGCCCCGATCACCTATTCTGCTGCGTGTCAGGGTGTGACAGGATCAATTTATGATTTTTCTTAAAATGGCATGTTTGACTTTTTAATATCGTAACTTTGACCTGTCAATTGGTCTAGCAAACGTGATCTTCAGGAGGTGCCCTTTATAGGGACTAACACCTACCTTATTACGATCACTTAGCCATGTTCATTATGAACAATGGCTGGACCATAATGGTCTTAACCGAAAGTCAAGGCATTTTCCGTAAAACGCTTGACTTTTGGCTATAAAAGCCTATAAACGAAAATGCAAGAGCAAGGAACACTTACAAGAGGTTCCTAGAATGCAATAGAACTTAGTTGGATGCTCCTTTCGGTAAGGAACCTCCAGAGGAGGGAGATAGAGTTATGAATGAGTAAGGTGCAAGTTCAAATAGTGAACCTTGGCACCTATTTATAGTTTGAGAGCTTGAAGGAGGTGATGCCAGGTGTTAAGGGGCATAAGAGGAAGCTTACAAGTGTCCTAAAACGTGGCATAGCAGTTTGGAAGACCAGTGTTTCGAACCAAATGGTTTTTGGCAATTTGTGTGGAGACCAAGCAAATTTTCTACAGATACAGGCCTCTCACGCCCGCGAGAGGCACAGGCTCTGCCTCTCACGCCCCGCGAGCGCCCCTTGGCCAGTTTCAGAGTTTGACACTTTTAGCCCCTTAACTTATAAAACCTTCTAAAACACCTTTTTAGCATATTTAGCCCTCCGTAACCAATATTTGGCATACCTAGGAGTATGACCGGACATTGTCGAGCACTCAGTTCGTTAGAAGGTCACTCAGAGGTATAAATTAACATGTGGACACTTTTAACCCCTCCATTATTCAACTTTCACATTTTTACTCAGAGGCTGGGCACGTTGACATATCAGTCACTTAGACGCCAAGTTTAAGTATGTTGACTTATCAGTCACTCAGAGGCTCAGTTTGAGCATGTTGACACCTTTAGTCCTTATTAGTCTTTAATAGACTAAAAATAAAATACAACATGTGTCACTATACTATTGGACACGATTTTACGAGGTGTTACACAAGTAGTCAACGAGAAAGGCATACATGTCGATCCATCAAAAATAGAAGCCACTAAATATTGGAACGCACCTAAGACACCCACTAAAGTATGCCAATTTTTGGGATTGGGATCGAAGATTCATTGAGAATTTCTCGAAGATTGCTCAACCACTAACCTCCCTAACTCGGAAAGATAAGAAGTTCGACTGAGGAGAAAGACAAGAAGAAGCTTTTCAATTACTTAAAGATAAACTTTGTGATGCACCGATTCTATCACTTCCGGATGGCACGGAAGACTTTGTAGTTTATTGCGATGCATCACATCAAGGATTAGGATGCGTGTTAACGCAACGAGAGAAATTTATTGCATACACATCACACCAATTAAAAGTTCACGAAAAGAACTATACCACACATGACCTAGAGCTAGGTGAAGTGGTATTTGCGTTAAAAATTTGGCGTCATTATCTTTACGGCACCAAGTGCACAATCTTTACTGGTCACCAAAGTCTTCAACATATATTTAACAAGAAAGAGTTAAACATGTGCCAAAGACGTTCGCTTGAATTGTTGAATGACTATGATTGTGAAATTAAATACCATCCGGGCAAGGTGAACGTTGTCGTGGATGCCCTAAGTCAAAGGGAACAAGTGAAGCCCCTTTGCGTGCGTTCATTAAGACCCACCATTCACAATAACCTTACCTTTCGAATTCACGACGCTCAATAGGAAGCCCTGAAGAGCGGAAATCTTAAAGCAGAGATGCTTAGAGGTATGGAAAAACGTTTAGAACCAAATGAGAACGAAGCTTTGTACTTTGCAAACAGAAGTTGGGTTCCTCTTTTTGTAATTTGCAAAACCTAATTCTAGATGAAGCCCATAAGTCCAAATATTCGATACATCCCGAGCGGATAAAATGTATCTTAAAGAATTCTATTGGTGGCCTAATCTTAAAAGAGATATTGCAACTTATGTTGGAAAATGTCTAACATGTGCAAAAAATAAGGCCAAATACCAAAAACCTTTAAGATTGTTACAACAACCTGAAATTCTCACATGGAAATGGGAGCAAATTTCTATGGATTTCATCATGACATGATTTGGGTAATTGTCGACCGACCAACATCTGCTCACTTCTTGTCGGTACGTGAGAAAGATAAAACCAAGAAGTTAGCCGAAATTTATCTCAAAGAGATTATGGCAAGACAGGGAGTGCATGTTTCCATAATCTCAGATCGAGATGGTCGTTTCATATCAAGAATTTGACAATCTTTTCAAAAGGCTTTTTGATCTCTCTTAGATCTAAGTACGACCTTTCATCCACAAACAAATGGCCATAGTGAATGCATCATTCAAACCAAAGAAGATATGCTTCGTCCTTGTGTAATTAACTTAGGCGGAAACTGGGATACTTACTTACCTTTAGTGGAGTTCTCATATAACAACAGTTATCACACGAGTATTCAAGCTACTCCATTTGAAGCGTTATACGGACGTAAGTGTCGATCTCCGCTATGTTGGGCTGAAATAGGCAATAAACAAATGACATGTCCATAATTAATTCAAGAAACTACTGATAAAATATTTAAAATCCGAGACCGTATTAAAGCAGCTCAGGATAGACAGAAAAGTTATGCGGATAAACACCGCAAACCATTATCCTTTGAAATTGGAGACAAAAAGGCTCGCCTTGGAGAGGCGTGGTTAGATTCGGGAAGCAAGGAAAACTTAGCCCGAGGTACATAGGACCATATGAAATCTTGGAGAAGATTGGAACAGTCCCATATAAGTTGAAATTGCCTGAAACACTTAGTAACGTTCACGACACTTTTCGTGTGTCAAATCTTAAAAGTGCCTTTCAGACGAATCACTTATCATTCGCACGGACGAAATTCATATAGACGACAAACTCCATTTCATTGAAGAACCTGTCTAAGTTTTATATTCGAAAGTTCAGAAAACAAGGAGGAGTCGAATCAAACAAGTAAAAGTCCATTGGAACTCAAAGCGCGGACCCGAGTTCACTTGGGAATGGAAATATGAAATCAAAAGAAATTACCCCCACCTGTTTGAGAAATCCTACGCAAAGGATGTCACGACTTAAATATCTGGACGAAATTTTCTGAAACAAGGGGGAAGGTGACAATTGGCAAAATTCGGTAATTCGATACAACTTGAACAACTATTACATTATCTGTTTACCGCACAACATGACTTAATTTTTGATTTGAAGTCTTAAAAGTCTAGGAATTCAAAAAAATCACAGTTTGGTATGATAATGAATTCGTCACAATTACGAACATATAAAACTAAATCCTAGACAAATGACAAAGACGCGAACACGAAATAAATATCAGTACTGGTTACGGTACAATATGCTATTACAGAATTAAGACATAAGATATGTCTGCACTATTATACCATAAAAATTTTATTTAAAACACCAAATTGTCCAAGTCTGTTCCAAAATACAACATTTTGCAGCAAAATACAACATTCCGTAGCACAAAACATCAAATGTCTGAAAACACAAAAAATAAATATTTTTAGCTAAAGAATAATAACGGGTGTTAGAAATAGTATAAAACCCATATATAAATCCTATTATTTAAAGCTATACAACTTGTTTAGTAAAAACCTGACAACAAAGCTGTCCCGAAACTGAACTCAAAATGACAAATTTATTAGTCTGAAGAGCTAGATTAATTAACAGGACAATAAGAATTGTACTAGAATTATTGTGTAAAGAAAATTTATAAGTAGCACAATATGTCAGTATTTTACCCGGTACAAGACCCGAACCAACTTTATCAACCGAACAACAAAACAATAAGACTAGTGAGTTATTTTGGCATATTATAACATCAAATTAAAGTGTTGGGGCATTAGTTTTTATAAAAACTTGTATATAAAAATGTTAAAGTTTATAAAAATTACACATTATCACCGAACTTTTAAAATCCAAACACCAGAAATTCAAGCTTGCATGAAGATCCAAGAATGATCTAAAGTATTTGCAAAGATTAGGAAGATCACTTTGAAGCTTGGAACTCTTGATCGACACTTTTTCTTCATATTTTTACCATCATTTTCATCATCCCTAGCCTACTGCTAGTAGTAAGATCCTTAACCTAATCTTATACTTTGTCTTTTTATAAAAATACACAAGATCATCTTAAAACATATTTAAAAACCCACTTGAAAAACACTAATAAAACTATAAACACTAATATAATTATGTGGCTATCTTGATGATTACGGATGATCTTGACTTTGTCATAAACTAGTAAACTTGAATCTTGCAATTTTATGAATAAAAAGATGATCTAAACATATGCATGTCTAGATTAGCAAGATTCATTAACAAAAATAGTCATGAACATGATTTTATATTTTAAAGATGATCATACAAGTTATAGATTATTAAATAAAGTTATGATTTAAAAATTTTGTTTAAAAGTGATAATAAAATTTCCATTTTAAGAAATTTTAAAGCTATAACAAGTTCATGACATTTTTGTTAACACTTTTGTATAATATATGTGATTTGATGATGATTTGAGTTAGAAAAATTATTTAAAACATGTTTATATAAACATGGGAAAGCTTATTTTTTAAAGGAAACTACAGCATAATTTTTAAAAAGTTAATCTTGATTAAGATGTGATTAAAATAAAGATTTTGTGATTAAAAGTGATTAGGAACTTCAATCTTGTATAAATAAAAGTTTAGGTGAAAAAGTTTAAGATATAATTACTTAAATTTTCTTAAACAAAAAGGAGATAAAAATATATTTTGATAAAAATATATATGTTGAAATCACCAAATATGTGTACATATATTTTGTATAAAAATGTGTATAAGTTTTCAACTTTTAACAAAATAATATATCGGACAATTCGGAGAATTTGGACAATTCAGACAAAATAAAGTATATGGTATAAACGAAATAAACGACAAAGACGAAACGAATAAAATGGTCGACGCGAACATAACGGTCAAAATGAACAAATCAACCGTTACACTCTATATTTACTAGGAATTATAAAAATTTAACTTATAACTAATGGTTTTTTTATAAATAAATTTTAATAAGTTATAACAATTACTAATAAACATTTTAAAAACTTGGATTAAGCTCAACTTAACTAATAGTTTGGACTAAGCCTATTTTCATAAAATTATATCCGGCTAAACCTATTTTTATAAAATATATAACTAGCCAATTTATATAAATTAGTTTGGGCTAGGCCCACTTGTATAAAAATCAAATTATGGGCTAAGCCCACTTTTATAAAAATTTACATGGGCTAAACCTACTTATATAAAAGTTAACTTTGGGCCAAGTCCACTTTTATCAAAAAATAAATTTGGCTAATCCATTACTATAAAAACTAACTTTGGACTAAAGCCCACTTTTATAAAATTTAACTTGGGCTAATCCAACTTATAAACTATTTTGGGCTAGGCCCAATCTTTCATCCTAACTTGGGCTAGACCCACTTTTACAAACCAATTGGACTTAACCTAATTTAAACAAAACTAAGTTTGGCTAGGCCCACATACATGAAACGAATTGGGCTAGGCCCACACATAGTAAGCAAATTGGGTTGTAGATCGGATTTTTATAATTAAATTATGGGCTAGGCCAATTTGCATGTAATCAATATAGATTATATATATGAAAGATATATATATATATATATCAATAAAGAAAAACCAACAATTATAAGTATGAAATTCAAGATAAAATACTTGTACGAAAAACGAAAGATATCCTAAGTGTCTAATAGATTAGAACACTTGTAGGTCGAGAAACGAACAAAGTATCAAGAATCGAATAGAGATTTGCACGGAACGCAAATAAGTGAATTTATGTTTCTCTTTTATTTTAACGTTTTTATGGTTTTTAAACGTGCGGGATGTATACATGTTATATTTAGTATAGCTGGGAATTGAAAATATTTAGATCACATGTGAATAAGGCTCAGGCAATGGGACCATTAATGAATAACAAGTACCAAGGAACATGGGGATAGATCTTTTGGATTTGGGCAAGCCCCACTCTATTGCGGCAATAATAACAGATCGTATTAGAGTGCTTTTTTGTCTAAAACAAGTGTCTCAGACACAATAAATCGTCAAGGGTTGGTTGCCACCTTATTCGGCATACAGATTAATGTCCTTGCAACACACTAATGATCTTACAAGTTTCATTAATGTTAAACGAACTTATTTCAAATTTTATTGATGATTCATTTAATTCAAAATTTATAACATGAATTCATCAGCTTTTGTTGACGTTGTCTTCAAAACTAACATTTATTACAGGAAACTAGTGGATTGCCTTCGGGGGAAAAACTTATTCGTATGTTTTAGATGTTATATTTCATTCAGACTTTTGTTGTTATGTTTTATAAACTTATGTTTGAGTTGTAAGTAAGGATGTTAAACTTGTGGTATGTTTTAAAGACAAAAGTTATTATGTAAATTTTGTGTTAAATAAAAAAATATGGATGACGTTTTGTAATGTAATACAATTATCATTTACTTGGTTGAATACAACGATTGTCACTCTGACCACACCTCACGTACACTTCCGCTACATCGAAAATCAGAGTGTAACACCAACAACCACCATTACATCTCAGTTTCATTGCACATCCACCACCCAACAAGCCGCATCAGGCGAAATATGGTGAGTGGGGCAATCACAAACGCAACACCACCACCACCTAACTTGTCACAACCACTATAACACCACCACCCAATAATAATCCCTCACTGTATTAGGTTATTAGTGTAAGTTTAAGATGCCAGTCTTGGGTATACGTTAGTATAACAAGATATACTAGTTGGTAGTTTGAATTACATTATATCTTTAAAACTATAAATGTTTAAAAAAAATATCATGAGAATGATAGATGTGCGATCGTTATACAGTGAAATTTCTATAAATGAGCTACAACTCTTCTACTTTGGTAAACTTTACGAGACATATGCTCACACTGAGAATAGACAAAAAGGAAGTACTAGTACAGACACCCCCGGTCACCTTGCTAGATTGATGGTGATTTTATAAACATATTTTATATATTATAGATTTAAATTTACAGAGTTGTTGGACGTTTTATAATTCTTTTTTGTAGTGCTTTGTAATTTGTATTTCTTGCTTTATGTTAGTATGCATTTACATATAATTTTGTCATTCAAGAGAAAGAGTAGAAGTGAAGTAGACATTTGGCAATTCCAGGCTTTTGGTTATTGTTCAAAGGTAGGGAGGGCAATCAAATTCAAGATATCTCCGATCGTGTGGGATGGGTATTTTGGTATGGGGTTAGTTTTAAAACTTTCAGGGGTATGGGATTAAGTAATATACGGGTTTAGCCGACACAATTAACGGAAAACATATACACTTTTGCCAATAATATACCCGACATTGTTTTATTTTTATTTTTTATTGTATCTAGAACTAATCCGTTAATCTAAACATCATGTGGAAATGAATATAATTTCTTTTTTGGTCTTCATATTTATTGGAGAGTTAGATTTGCACGATTAATGGATAGTTATAGAAAAAAAAGAAAGATAAGAATTTTGTTTTTGAAAAACCTAACGGGTATATCAGAGATAACCCCGAGTATGGTCGATACCCGACAAGATAGGGGTATTCCCAACACTCGATGGGTATTATATAGGACATGGGACACCATTTTACAATCGAATAAAGAGTTGGGATTACCAAAACCTGTCCCAAACTCATTCAGTTGCCATCCCTATTCAAAGGTCAAGCAAGTGTCATATACTTTGCTTCCCTTAATTTGTAATATGGAACTCTTGAGGTCCACTATCAGTGTAATCTAATTTTGCCAAAATAGATATAAGCATTTTCATAGGGGATCAATAATTCGAACTAATGATTCGTTTGTGGACCCGTAGAAATGCGAGAGAAGGATGAAAAACGGTCTATAACACACAAAATAATTATAATAAAACTTATAATTGTATTTACTTTTACTTTATATTATTAATGTTTATTATATATTTTTAATAAAGTCTAGAGTTTTGAGAAATGAATATTTCCGTTTACTATCGATTTAGAGTCTAGTCAATGTTTTGGTTACCTTACTGAACTTAATTAGAAGTTACTAGTACTAGAATACAACCTATAAATAAGTCTTAGTTGTAACGTTTGTGACAAATCTTGTTATTACTAAATTTTCTCTTATATTAGATTTATCTTTAAACGCTTGCTAGAACATATCTAGCACTTTTTATCGCTTTTTTTCCACGTCAGATGGTATCAGAGCTTTGTTATTATCCGGATGTTGAAACCATGGAATCCAACAACGATGATGATGTGCAAAATTAAGATATAGAGGTTCGCTACAGGTGTAAAGATAATCCAAATATAAAGTTGAAGGTGACAAAAGATGCTTGCATGGTGGAAAGTCAAGAAATTGTAGAATGAGTGTAAAGAGAACAAACCTGATGTCACACCCCCTGTAATTCCTTCACATCAGAGCTGGGCGTGAACTAAACTGGTATCTTCATTGCACAGTGGAAGTGTTTGAAAATGCTAAGACATCTTAAGTGAACGCCCGCTAAGTACTCGAATCCACATGAGTTCTCCTACTCCAACCGTGCCATAATTTTAAAATATAACCTGAGAAAGAAACATGCGAAAAATTAACATAAAGTTGGCGAGTTCATAGTTTGTTCGAAAAGATTTAAAATAAATCTTTTTGATAACTGGTTTAAATATGTTTGAGAATATGTAATAAAACCATTTTCATTGGCATTATTAACTGAAAACTTTGTATACGTAAAACTTGTATAACTGCCAACGTTCGCGTTGCGTTAACATTTGAGAGTTCGTATATAAAATTTGGTGGTATGAAAAGCGTCAATAAACTTGATAATCATTAATGTTTTGCAAGGACATTAACATGTGTGACGACATAGGAAGTACTCAACCTAGACGATTTCTTCAGGTCCACCCGGCTGGGAGAACAAAAGCACTACATGCGGCCACACAAGGACCCATGAGTGGGACTCGCTACACCCGATAGATCTACCACTCTTGTTCCTCGGTCTTATAAAAGATTAATGGCACTTAAGAGAGACCCTATTCGCACATGATCTAATATTTCATTCCATAGCTAAACCATACCCTCGAAAACATGTTTCCCCCCGACAATGTTAAACCGAAAACATTTAAGAGAAAAGGGGAACATGAACTCATAGAGTTTTTGTGCCTCGTACAAATGAGAATGGGCCTAGCCCGTTTGAGTCTAAAATCAGGACCAACCAGTCCTCTTATTTGTATGCAGGACAACCCAGTCACGTTGTAACTAGGACAATCCCTAGTCATGAAACTCATGCACGTTTCAAAAATATGTGTGTGTATTGTAAAACCGGTATGTTGAGCATAAACTTTTCGTAAACCTTTGAGTTTATTGAAATCCATTCGCGACATGGTTTAGATATACGACTTTTTGTCATCGAAATTTTGTGTACTTTTGCAAAACTTGCATGTCTTTCCACCCCCGAAAACATTTATAAAAATGTAAAACTGTAAAAAAAAATGGGGGTATGAACTCACCTCGATATCCAGTAGAAAGCTAGCTTAATGTAATTCCAAAATGTCGTATCCAAAACATGACTCGCTAGCATGCAATCTACAACATTCCTATCAAGGAATAAGCTTATAAGATTCTACTAAAAGCGTAGCTAAACTACGTGTCACCGAGCTCTACCGAATCGTTAACCAAACGACCCTATGGAGGTGTTGTTACTTGATGGAAACGATAATGTTATACTCGTTTAATCCCATTTATTATCGGTGATAATTGCTAATTTTTGGAAACACTTAGTTCCCGAGAGATTTAGAATATATATATATATAACACACATATTTATATAAAAATATAAATATACTTATAGAATCGTAATAGTCGTTCCGAATGGTTGGGCGTATCCGTAAACAAGTGTTTGTATAAAAATAATACACATCGTAAACTTGTAATAAATATTTGTACGGTTTCCAAGTAGCAGTCGTGTACGTAGGTAAATGTAAGTATATATATATACACACATATACATATTTGCATATGCACATAAACGTTGCGTCGTCGTGATGGTAGTCGCGCGTCTTGTAGATAATTATCGAAATAATTTATATAGTAGTTCATTTGTTATAATCGAGTCTCGTTTGTTTGTTATTAAAATGGTTCGGACGATTAGGTAAGTGAAGATCTTATGGTGATGCGTCGAATTACATTTAGACATTTGAAGTGAGTATAAACAATTATATTCATTTTATAAAAGTATACGAATTTACGACGTTCAAAATAAATATAAACAATTTACATTTATTTTATAAAAGTATTCGGGTGAATTATCGATGTTTTGAAATCTAATTTTCGAATTCCGGCATTTGAAGTAAATACAAATAATTATATTTATTTTATAATCGATTACTGAATTCTGTTATCTTGTAATCACGCTCGTTGAAACGTTATTGGTTTGATCTAATAAGTTTTAGTAGTGTCGGCAAAATAAATATATATCAATATTTATTTTGTAACAATCGCTTGAATCGGATGGTTTTGTCTTTGAAATACAATGTGTTTCGTATTACGTATTTTTACGAAAAACGGGCAGAGTTTCCTCTGTTTTTGGACGATCCCAACAATGCAAGTTGTCGATTTTTATTTGTCAAAACGCAACAATGAGGTAACACAATATATATAGCCTTCGGTCGTGCATTCAAAATATGATTTTTGCCGAGTACGAGTCCAATTTATAGATGTGTATATATCGTAACGTCGGGCCGATTTGAATTTTATTTATTTATTATGTTTTTAACTTTGACGATATATAATTGTTAGCGGGTCGGGTCGAGCTCGGTTTCGGAACAATTACACTAATATTTATATAAAAAATGTAATTAGAATTTCGCGTTATTAAATTTTTACCGAGTCTTGGGCTGACCCGTTGACTAAGTTTGACCGTGTTGACTCAGGGCCGAACCGGGTTGACCGTACCGAACCAAATCTGAACCGACTCTTTCTGTTGACCGTTTGACCATCTTTGACCTGTGTTGACCGGGTTTCACTAAGTTAACTCGTGTTGACTGAGTTGACCCGTGTTGACCGGGTTTGACCCGAAACCAAAAGTTAACCGAGGCACCGAAAATGACCCGAAACTTTCCCTTGACCAGTTATGACCCGTGTTTACCTGTTGACCACGTTGAACCTAGCCCGAGAGTGTCCTGAACTTTAATTTTCACCCGAGACGAAAGTGTTTCGCATGAACTCTACGTGTTACACGGATCCCAAAAATATATTTTTCGTTGAAAACGGATGTCCAGAACCTCGCCAGAACCATGCCAAAGTCGGAATTTCGCCGAAAAATAAAATTTCATGAAAACTTGTAGAAAGGTCTCTAACCACTCGATCTAAACATGCACGAAGTGAAAAGTCCAAAACGGGTTCGCCGGAGTTTGGCCGGAATGTCGCCGGAGTTGCTCCCGAGCCCAAACGGCTTCGGATATGCTAAAACCAACATCACCACGCGATCTGGAACGTCGAAGATAGTTGAAAAGTGTACTCTCAGCCAGAAAACGGTCGCCGAAAAGTTCGCCGGAAAACCTCTATCGCCGCCGTCGGCGATTGCGCTGCCGCTACGCCGCCGTGGTCGGTCGCCGCTAGTCCCGAACTTTGCTGCCGGAAATGTTTTCTAGAGAGAGAGTAGAGAGAGTTTTAGAGTTAGAGAGAGAAAGTGTAGGTGACTTATTAGGATTTTTGAAAAGAATTTGGTTTATATAGGTGGGTTTTGTGGGCCCAGGACCCATTTCTTGTGTTTTTTTAGCAGCCCGATAGCATTTCTGAAGCCCGTTTTCTCACCCGAACTCCATGGAACGTCGTATAATATTGTTTTAAGATAAAAAATGTGTAAAAAATAGGGTCGGCGTTCGATATTAATCATGTGCGTTCGTCGGTTGCGTTAAAATTGCGAAAAATGATTCGGGAGTCGTTTCTAATCAGTTTTTTCGATCCGATTTCAACTGTGAATACTAAAATTCGAAAACAAAGCTAAATTTATCATAATATTTCACTTTTGAAGGTGATATACGAGTCCGAAGCTTCCGTTTCATTGTCGGTGGGTTTCTACAGTCGCGTTTTTCGTTCACGTAAGCGTTTTGTGACGTTTGAAAGCATGATAATTCATCAAAACCAATTCATATGTAGAAATTATAGGTGTAAAATTCGTATTTGTGGGTGTTGTCAGCATTTTGTCTGGTGTCAATTCGTTACCGCTTATCGTTCAGTAGTCTTCCCGCAAATAAACATTCGCGTGCTGTAAAGCTAAAAAGATGTTCCTAGGCATTCCAAAGGCTTAATTAAGTTAACTTACGTATAATTATAATAGTATTATTGTCTTAATGTTTGTTATTAGCGTAATTACAATCGAAAAATACCGGTTGTCACACATGATGAAGTTACTATTATTAGTTGTTTAGTTGTGTTACTATGATGGTGAGTATGGAAAAATGAAGAAAATAAATAATAGAGAAGAATGTGAAACCGAAGGTGGTGATAGAGAAATATTTGCAAATGGAAAGACAAAAAAATTAATTGTTGGAAATTAGTGAATGGATATTTAGTTAATTTATAATTGGGTGAAATTATAATTACTAATTAAATTCTTCATATGGTAAAACTCTTGAGTAGAGTTTTATTGATGACATTTGATGATGTTTATTAGAGTTCAAGTCTATAATTATAAGACTCATAACTCTTCATATGGTGAAACTATTGAGCAGAGTTTTATTGATGACATTTGTTGAGTTTTTTTAGAGTTTATGTATATAATTATTGAGACTCTTAAAAAAACTCTTGGATACTTAGAAGATTATGTGTCTTTTAGGTAAAGGACACTAGAGAAATACAAGAAATATAATACAAGGAAAATACATGTATACATGAAGAGTTCTTTGAAAAGGAAAAATATTTGAAGATCCATGTGTTGGGTACTTAGAGAAATATGTTTTCTCTATACGATTTCATCACCTTCGTATCATATTTTTCCACAAGTTCTAACACTATAATTTTATCCGGTGTAATCTTGGGCGCGTGAGCCATCTCCGGCAGTACCTACTGCTTCAGTTGTACCCTGGGAAACAGACGCGTTGTCTTTAGTAGAGGCGTGAAATCTGTTTTAAGGGAAGCGTGTTGAACACGTGCCTCAGCCACAACCATCAACATCAGTTTATTTATTTTTTCTAGCTACTAAGGATCGCACAAGGAGACGCGGTTCAAGTTCTCGTTGCGGAAATTGTACAAGAATATGCTTCTCAAGCCCTTGTAAAAAACGATTTAATCGATTTATTTATATATGTTGTATTTCATATTTAATTTTATATGGATTTGTATACGGTATGGGTACTACAATTTCCTACAAACTTAAAAACATATCTCCTGAGATTGTTGCTACAATTTTAAAACTTTATCTATAAGGATTTTGGGTTCACGAAAGGATTTATAATAAAAATAAATGTTTTTTAGAGATTATGATCTTATAAATATTTTTTTGGGAAATATGTATGTAGTAAAACTTGTTGTGTTTGGATTTATTGAGAGTGAGTTATAATCTTAAATCCTATACCGTGGTACAAAACGAATAGTTTCGTTCAACCGTTTGGTTTTGAAACCATTTTGGAATCGCTTATTTTTCTAACCTTTGTGTTTAAAACGGGTTTATTAGTATAAACCATACGTTTTTGTTTTTTGTAAACGTTGAATTTCTCTAACTTGTGTGTTAGACCAGAATTATGGGTGTAAACCATACGTTTTTTGTAAACGTTAAATTCTCTTGTGTAGAATTTTCATGTTTTTAAATAAGAGTTATATATTACTTGATTAGAGTTTTATATCTCTAATTAAGTTCTATTTAAAATAGACTCTTTATCTACCCATGGATTTATATGAAGAAATAAGCCTTTTTAATTATTTATTTCTATACGAGCGTGTTAGAATTGGGTTCTTTATACAAACTGCTATATGTTTTATAATGATTTCTGTAATCGTTTATTTCTAACGAGCTTGTTAGAACCTATTGGTATGATAATGGTTATTATAATCATTTATTTCTAACAAATATGTTATGATATATTTATTGATAAGATTTATAACGATTTTTGTAATTGTTTATTTCTAACAAAAGTGTTAGAAACAGTTTATAAAAAAACAAATGATTTTTGTAATCATTTATCTTCTAACATGCGTGTTAGAAACAGTTCATGAAAAGCGTTAGAAACAATTTATAAAAAAATTGCAAATGATTTTTGTAATCATTTGTCTTCTAACATGCGTGTTAGAAACGGTTCATGAAAAGTGTTTGTTTGGAAGCAATTTTTAGTTGTTAATTTTAAATATGTGTATTAGAAGTGACTTATTTATATGAACCATATATGTGTTTATAACAATTCGAATTAACATTTAGTGAAAATGTTAATATTTCTAATGTGCGCGTTAGATTTTTTCCATTTTAACAGGATTGTTAAAAATGGTTAGAATACAAATGCTTTGAAATGTTTTATGTAAACATTTTTTTTATAAGTAGTTTGTTGTAGAAATGATTTTAGTGAATATAAACACATTAATGTTTTGCATGGTTTAGAAATAAAAAGTCATACATTGAAGTTGATGTTTAATTGGATTCAAGAATTAAATCACCATAAAGTGATGATGTTGTTGTATGGGATTTATCACCAACTTTAATTTGGGATTTCTAAATCCAAATGGTCATGTTTTATATATATAAAATGACTTAAATTTTCTAACACGTGTGTTAGAAAATGTATATAACAAATAAAAGGTTAGAGATTGTTCATTATATAAGCCATAATGAATGAAAATATTTTATATAAACATTTAATTGCCTTTGTCTATATTAAAAATGATGAGAAATGGTTGATATTATTAATATAGTATATTGCAAAACTAAGGAAATGTTTTAGAGTGATTTTTAAAACAAAGTTTTGCATAGTATTGACAATTCAAATGGTACGCTACTCTTGCTAGAAGTAGCATATGGTGAACAAAGTAACAATCTTATGGATATTATTTGATAGAAAACGATTTGGTGTTGTTGTGAACAAATTTGGTTGTTCAAGTTCACTACTTAAATGTAGTATTTGTAACAACTTGGTGTTGTTTTATGTAGAATTGTCCAGTTTAAAGTTTCAAGATGAAATGAGAAACTTGTACTTACAAGTTCATGGAGTCTTATTGAGGGAGTATCTCAAGACATGTCATGGGACGATATCGTTGAGAAGATTTTGGTCAGATTATAAAGTCTTGAAGATAAAAGCACTTTGATATTTGATACCTACAGATCATCTATGCTACCGTTTAAATTTCAAAAGTGTTTGGCACTTATGACTTAGTTTCCATTGTATTTTATTGTATTGTGTTCAATATCTTCGGATAACACATGCAATTTTTTTTACAAAGAAATAAATCACTTATGTTTGTGACGTATAAATTATTTTTGTGGAAAGTAATTATAACGTCAACTATACATTGTTTAAAATAATATGACTTTAAATGGATAGTACATGAAAATGTTTGGACATAAACAACTTGAGAGTTGTTGCATTGACTAAATATCAAAGACGAAACATCAAATGTATAACCACATCATGAGAGATTAATGAAAAAACGTACTGAGTGTATTGAGATGAAATACACAAACGAGATTCATGTCAAAATACTTCCTTAGAAATCAGTGGAAAATTCACAAGTTTGAATTCTAACATATGAAAGTAAAAGTACTATATGTTATTGCATACCTTTAATAAATCTTGCGAGATTTATACGTAGATGTGTCTACCACTTGAATATGGAAATTTTACCTTCATTTGGGAGTGCATCCTAAATGTGCATATCTCCTAATGAATAGCAATAGATGTATGTAGATCATTTATGCAAAATTATGAATGCCATGTTGTTGAGTGTGGATCTAGTTGACTCTATCTTCCACATAATAGTGAATGTAGACGAGGAACATTCATCTTGTTCGTGATGAATGTGTTCACCAAGTGACTTGGATTAAGAATTATGTTTAAGTCATTATGAGTCAATGGTAAAGCGTTGGAGATCAAACGTAAAAAAGTTATGTTACTTAATTGAATGATAAGATATAGTATGTGCTATATACAATAATTTGTGAGACCTTCCTAAATATTGATGTTTTAGGATTATGAATAAGTCTCATTATTTTGTCTTAACAATGGATGGATGTTGCAAAGGGATATTTTGATATCCTTAGGGCTGTAAATAATTAGAATGATGCATCTTCTGTTCACATGCTTGTATTGTAGTCTAAAGCATGCTAAACTAGTACTTGGTTAATTATGCATCTTGACGAAGACTAATTAACTTTAAACATTCAAATGTGTATGAACACAAAAAGAATTTGTGTATAGACAAAGTTGAGGGAGAATTTTCATTCATTATAAGGTAAAGACATGTAACTTTTGTAGAATTTTTCCGAAAAGCTAATGAGGAGAACTCATTGTCTAGGCTTATTCTATATGGTGAATAAGAATCATTCTAAGTTGGTGACAAATTTATGACAATGACATGTGTTGCTTTGGTCAGCTTATCTAGCTATGCAATATGATTAAATTTACTGATACAATGAGGTTGATCTTGTTCAATCATATGTGTATAAAGGTCGTCATAAGTGAAGTTACGGAAATGTTGATCAAATGGCAAGAAATGTGGGGGAGGATCCATTAGAAAAACAACCCTATAAGGGTATGTAGAAATGGTTTCTGTTACTCCACCTGGATGTTATCCAATAACACTTAACCTAATTTAAACAATTGGACTTAACCTAATTTAAACAAAACTAAGTTTGGCTAGGCCCACATACATGAAACGAATTGGGCTAGGCCCACACATAGTAAGCAAATTGGGTTGTAGATTGGATTTTTACAATTAAGTTATGGGCTAGGCCAATTTGCATGTAATCAGTATAGATTATATATATGAAAGATATATATATATATATATATATATATCAATAAAGAAAAACCAACCATTATAAGTATGAAATTCAAGATAAAATACTTGTACGAAAAACGAAAGATAGCCTAAGTGTCTAATAGATTAGAACACTTGTAGGTCGAGAAACGAACAAAGTATCAAGAATCGAATAGAGATTTGCACGGAACGCAAATCAGTGAATTGATGTTTCTCTTTTATTTTAACGTTTTTATGGTTTTTAAACGTGCGGGATGTATACATGTTATATTTAGTATAGCTGGGAAATGAAAATATTTAGATCACATGTGAATAAGGCTCAGGCAATGGGACCATTAATGAATAACAAGTACCGAGGAACATGGGGATATATCTTTTGGATTTGGGCAAGCCCCACTCTATTGCGGCAATAATAACAGATCGTATTAGAGTGCTTTTTGTCTAAAACAAGTGTCTCAGACACAATAAATCGTCAAGGGTTGGTTGCCACCTTATTCGGCATACAGATTAGTGTCCTTGCAACACACTAATGATCTTACAAGTTTCATTAGCTATGTTAAACGAATTTATTTCAAATTTTATTGATGATTCATTTAATACAAAATTTATAACATGAATTCATCAGTTTTTGTTGACGTTGTTTTCAAAACTAACATGTATTACAGGAAACTAGTGGATTGC
This sequence comes from Scalesia atractyloides, assembly GCA_947069175.1. Classification (NCBI taxonomy): domain Eukaryota; kingdom Viridiplantae; phylum Streptophyta; class Magnoliopsida; order Asterales; family Asteraceae; genus Scalesia; species Scalesia atractyloides. The sequence goes on along the minus strand of CAMTDV010000007.1, from coordinate 60,830,372 downwards.
CTTCGGGGGAAAACTTATTCGTATGTTGTAGATGTTATATTTCATTCAGACTTTTGTTGTTATGTTTTATAAACTTATGTTTGAATTTTAAGTAAGGATGTTAAACTTGTGGTATGTTTTAAAGACAAAAGTTATTATGTAAATTTTGTGTTAAATAAAAAATATGGATGACGTTTTGTAATGTAATACAATTATCATTTACTTGTTTGAATACAACGATTGTCACTCTGACCACACCTCACGTACACTTACGCTACATCGAAAATCAGAGTGTAACACCAACAACCACCATTACATCTCATTTCATTGCACATCCACCACCCAACAAGCCGCATTAGGCGAAATATGGTGAGTGGGGCAATCACAAACGCAACACCACCACCACCTAACTTGTCACAACCACTATAACACCACCACCCAATAATAATCCCTCACTGTATTAGGTTATTAGTGTAAGTTTAAGATGCCAGTCTTGGGTGTACGTTAGTATAACAAGATATACTAGTTGATAGTTTGAATTACATTATATCTTTAAAACTATAAATGTTTAAAAAAAATATCATGAGAATGATAGATTTGCGATCGTTATACAGTGAAATTTCTATAAATGAGCTACAACTCTTCTACTTTGGTAAACTTTACGAGACATATGCTCACACTGAGAATAGACAAAAGGAAGTACTAGTGCAGACACCCCCGGTCACCTTGCTAGATTGATGGTGATTTTATAAACATATTTTATATATTATAGATTTAAATTTACAGAGTTGTTGGACGTTTTATAATTCTTTTTTGTAGTGCTTTGTAATTTGTATTTCTTGCTTCATGTTAGTATGCATTTACATATAATTTTGTCATTCAAGAGAAAGAGTAGCAGTGAAGTAGACATTTGGCAATTCCAGGCTTTTGGTTATTGTTCAAAGGTAGGGAGGGCGATCAAATTCAAGATATCTCCGATCGTGTGGGATGGGTATTTTGGTATGGGGTTAGTTTTAAAACTTTCAGGGGTATGGGATTAAGTAATATACGGGTTTAGCCGACCCAATTAACGGAAAACATATACACTTTTGCCAATAATATACCCGACATTGTTTTATTTTTATTTTTTATCGTATCTAGAACTAATCCGTTAATCTAAACATCATGTGGAAATGAATATAATTTCTTTTTTGGTCTTCATATTTATTGGAGAGTTAGATTTGCACGATTAATGGATAGTTATAGAAAAAAAGTAAGATAAGAATTTTGTTTTTGAAAAACCTAACGGGTATATCAGAGATAACCCCGAGTATGGTCGATACCCGACAAGATAGGGGTATTCCCAACACTCGATGGGTATTATATAGGACATGGGACACCATTTTACAATCGAATAAAGAGTTGGGATTACCAAAACCTTTCCCAAACTCATTCGGTTGCCATCCCTATTCAAAGGTCAAGCAAGTGTCATATACTTTGCTTCCCTTAATTTGTAATATGGAACTCTTGAGATCCACTATCAGTGTAATCTAATTTTGCCAAAATAGATATAAGCATTTTCATAGGGGATCAATAATTCGAACTAATGATTCATTTGTGGACCCGTAGAAATGCGAGAGAAGGATGAAAAACGGTCTATAACACACAAAATAATTATAATAAAACTTATAATTGTATTTACTTTTACTTTATATTATTAATGTTTATTATATATTTTTAATAAAGTCTAGAGTTTTGAGAAATAAATATTTCCGTTTACTGTCGATTTAGAGTCTAGTCAATGTTTTGGTTACCTTACTAAACTTAATTAGAAGTTACTAGTACTAGAATACAACCTATAAATGAGTCTTAGTTGTAACGTTTGTGACAAATCTTGTTATTACTAAATTTTCTCTTATATTAGATTTATCTTTAAACGTTTGCTAGAACATATCTAGCACTTTTTATCGCTTTCTTTCCACGTCAGATGGTATCAGAGCTTTGTTATTATCCGGATGTTGAAACCATGGAATCCAACAACGATGATGATGTGCGAAATTAAGATATAGAGGCTCGCTACTGGTGTAAAGATAATCCAAATATAAAGTTGAAGGTGACAAAAGATGCTTGCATGGTGGAAAGTCAAGAAATTGTAGAAACGAGTGTAAAGAGAACAAACATGATGTCACACCCCCAGTAATTCCTTCACGTCAGAGCTGGGCGTGAACTAAACTGGTATCTTCATTGCACAGTGGAAGTGTTTGAAAATGCTAAGACTTCTTAAGTGAACACCCGCTAAGTACTCGAATCCACATGGGTTCTCCTACTCCAACCGTGCCATAGTTTTAAAATATAACCTGAGAAAGAAACATGCGAAAAATCAACATAAAGTTGGCGAGTTCATAGTTTGTTCGAAAAGATTTAAAATAAATCTTTTTGATAACTGGTTTAAATATGTTTGAGAATATGAAATAAAACCATTTTCATTGGCATGATTAACTGAAAATTTTGTATACGTAAAACTTGTATAACTGTCAACGTTCGCGTTGCGTTAAGATTTGAGAGTTCGTATATAAAATTTGGTGGTATGAAAAGCGTCAATAAACTTGATAATCATTAATGTTTTGCAAGGACATTAACATGTGTGACGACATAGGAAGTACTCAACCTAGACGATTTCTTCAGGTCCACCCGGCTGGGAGAACAAAAGCACTACATGCAGCCACACAAGGACCCATGAGTGGGACTCGCTACACCCGATAGATCTACCACTCTTGTTCCTCGGTCTTATAAAAGATTAATGGCACTTAAGAGAGACCCTATTCGCACATGATCTAATATTTCATTCCATAGCTAAACCATACCCTCGAAAACATGTGTTCCCCGACAGTTTTAAACCGAAAACATTTAAGAGAAAAGGGGAACATGAACTCATAGAGTTTTTGTGCCTCGTACAAATGAGAATGGGCCTAGCCCGTTTGAGTCTAAAATCAGGACCAACCAGTCCTCTTAATTGTATGCAGGACAACCCAGTCACGTTGTAACTAGGACAATCCCTAGTCATGAAACTCATGCATGTTTCAAAAATACGCGTGTGTATTGTAAAACCGGTATGTTGAGCATAAACTTTTCGTAAACCTTTGAGTTTATTGAAATCCATTCGCGACATGGTTTAGATATACGACTTTTCGTCATCAAAATTTTGTGTACTTTTGCAAAACTTGCATGTCTTTCCACCCCGAAAACATTTATAAAAATGTAAAACTGTAAAAAAAAGTGGGGGTATGAACTCACCTCAATATCCAGTAGAAAGCTAGCTTAATGTAATTGCAAAATGTCGTATCCAAAACATGACTCGCTAGCATGCAATCTACAACAATCCTATCAAGGAATAAGCTTATAAGATTCTACTAAAAGCGTAGCTAAACTACGTGTCACCGAGCTCTACCGAATCGTTAACCAAACGACCCTATGGAGGTGTTGTTACTTGATGAAAACGATGATGTTATACTCGTTTAATCCCATTTATTATCGGTGATAATTGCTAAGTTTTGGAAACACTTAGGTCCCGAGAGATTTAGAATATATATATATATACACACATATTTATATAAAATATAAATATACTTATAGAATCGTATTAGTCGTTCCGAATGGTTGGGCGTGTCCGTAAACAAGTGTTTGTATAAAAATAATACACATCGTAAACTTGTAATAAATATTTGTACGGTTTCTAAGTAGCCGTCGTGTACGTAGGTAAATGTAAGTATATATATACACACATATACATATTTGCATATGCACATAAACGTTGCGTCGTCGTGATGGTAGTCGCGCTCTTGTAGATAATTATCGAAATAATTTATATAGTAGTTCATTTGTTATAATCGAGTCTCGTTTGTTTGTTATTAAAATGGTTCGGACGATTAGGTAAGTGAAGATCTTATGGTGATGCGTCGAATTACATTTAGACATTTGAAGTGAGTATAAACAATTATATTCATTTTATAAAAGTATACGAATTTACACGTTCAAAATAAATATAAACAATTTACATTTATTTTATAAAAGTATTCGGGTGAATTATCGATGTTTTGAAATCTAATTTTCGAATTCCGACATTTGAAGTAAATACAAATAATTATATTTATTTTATAATCGATTATCGAATTCTGTTATCTTGTAATCACGCTCGTTGAAAGTTATTGGTTTGATCTTATAAGTTTTAGTAGTGTCGGCAAAATAAATGTATATCAATATTTATTTTGTAACAATCGCTTGAATCGGATGGTTGTCTTTGAAATACAATGTGTTTCGTATTACGTATTTTTACGAAAAACGGGCAGAGTTTCCTCTGTTTTTGGACGATCCCAACAATGCAAGTTGTCGATTTTTATTTGTCAAAACGCAACAATGAGGTAACACAATATATATAGCCTTCGGTCGTGCATTCAAAATATTATTTTTGCCGAGTACGAGTCCAATTTATAGATGTGTATATATCGTAACGTCGGGCCGATTTGAATTTTATTTATTTATTTATTTATTTAATATGTTTTTAACTTTGACAATATATAATTGTTAGCGGGTCGGGTCGAGCTCGGTTTCGGAACAATTACACTAATATTAATATAAAAAATGTAATTAGAATTTCGCGTTATTAAATTTTTACCGAGTCTTGGGCTGACCCGTTGACTAAGTTTGACCGTGTTGACTCAGGGCCGAACCGGGTTGACCGTACCGAAACCAAATCTGAACCGACTCTTTCTGTTGACCGTTTGACCATCTTTGACCTGTGTTGACCGGGTTTGACTAAGTTAACTCGTGTTGACTGAGTTGACCCGTGTTGACCGGGTTTGACCCGAACCAAAAGTTAACCGAGGCACCGAAAATGACCCGAAACTTTCCCTTGACCAGTTTTGACCGTGTTGACCTGTTGACCACGTTGAACCTAGCCCGAGAGTGTCCCGAACTTTAATTTTCACCCGAGACGAAAGTGTTTCGCATGGACTCTACGGGTTACAAGGATCCCAAAAATATATTTTTCGTTGAAAACGGATGTCCAGAAACTCGCCAGAACCATGCCAGAAGTCGGAATTTCGCCGAAAAATAAAATTTCATGAAAACTTGCAGAAAGGTCTCTAACCACTCGATATAAACATGCACGAAGTGAAAAGTCCAAAACGGGTTCGCCGGAGTTTGGCCGGAATGTCGCCGGAGTTGCTCCCGAGCCCAAACGGCTTCGAATATGCTAAAACCAACATCACCACGCGATCTGGAACGTCGAAGATAGTTGAAAAGTGTACTCTCAGCCAAAAAAACGGTCGCCAGAAAGTTCGCCGGAAAACCTCCATCGCCGCGTCGGCGGTTGCGCTGCCGCTACGCCGCCGTGGTCGGCCGCCGCTAGTCGCCGGACTTCGCTGCCGGAAATGTTTTCTAGAGAGAGAGTAGAGAGAGTTTTAGAGTTAGAGAGAGAAAGTGTAGGTGACTTATTAGGATTTTTGAAAAGAATTTGGTTTATATAGGTGGGTTTTGTGGGTCAGGACCCATTTCTTGTGTTTTTTTAGCAGCCCGATAGCATTTCTGAAGCCCGTTTTCTCACCCGAACTCCATGGAACGTCGTATAATATTGTTTTAAGATAAAAAATATGTAAAAATAGGGTCGGCGTTCGATATTAATCGTGTGCGTTCGTCGGTTGCGTTAAAATTGCGTAAAATGATTCGGGAGTCGTTTCTAATCCGTTTTTCGATCCGATTTCAACTGTGAATACTAAAATTCGAAAACAAAGCTAAATTTATCATAATATTTCACTTTTGAAGGTGATATACGAGCCCGAAGCTTCCGTTTCATTGTCGGTGGGTTTCTACAGTCGCGTTTTTCGTTCACGTAAGCGTTTTGTGACGATCGAAAGCATGATAATTCATCAAAACCAATTCATATGTAGAAATTATAGGTGTAAAATTCGTATTTGTGGGTGTTGTCAGCATTTTGTCTGGTGTCAATTCGTTACCGCTTATCGTTCAGTAGTCTTCCCGCAAATAAACATTCGCGTGCTGTAAAGCTAAAAAGATGTTCCTAGGCATTCCAAAGGCTTAATTAAGTTAACTTACGTATAATTATGCTAGTATTATTGTCTTAATGTTTGTTATTAGCTAATTACAATCGAAAAGTACCGGTTGTCACACATGATGAAGTTACTATTATTAGTTGTTTAGTTGTGTTACTATGATGGTGAGTATGGAAAAATGAAGAAAATAAATAATAGATAAGAATGTGAAACCGAAGGTGGTGATAGAGAAATATTTGCAAATGGAAAGACAAAAAAATTTATTGTTGGAAATTAGTGAATGGATATTTAGTTAATTTATAATTGGGTGAAATTATAATTACTAATTAAATTCTTCATATGGTAAAACTCTTGAGTAGAGTTTTATTGATGACATTTGATGATGTTTATTAGAGTTCAAGTCTATAATTATAAGACCCATAACTCTTCATATGGTGAAACTATTGAGCAGAGTTTTATTGATGACCTTGGGCGCGTGAGCCATCTCAGGCAGTACCTCTGCTTCAGTTGTACCTTGGGAAACAGACGCGTTGTCTTTAGTAGAGGCGTGAAATCTGTTTTAAGGGAAGCGTGTTGAACACGTGCCTCAGCCACAACCATCAACATCAGTTTATTTATTTTTTCTAGCTAATAAGGATCGCACAAGGAGACGCGGGTCAAGTTCTCGTAGCGGAAATTGTACAAGAATATGCTTCTCAAGCCCTTGTAAAAAACGATTTAATCGATTTATTTATATATGTTGTATTTCATATTTAATTTTATATGGATTTGTACACGGTATGGGTACTACAATTTCCTACAAACTTAAAAACATATCTCGTGAGATTTTTGCTACAATTTTAAAACTTTATCTATAAGGATTTTGGGTTCACGAAAGGATTTATAATAAAAATAAATATTTTTTAGAGATTATGATCTTATAAATATTTTTTTGGGAAATATGTATGTAGTAAAACTTGTTGTGTTTGGATTTATTGAGATTGAGTTATAATCTTAAATCCTATACCGTGGTACAAAACGAATAGTTTCGTTCAACCGTTTGGTTTTGAAACCATTTTGGAATGCTAATTTTTCTAACCTTTGTGTTAAAACGGGTTTATTAGTATAAACCATACGTTTTTTTGTTTTTTGTAAACGTTAAATTCTCTAACTTGTGTTTTAGACCAGAATTATGGGTGTAAACCATACGTTTTTTGTAAACGTTAAATTCTCTTGTGTAGAATTTTCATGTTTTTAAATAAGAGTTATATATTTTTGATTAGAGTTTTATATCTCTAATTAAGTTCTATTTAAAGTAGACTCTTTATCTACCCATGGATTTATATGAAGAAATAAGCCTTTTTAATCATTTATTTCTGTACGAGCGTGTTAGAATTGGGTTCTTTATACAAACTGCTATATGTTTTATAACGATTTCTGTAATCGTTTATTTCTAACGAGCTTGTTAGAACCTATTGGTATGATAATGGTTATTATAATCATTTATTTCTAACAAATATGTTATGATATATTTATTGATAAAATTTATAACAATTTTTGTAATTGTTTATTTCTTACAAAAGTGTTAGAAACAGTTTATAAAAAAATAAATGATTTTTATAATCATTTATCTTCTAACATGCGTGTTAGAAACAGTTCATGAAAAGCGTTAGAAACAATTTATAAAAAAAATTGCAAATGATTTTTGTAATCATTTGTCTTCTAACATGCGTGTTAGAAACGGTTCATGAAAAGTGTTTGTTTGGAAGCAATTTTTAGTTGTTAATTTTAAATATGTGTATTAGAAGTGACTTATTTATATGAACCATATATGTGTTTATAACAATTCGAATTAACATTTAGTGAAAATGTTAATATTTCTAATGTGCGCGTTAGATTTTTTCCATTTTAACAGGATTGTTAAAAATGGTTAGAATACAAATGCTTTGAAATGTTTTATGTAAACATTTTTTTTATAAGTAATTTGTTGTAGAAATGATTTTAGTGAATAGAAACACATTAATGTTTTGCATGGTTTAGAAATAAAAAGTCATACAATGAAGTTGATGTTTAATTGGCTTCAAGAATTAAATCACCATAAAGTGATGATGTTGTTGTATGGGATTTATCACCAACTTTAATTTGGGATTTCTAAATTCAAATGGTCATGTTTTATATATATAAAATGACTTAAATTTTCTAACACGTGTGTTAGAAAATGTATATAACAAATAAAAGGATTGAGATTGTTCATTATATAAGCCATAATGAATGAAAATACTTTATATAAACATTTAATTGCCTTTGTGTGCATTAAAAATGATGAGAAATGGTTGATATTATTAATATAGTATATTGCAAAACTAAGGAAATGTTTTAGAGTGATTTTTAAAACAAAGTTTTGCATAGTATTGACAATTCAAATGGTACGCTACTCTTGCTAGAAGTAGCATATGGTGAACAAAGTAACAATCTTATGGATATTATTTGGTAGAAAACGATTTGGTGTTGTTGTGAACAAATTTGGTTGTTCAAGTTCACTACTTAAATGTAGTCTTTGTAACAACTTGGTGTTGTTTTATGTAGAATTGTCCAAGTTTAAAGTTTCAAGATGAAATGAGAAACTTGTACTTACAAGTTCATGGAGTCTTATTGAGGGTGTATCTCAAGACATGTCATGGGACGATATCGTTGAGAAGATTTTGGTCAGATTATAAAGTCTTGAAGATAAAAGCACTTTGATATTTGATACCTACAGATCATCTATGCTACCGTTTAAATTTCAAAAGTGTTTGGCACTTATGACTTAGTTTCCATTGTATTGTATTGTGTTGTGTTCAATATCTTCGGATAACACATGCAATTTTTTTTACAAATAAATAAATCACTTATGTTTGTGACGTATAAATTATTTTTGTGAAAGTAATTATAACGTCAACTATACATTGTTTTAAAGAATATGGCTTTAAATGGATAGTACATGAAAATGTTTGGACATAAACAACTTGAGAGTTGTTGCATTGACTAAAAATCAAAGACGAAACATTAAATGTATAACCACATCATGAGAGATTAATGAAAAAACGTACTGAGTGTATTGAGATGAAATACACAAACGAGATTCATGTCAAAATACTTCCTTAGAAATCAGTGGAAAATTCACAAGTTTGAATTCTAACATATGAAAGTAAAAGTACTATATGTTATTGCATACCTTTAATAAATCTTGCGAGATTTATACGTAGATGTGTCTACCATTTGAATATGGAAATTTTACCTTCGTTTGGGAGAGTATCCTAAAGTGCATATCTCCTAATGAATAGCAATAGATGTTTGTAAATCATTTATGCAAAATTATGAATGCCATGTTGTTGAGTGTGGATCTAGTTGACTCTATCTTCCACATAATAGTGAATGTAGACGAGGAACATTCATCTTGTTCGTGATGAATGTGTTCACCAAGTGACTTGGATTAAGAATTATGTTTAAGTCATTATGAGTCAATGGTAAAGCGTTGGAGATCAAACGTAAAAAAAGTTATGTTCCTTAATTGAATGATAAGATATAGTATGTGCTATATACAATAATTTGTAAGACCTTCCTAAATATTGATGTTTTAGGATTATGAATAAGTCTCATTATTTTGTCTTAACAAGGGATGAATGTTGCAAAGGGATATTTTGATATCCTTAGGGCTGTAAAGAATTAGAATGATGCATCTTCTGTTCACATGCTTGTATTGTAGTCTAAAGCATGCTAAACTAGTACTTGGTTAATTATGCATCTTGACGAAGACTAATTAACTTTAAACATTCAAATGTGTATGAACACAAAAAGAATTTGTGTATAGACAAAGTTGAGGGAGAATTTTCATTCATTATAAGGTAAAGACATGTAACTTTTGTAGAATTTTTCCGAAAAGCTAATGAGGAGAACTCATTGTCTAGGCTTATTCTATATGGTGAATAAGAATCATTCTTAGTTGGTGACAAATTTATGACAATGACATGTGTTGCTTTGGTCAGCTTATGTAGCTATGCAATATGATTAAATTCACTGATACAATGAGGTTGATCTTGTTCAATCATATGTGTATAAAGGTCGTCATAAGTGAAGTTACGGAAATGTTGATCAAATGGCAAGAAATGTGGGGGAGGATCCATTAGAAAAACAACCCTATAAGGGTATGTAGAAATGGTTTTTGTTACTCCATCTGGATGTTATCCAATAACACTTAAATGTGGGGGTGTCTTGCATTTGTACCATAATATTTTGGCAATAAGGATTTTGTATTCCAATATAACATTGCAAACAAACGACTAAGTGGAAGACACAAAGGTCATAGTGCATAATGGATATGTGTTTGTCTTAAATTATACATGTATCATTCTAAGATAAATATTATAACCAAATTCAGGTGGCCACTGAGGTTATAGTCTTAGAAATTGACAATAGGCATTGTTAACTTTCGAGTTACGAACACGTCATGACAATTGATCTCAACTACAAAGTTATCTTAAATGACTTGTCAATGAGAAAGATAATGTTATGGATCCAAAAACATGAGGGTTTATTAGAGATCAAGTTGTGGAATGAGACTAAAGCCCATGGAATAAGGGTGTGTGAAGGAAACCTAACTTAGTTGACTGTAGATCCTAAGATCTAAGTTCAATAGGAAAACGAATTCATATGCCTAAGGGTGGTCACTGTGGGGGCATAGCTGATACGATAAGCTAGTATATATGGTTAAATATAGTCCCTAAACAATAAAAGGGTGTTTAAATACGTCCTAGTTCATTCCTATGTAATTAAGTGAAAAATTGTGAGGCTAGGCATATTATGTGGTAAATGATTTTGCGTAATCATGGTAACCATGACGTTTTTAAGGATTTAAGGAGAGTCACCTATGTTAGAGAGAAGTGGGGTCGCTTCGAATGGAATTGGGGGGCACAATTCCTAGAGCTTTCGCAGAACCAGAAAGTGTTCCACGACCATTATTGGACACAACTATGAGGGGATGACCCGGCTAAGGAGAGTATTGTGTGAAGTGTATTGTCGTATACACAAATGGGGATTTGTTTCAGGACATCGCGTCTACAAACTGCTAGGAGACTAAGTATGCTTCACAACGGAAAGTTCAAAGGGAATACACTTATCCGGCAATACTCAACTATTGAGGTTCCATTGGAAATTTTATGTGTTTTGAATGATCTCCATTCATGTGGGGGATTGTTGGAAATTAGTGAATAGGTATTTAGTTAATTTATAATTGAGTGAATTATAATTACTAATTAAACTCTTCATATGGTGAAACTCTTGAGTAGAGTTTTATTGATGACATTTGATAATGTTTATTAGAGTTTAAGTCTATAATTATAAGACTCATAACTCTTCATATGGTGAAACTCTTGAGTAGAGTTTTATTGATGACATTTGTTGAGTTTTATTAGAGTTTAAGTATATAATTATTGAGACTCTTAAAAAAAACTCTTGGATACTTAGAAAACTACGTGTCTTTTATGCAAAGAACACTAGAGAAATACAAGAGATATGATACAAGGAAAATACATGTATACATGAAGTGTTCTTGGAAAAGGAAAAATATTTGAAGATCCATGTGTTGGGTACTTAGAGAAATATGTTTTCTCTATACGATTTCATCACCTTCGTATCATATTTTTCCACAAGTTCTAACACTATAATTTTATCCGGTGTAACCTTGGGCGCGTGAGCCATCTCCGGCAGTACCTACTGCTTCAGTTGTACCTTGGGAAACAGACGCGTTGTCTTTAGTAGAGGCGTGAAATCTGTTTTAAGGGAAGCGTGTTGAACACGTGCCTCAGCCACAACCATCAACATCAGTTTATTTATTTTTTCTAGCTAAGAAGGATCGCACAAGGAGACGCGGTTCAAGTTCTCGTAGCGGAAATTGTACAAGAAGATGCTTCTCAAGCCCTTGTAAAAAACGATTTTATCCGGTGTAACCTCGTGCGCGTGAGCCATCTCCGACAGTATATACTACTTCGGCGGTTGTACCCTTGAAACAGACGTGTTGTGTTTAGTAGAGGCGCGAAATCTGTTTTAAGAGAAGCGTGTTGAACACGTGTCTCAGCCACAACCGTCAACATTAGTTTATTTATTTTTTTGCAGCCAAGAAGGATCACACAAGGAGACATGGTTCAAATTCTTGTAGCGGAAATTGTACAAGAAGATGCTTCTCAAGCCCTTCTAAAAAACGATTTAAATTGATTTATTTATATATGTTGTATTTCATATTTAATTTTGTATGGATTTGTTTACAGTGTGGGTACTACAATTTCTCAATTATGTAAAGAGAGTATCTTTACAATTTTATATTTATATATAATTTTTATTATAATTCAGACCCATGTCCTACAATCATCAGGTGAAACTCTCTACTCTAACTTGAGGAAGAGTTCTTTTCAAGTGAGGAAGAATAAAAGGGGATTGATACCGAACGAACGATTCATATGTAGCTGGGAATACCGAAGGAGGGTGAAAAATAATCACTAACACACACAATAATTATAATAAACCTTTTAAAACTGTTTACTTTTATTTTATATTATTAGTCTTTATTATTTATTTTAAATAAAGTCTAGAGTTTAGGTTATGTTGATCAAAATTAATGTTCCGGTTATACTTTCTATTTAGAGTCAAGTCAATGTTTTGGTTACTTTGACTGAACTTAATTAAGAGTTACTAGAATACAACCTATAAACAAAGGCTCAATTGTAACGTTTGAGGCAGCTTTTGCTATTAATAAATTTTCTCTCATATGAGTTTCATCTCTAAACCTTTATATCGTTTCCATTGAGGTTCAACGTCACATTTACATATTACAAATATAAGACTGAACGTCTTGTTATGATTTACTCTGAACACATGTTTTTCAATTGCTCTAGCATTTATCGTTTTGTTGTCACTCTTAGCACATGTTTTCAATTTCTCTAGCATTTATCGTTTTGTTGTCAAATGAATAAATAACTATACTAAGTTCATATTTTTGGTAGGCAATTCCAGAAACTACAAATAATAGAACCTTTTCTCTTTGTATCTATGGACACTAAAAACACAAAAATCATACATTTAATATTTGCTCTTTTGTTTTCTATTATCACCTCCCGATCACTTCTGTAACTGTAACATCCGTCGAGGAAACAGTGATTTCTCTACCTTCCATGATGAAATCCATTTCTGCAGAGTTTAGTGACATATCCCCAACTTGTGTTGGTAGAGGGAGATTTGTGCCTTCACCCTCCAACATATACACCACTGATGACATTGTTGGTCTATGAACACCTGAAAATTGTACACGTAACATCCCTAGATGGATGCATTGTAATGCTTCTTTCATGTTACATGAATCTAGAATTGATGGATCAATTAGTTCTTCAGGTTTCCCATCCTTCCATAGATTCCACGCCTGCAAAATGTTGCTAACTATCAGTATGGTCAAAAGAAATAAAATCTTGAACAACTAAGTAATGTGTTTTAAGAGAATATTTAGTACAAGAAGGAAGCGCCAATGAATGAATACTTACATGTTTTATTAAATTTGTGGAATCATGAGGGCGAAAACTATTGTTTTTTTCGCCACTGATGATTTCTAGGAGCAAAACCCCGAAGCTGTAAACATCAGATTTCACCGAAAAGGAACCTTCCATTGCATACTCTGGAGACATGTAACCACTACAGGAAATGGAAAGTTAGTTAGAAAGTGTTTTCTAGGTTTTATCTGTATAGTCGATTTCAACATTTTCTTTTCATTTAAGAGTTGCTCTTTCATAGACAAACCCACAAATGAAGACAGAGTTAAGAATATTAGAACTTTGTTTGATAAATTTATACTTACTATGTGCCTACGATTCGCACTGTATTTGCCTCATTTTGATTCCCTCCAAATATTCTAGCCATGCCAAAATCTGAAATTTTAGGGATCATCTCTCCATCAAGCAAAATGTTGCTAGCTTTCAGATCACGATGAAGGATACGAAGCCTAGAATCTCGATGGAGATAAAGAATGCCTCTAGCAATCCCTTCAATGATCAGAAACCGTGTTTTCCAATCTAGAAGCACTTTCTTTTGTGCATCTGTCATTACATGTACAAAGATCTCATCAGTTTGTGTTGAGATGGTGTAGAAATTGCTGTAGAATTAAAGAGGGGGGGGGGGGGGGGGGGGGGGGGGGGGGAAAGGTATACCAAAAAGAAACGTATCAAGGCTTTTGTTTGGCAGGTATTCATAAACTAGCATATTTCTTCCCCTTCAATGCAATACCCCAGCAATATAACAAGATTTCTGTGTTGTAACTTGGCAATAAGAATCATCTCATTCTTGAATTCCATCATGCCTTGTCCAGACCATTTTGATAGCCTCTTCACAGCGATTTCTTGTCCCCCTGGAAGGATTCCCTGGAAAAAAGAAGCATATAAAAGTTTGTTAAGTCTTCATTAGTCTATTATACCAAAATTTCTAGAAACCCTACAAACATGTTGTCTCATTTGGGATCCGAATTGGATCATTATATAAGTTGATATGCATTTCCTTAATAAAATGAAACTTTTCAGCAAGCATACTCCCAGTTCTATATTACTGAAATATATAATCGATGGTAGGATCTTAGCTTATGACCTCTAGTGTATCATGAAATGGTCTCCAAAGGATAAATTTGGGTAAAAGAATTTGATCAAAAAGAAATACTAACCTTGTGTACAGGGCCAAAGCCACCTTGGCCGAGCTTGTTTTGATTAGCAAAACCATCTGTAGCAGATTCTAATGATATTAGACTGAACAATGTGCCTTCGAGTGGTTTTCCTTCGACTGAAAGATCAGCTGATCCAGTTGTACCCACGGAATTGTCTAGTATTGTTGGCCCTTGAAAATTCTTCTTTTGTCTCCACAGGTTCGAGATTCCTGTTCATCATAAAGAATGTTTAATCACAAGACAATCAATTCAAAACAACACAATGTGTACTAATTTATACCTCAATACGGATTTGTTCTTTATCAACATATATTAGATTTGATCCACGGGAATAAGTTGGACTAAATTAACTAGCATTTGATGATGTGTTATGTAGTGTTTAATGTGCAAAACTCAGAAAATTAAGGTTGCAGGCTGTTATAGCTTAAGATTAAATGAAGCATACCTTTGATGTTTCGCCTGTACCTCCACATTAGCCATACAATTAGACCAAAAACAATTATTCCAGTTACTGATATTGCTATAACTGCGGTGTGGGATGCTTTTCCGCCACCTAAAACCAATAACTTGCTCAAATTAGTTTAAACTATGATGAAATCTAGTTATATTATAAACAGATATTGTATTCAGTCCTATCCGATGAGTGATAAAACTGAAGTGGAATTTAATGGAATTGAAATATATACTAAAAAAGGCGAAAAGGAGGAAAATATAGAAGTTACCTAATTCTGAAGCCGCAAGACGAATAAAAATTGTTTCACCACCTTCATCAAATTCCTCGATATCAATCAAATCGCCCCCCAGGTTAGACACCCAATTCCAGAGACGAAGGCATATGCATTGCATGAACAATTATTGGAGCATATATCTCTACATTGGTCTTGATTTTGTGCATCCAAAGTATTGGGGGCAATATCAGGCAGTTTTAGTCCATCTCTTCTTAGGAATCCATCAATAGTGCTAGAACTTGATCCACATTCTAGAGGGGTTCTGCTAATGCATTGATTATCAGAATTGAATTCAAATCCTTGCATACAAGAACATACAGGAGTATTCCTTAAGTTGCATATTCTATAACTACCACACCTATTATACTCTTGGCATTCAGTGGAAGGCAATGACAAGGATGTAATCCATTCCATCCTTCTTTCATCCAGCTCAACTGCTCTATTTGACCATTCCAATTTATCATGAACCTCGTCAAAAGTGTCCTATTAGGATTGTAAAAGATGAAGTACATGACATCATCACCATTTACCTGAACTAGTCTAAAACCAGACAAAAATATGGATCTCATCTGTGGCACTCCAGTGAATATCTGCTGATTCCATTGTCCAGATCTCCATATCCGACGACGCGATTCGTCCCAAGAGATAATCTGTGGCGAACCACGAGGATCGACTTCTATGGAGTAATTCCCTCTTGAAGGATCACTACTGGTCCTCCAAGAAACAAATGAAACACTATCTCCTCTAGTGATATTCATATATATTCTCATGTTTGGTAAGTAAGTATCAGTTGGATGCTCACAACTTTGCCATAATGCATTTTGATCATCTCCGGCATCCTCAACGGTCGAAAGAATAAAGTTTCCGGTGTCAACTAGCATAGCAGTAAGATTACCAGCCAATGGAAAACTATCTGATGACCAGTATATGGTACCATTCCCATCAGAAAGACTCAAACTACCGTTGTTTTGGATGCCGAAAACACCCGAATTGCCGGAGACCGGAGAATCTCTATTAGCTACCCATGTGATTGTTTGGCCAGGTATTTGGTAATACCATATTCCAACATATCTTAAACTGGAATTTGCAGGACTGAAAAATCCTAGGGCAAAAAACTCATCTGGAGAAACAATGATTTCTCCATCTCTTATCACGTTTCCATGACTAATACTGCTGTTATTTGACTGGGAAAACACATGGAGAATGGACAGGAGAAAGAAGAAAGAAATAAGTTGAAGATTTTTTGGCCTGTTGTAAATAAAATTCATGTTAAAAACGGTTGATAAAAATTCATATAGATTGTTGGTATCAAGAGGATGTTATATCAATTATACGGATGAAAGAAGGAAAGAGAGGGGAATATTGGAAGAGCTGAATGTTCTTGGAAGGAGGGTTTGTCTCCAACTCTCCTTGTTTTGAATACAATGTATGGAGTTTGGGTGGGTTGATGAAATTGACTCGACTCATTCTTGGACGCGCGTGGCGGAATATTTGGTGGATGGACTCCGTTGACTGAATATATTAAGAAAATTTCTTATACCTACTTCATTATTAAAACGATACTTTTTATGAGATTCAGAGTAATATATATGTATATTATTCACACGTGAGGGTGAATATATATTTTTTGAAAATGACTTTGCGGAAGATAATTAAAAATGACTTGGGGAAGAAATTCAGACAGTCGTTGAGTTTAACTTTAATAGTTAAAATTTATATGTTAAGGCCATAGGTGTGGAGTAGCGTAGAGACTTTAACCACGTCGGTATATTGTCCCGTAGCCCGGTTTGGTTGTGGCGGGGAGGGGAGAGCTTGGAGAATTGGTGTGGAGGAGAGAAGGTGGGTGACATAAAAGATCTTGATTGGTTGTGTGTGGGTGGATTTTGATTGATCGGAGTTTAAGTTTTTTTTAACTCCACTTTCAAGGTTTTTCCACCTTGTGTTTTTTATGTACCACGACCCCCTTGCTAATGTGGTTGTCACGTAGTGTTTCATGCCCCTTCACACCGTATAGTCTAAAATCGTTGTATATATTGGGAATCATGAGAAAAATCAAGTTACCTGAAAAAAAAAAAACAAAAACAAAGAAACTTCATACTATGTATATTTTATATTTAGTGTATGATATATCTATATCTAGTATGAAATTTGTTAGTATTTATGAAAATGAGAGTTTTCTTATGAACTTTATCGTATTTACCCATTTAATAAAAGAAAAATAAGAAGGACTATGATAGTACTCTTATGTTTCTCAAAACTTTTATTTCTAAAACTTACCTTAAAGTTTCGAAAACAGAAAATCTATTTTAACCTTAAAGTTTTATATTTACCCATAACAACATTCAATTCATTGATTAGTTCCCTTGAATATTAAATATGGTTAAATAAACAAAAAAAGTCCATATTTGGTGTAACAAATAAATGAATCAAATTCATAAATTATAAAATAGCCTCCAACAACGGCATTGCAAGAATTTTAAGTGTGCAGATTTATTTGGTGTAATATATAAATATGAAATTCATAGTATCAAAAAGGTTCATTTGGTTATCTTTTAGTATTATTAGTGTTTGTCTTTTTTTTCAAAACATTTATCATCAAAAAAGAAAACATTTTCGTTATTTTTTTGAAGGTGTAAAAATGAAGTGAGTCACTTTAATTTTGAAGTGGGGTTTTTCATTGTTTTTCTTTTCCTTTTAAAGAATGATCTGAATTGTAATCTAATTACGTATGTATTAGAGTCTTAATCTTCATCTAAACAAAAACATAATTTTCTTTAGATTTTATTAATTTTTAAAAAATCTAACATTCAACTCTTTATTTCTATCTATTTATTATGCACAAACATTTATTTATTGTTTTTTCTTTTTTAATATAGACTCACAATAATAATATAGAGGGTGAATATAAACCTCTAAATATAAAAGTGTACTTTACTATTTTTATATGTTTTTCTCTATTATAGAGATTATAATGTAATGATATTTTTGTTGTTTTCTCTAATCTTTTCTTTATATTATATTGAATATATGCTCCAATGTGAATGCTGTAAACAGTAATACACAAATTAAGTATATATCTACAATAATACACAAAATCTAAACAAACTTTTGAAAGTCCGTCAATTTAATACTTTTTAAAGATCAAAGAATGCAAATATGTTTTTGATTCAACCTTGTCCTTTTGTTTTGCTCCATGAATGTGTTTTTATTTTTAATGATTGATTTAATGATATACTAGTTTAAGAACCCGTGATTTTCACGGATTGATAAAAGAAAATGTATTCATTATTACCGCTGACATAAATATTATGATTTTATACGCGTTAAAACACAAACGAATATATTAGAGTACAACGACAAACTGAAATGCATGAATATGCAAGGATGACAATTCGTTGAAAATCTCTTTATAAACCACATTAGTTGTTTTATTTGTATGTTTGTCGTTGTTTTCAAATATTAGTAGTTTGACTCCTTCTCGTGTTTTTACTTATCAAGCAACATACAATTAACCATGAGAGAAGACGGGTTGTTTCAAATACAAATCAACTCTAGAAACTGACTGCCTTTGACTTTTGTTGATTGCCATTTTGATGATACATCCGTCACCTACACAACTTTTCCACTTGTCGCACAACGGTGCCATGTGTGTTAGTATCCTGTCGCGCGTCGCGAGAGAATAGGGGGGTAACCCCAGCGACGCACCTGAGTGTCCTGGTTTCGAATTCTTCGTTTAAAGTGTTGGGGCTCATCGTGCATGTCCGGAGTTTTAATGGTTCTTCATAGGGTCTTTTGAACTTGTTACATAATATTTCTTTATCAAATTATGCAAACTACCATGTCACTTAAAGAAAATAATAATATTTTAAAATTCTATTTTCAGAAGAAAAACAATGCAAAATCCAAGTACAATAGTCAAATAAAAGAAGACAGGTGTGGAAGGAATGGCTGAAATGGGTCTTGTAAACTTACATCAAGTGTTTTTTTTCATTGACGATTTATGTTATAACATTGTTAGTTATTATTAGTTATTAAACTTAATTATCTAAGTATTTTATAATGTTCTATTTATATTATAATGTATATAATTTTAATTAGATGTGACATTAATTGAAACGGTTTGTTGTAACCATGGCACCGTTTCATAAACGGTTATTCCCGCCATTGTTCAACAGCCATTATTTAACCGCCAATATGATATGTATATATATATATGTAGTTACCGGAAAATATTTCCGGTATCAAGACAATTTCATTTTCTATTCGAAATTGTCCAACAAACTGTTACTCTTTGTCCTTTCCTTTCTATACTCTGTTTTGTGTTTAATTCTGACACACAATGAAAACCAATCCACTGACACTGTTAATACTTCCGTTGATATGCAATCGGATGTCCAACAAACTGGTATCAGAGCCACGTTCGAGAAAGATGGCTTCATGCAATCTTCATCAACACTACTCCCATGTGATCATTGCCCTGAAGAAAAGATCGAAAAACAAAAGAAAGAATCACACGTAAATTGTGTTATTATTGTCATAAACCCGGACACCGGATCATCTCGTGCAAAGTGAAGGAAAATGATGAAGTGACACAGTTGATTCGACAAACCATAAATATAAATACTGGTATTCAGCGGCAAGATGTAGAAGTTTTCCGGCAGAACTGATTGTCACCGGCACTGAAGGCGGACAATGGGGTGATATATGGTATGTAAGTATAGTTTTTGATCATCACATTGCCGACAATCTTTATGTGTTTAAACGAATTAAGCCCATGGTTAGAGTAGAAACAAAAACTGGGGAAGATAATTTTTATTTATCCGGGGTGTAGGGCCCGCTGAAGTAAAACTGTGAATGAAACCTTATGTATTCAAAGTGTATTTTATACACCAGAATTAGATCGTAATGTATTAAGTATGGATCAATTAGTGTTGCAAGGTTATACGGTTAAGATAACCAGAGAAAGATGTAAAATGTATCCCATGTTTAGTGTCCCTATTTCCAATACCGTGAATGATGTCACTGGATTAACAAAAGAAGATGAAATCGGAATGAAAGAAAAACAAAGGGTAATCGATCATAATTCCACAAATGAAGAATACAAGGAAGATTTTTTGAATTCATATTTCGAAACCTTACACTTATCTTCATTTGAACCTGATTGGAACGTAATGATCATACAAGCCATGGAATTTCATGATTTCTCTCACTTCAAATCGATATTAGACATGTTAGATGATGGGGAAATCGTGTTTAAATATAAGCATGAATTAGAGATCAAGTTTGAAGAGATGTTAGAAGGGTTTATAAAGGTTAAACTTGGAATCTCTACTCGACCGATTCCACAATTTTCAGGTGATAATAGAAAGGTAGATTTTCTTAATTTATATATGGTTGTTAAACGAGATGGAGGGTACCAGACTGTTACCAATAACAATCTCTGGGCAGTTAATGAGGATTATGTGTGCAATGTATTAGGACGTTCTAGTTTATTACTATAAGTTCTAAACTGTTCAGGGAAATGTTATGGAAAAGGAGATGGTTGAAGGTGATGAAGGTCCGTCTGATAATGACCGAGAAAAGAGGAAGAGCGAGGGGATGTTCAAGAAGAAGAGAAACTCAAATACTATGCTCTGTTTGCTGGAAACGATTGGCATGGAATGAAGAAAACTCAGAAGAGGCGTCGGTTCGATTTCAAACAGGCAGCGAAGGCAGTGGATGAAGCAAATCTAAGTGTACTCCAAAGATACACCAAGACCTAATTAAGTTGAGGGGAGTGTATTAGATATTAAACTTAATTATCTAAGTAGTTTATAATGTTCTGTTTATATTATACTGTATATAATTTCGATTAGATGTGACATTAGTTGAAATAGTTTGTTGTAACCATGGCACCGTTTCATAAACGGTTATTCCTGTCATTGTTCAACTTCCGTTATTCAACCGCCAATATGATATGTATATATATGTAGTTACCGGCAAATATTTCCATTATCAAGACAATTTCTTTTTCTATTCGAAATTTTCCAACAAACTGTTACTCTTTGTCCTCTCCTTTCCGTACTCTGTTTTGTGTTTAATTCTCAGACACAGTGAAAACCAATCCAATGAACACTGTCCAACAATTATATCACAATTGTCACCAAAACGATCATAAATATCATGCCATCAAAGTATTGTATATAAAGCAGTATAAAAAAACTAATGAGGGTAAGTAAAGAATGTTCACTAATCGAGTCAATAATATAGTTCTTTTTATTACATTTAGAATATAAACTCTTTTGTAAAGTTCTAGAAAAGGAGGAACAAAAAGTGCAGTGGCCAGGCCCAACTTGTTTCAACTTATAGTAATGCAGTAGACACACAACAGTTCAAAGAACACACAACATAAAACCTATTGTACACTCCCACAATATCCAGTTTGCAAATTTCCAACTTAAGCCTAATAAGTACATGCTGCACATAAGGGAACTCAATTACTACACACTTAGAAACAAACAACAAATTTTAAATCAGCCTACAAAGTCACAGTAAATTACTTTTGTAATCAACAAATAAAAACGAAACTCAGCTTATTAAACGGCAATTGACCACGAATCAAGTCATAAACACATGCATGCATTACATCGGAACATTAGATATCTTTTCAAGCATGCAGAACAAAGAAGAAAAAGACAGCTACAAATTATAAATTATGTGATAGTTCACAGCATCAGCATCGGCGCTCATAAGTCAAGATAGATCTATCCATCCCAAAATAATGGGTTTTGTATAGTTAATTATTTCAAACTTATTAGTGCTCATAATACAACTAATAAGTTAATTATTTCAAACTTATTAGTGTGCACTTTTATTTTATTATATATATATATATAATAGAGTAAAGTGCACACTAATAAGTTTGAAATAGTGAACTGTGTGAACTAATATGAGTCATTGGATTATATCCTCTAGAGATTATTAAACAATAATAAGATTGTAATTATAATGTTGTAACTTCCCTTTAAATTAATTGACAGAAGGGTATTTGCGTCTTTTGTAAATTGCATTTATTAAACAATATAATCAAAATTTCTAAACTCTTGTTTGTTTCCGTATATACAAGATACACAGTTGTTACTGTATACACATGTGTACAGTCTCGATAGTATCAGTTTATACAAGATACACAGATGTTAGTTTATACACATGTGTACAGTCTCGCTAACTATCAATTTATACAAGATACATCGCTGTTAGTTTATACACATGTGTACAGTCTCGCTAACTATCAGTTTATACAAGATACACAGTTGTTAGTTTATACACATGTGTACAGACTTTTGATACATCTGTGTATTTTGTAGTCCACGACCTAGTTCCGTTAGAGTTTCATATACGGTTTGAATCCAGGAGGGACAGTTGGTGTCCAGTACCTAGTTCGTTAGGAGTTTCATATACGTTATTAGCACTTGATTATACACGAGTTTAAAATAATGGAGAAGTAATTAAAAATGTGTGTGAGAGAGAGATAATTAACAGATGAGAAAATTAAGAGATTTTAATTAAGAGATACTTATTAGCAACTGATTCTACACGAGTTTAAAATAATGTATATGTACTTTTTGAGCCGTTGCCTGTGAAACATGGCAACGTTTCAGGAACACCAACTCACCCTAATAAACTTAATTACAATTCAACACCTAGTCATTATTAAAAACAACTTTGATTATTAAAACATAGTTTATAATAAAGACACTTAAACCTCTTTACTTTATGTTTTTTTTATTTAGTGTAGCACTGGTGAGGATTCTTCTAATTTTTAATTTCGCCTAGTCATGTACCAATCATGCGCATGCAATTCCATGTATGCTTACATAAACCCAAAATGAAAATTTTCATGTGCAAAACTGGTTGTTATATATATATATTCTCTTGAATTCATTTTCAATGTTTTTATACTAAAAGTGCATTTACTATTATAGTATATAAGGTTAATAATGTTAACTTTACAGCAGCCAGTAGTGTTATATTTTCCAGGCTAAAAGCCATGAGCATCAACTTTCCATAACTATAAAAAGGCTACCTGGCTATATATTTAAATATACAGAGATCACCACTCACCAGTCTGATCTTTGGATTATTTAAATTTAGAACTCAAATTTAGTTTATGCATCAATCGATGGATTTATTTTCATTTACTATGCATTAGGCGCAGTCGGTAAGACAAACAACTTCACAAACGCTATGCTCCTCAGCGCGTTTATCGCATCTTCTGAACTATGGTGATGATCTTCCAGTCGTGCTTTGCTCAATTACTATAAAAAAAGTTTGAAAACATTATATTTGGTTATATATTTATCTAGAAACCCAACCCTCTGCATTAAACTGAGCCATTTGTATGTCAATATTCAATAATGTTATGTTAATGGTGACATACGTAGGTGTTTTTGATTTGTTACCTGGTACATTTTTCTCGTAGCGTAAAAAGCATTGATAAGAAAAATCATGAAAATTGACACTTCATCGGTGACATTACCAAAATAAAGAATGACTATTGCCCATCGATACATACATACTGTTAGTTTATGTGGGTCTGGCCATTTCACCTTCCAGGGACCCAAACAACACTATGCACAGGTCACACCAATATAAAACCAAATAAAAGAATAAATAAAGCAAATAAACAAATGAAAAGTTACCTCTAAGATGGACGGCAGAGAGTCGCCGAAGTGGGCCGGTGTGTGGGAAGAATAGCAGTTAGGTATCGTAGATTCACGGGAGTAAGCGGAAAACGCCCACTGTGAGCGCAAAAACATTAGGCATTAAAGATAATGGGTTTAAACAGTAAATCCACAATAGCTTTGCGGAACATATACAAAATGAATTGACAAAGACATCACACAACAAACCCGCATGTATCGCTCAGCCTTCGTATCAACTATTCTTGCACCCTAGTATATAACACAAATGTAAGAAACTTAAATCAAGATATGAAACCTTTAAATTCGGTAATAAACTATTTGAAACTGGTCACACTGGTTGAAAGTTGCCGAGAGCCCATTTCAAAGATTTGCATTGCCGTAATAATATTGTACATGTAACTATGGCTAACGCATTAACTATTTATTAACATAATTCAACAAATTAAAAAGAAAAAGTGTTTTAAAGGTCAACTGGACCTGACCAGGACCATTATAGAAATGACCCGATTCAACTTGAACCCATTTTGACATATCACCCAGCCAACCCATTTTGATATATCGCCCAGCCAACCCATCTTGACATTAACTTTTACATATTTCTTCCCGTTATCTTCATTCGTCCATCGTTTGTAGATCTCTTCAGCAATAACATGAGTTACACCTTGCAAACTCTTATCTAGAAGTAATCTTCTAAGCAAATGCTAGTAGTGCATAATAGAAGATCGGTATCCCTTCCATTCATTCCTTCATGCCAAACTTTATATCCAACCTTCGGAAAATAATAGATGCATGAAAATAAAAGCATGTTACCATCTATTACAATATTATTTAAAGCTGCAGATTGGAGAAAATCAAAACACAAGTTAGAGAATCTCCATGCTTCTCCCCTGGCTCGTCTAAGAAAAATGCTAGTAGTTCAAAGTAGAAGAAGGTTAATATACTGAACGAACTTAAAGATCTTTTATCTCACTAACACAAAACAATAATAATAATAAATAATAATAATAATAATAATAATAACAACAACAACAAGATTAGCAGCATACGGGTCAAGTTGACCTTGACTCTTAATCAGAGATTGAAGAAGCACCGGTTGAACCTAGGGATATCCGGAGATATATAAGTTACAACCAGGGTGTATCTGCATAAAGGTTATCCTCTCACTTCACTCTATGGGTGCAAGCTCGCTCAAGTTGATCTACAACACTAGCAACACCGTTAGTCTCACCACGGGGAAAAGGTTGGTTTTCTTCGTGACCACACCCCGGCGTGAGAATAAGTATTTGTGGATGATAAGTAAGGTAGCAAGAAATTGCAAGTATATGGTATGAGCGAAAGCTTGTGCGTGTTAAAAGCGCTTCCTTTACCTGGAGATCCGATACTTATTTGTAGCCGAAAAGGGTATGTTCAGGAGAAGCGCTGGTGGGCCTTGGGCCCGGCCCATACAACCAGAGACATCCTTTTTGTCCCTCTGCGTCAGACATTAAATGCTCCCTACAGGAGAATTAATGTCCACTGTCAGGAGGTGTGCTTTGTCGGATGTTGAGTGGTGCCACGTATAAAGGTAGCCGTCTCTGGTGTCAAGCATGTTGCAAGCCGAAAGTGGAGAAGGTGGAACAATCACTGGCAGAGACGTGGTTGGTGTATGGTTTGACGTCTGCACCACTGGTCATGGACACTGTCACACGCAACCTGCCAAGTAACCTTTGGTCACGGTTTTGCCACTTTGTACCCTAGGGTATAGTCAACACCTCTTAGTGTTTACCCCTTCTGCGAGGCTTTCAGGGTTTTTCCCACCAGCGCAGGGTGTCAGGGGTATATCCTTTTGTCCTGAGACTATGAAGCGCTTCTCATGTGTGTCTTGTCCTTGCAAGGTTTTGGGATTCACAGCTCAGAGGAATGTTGTTATTCGCAAGGTCTAGTAACCTGTGTCACACCCCGACCCGCAGCGGAAATAAGAGTCGGGGCATAATTGGGTTATCACCAAAGCACATGACATTTACTATTATGTTTCATAATTAATGAAGTCAAAGTTACATTCTCAAACATCCAAACATGTTCATTCAATACAAGGGAAAATAACCAAACATAACAATCCAAATACTAAATCGTTTTATTTCTTCTAATCCAGGTCCTATGTGTTTCTAGCTGCTGCTGGTTCACCTGTATCATGTGTAAAATGGGAGGTTTTGGGTCAACATAAATTGGCGAGTGAACCTTATTAGATAAACATTTGATAATGATATTATGGTTAGTTTATCAATAAAATATTGTGCATAATCATAAAAGAGCACATGTAAGTATTCAAACATTGGCAATTAGCATTTACAATTATAACATACATTAACACTTGATAGCATACATGAATATACCAATATCATATGATAACTAACATAAAGGAAACTGTGCGATCAAGGCTCAATCAAACGGAGCCGATCGTATTGCATGAACTGGAAATGTAAATTGAACTGTGCGCTCAAGGCTCAATCAAACGGAGCCGAACGTATTGCATGAACTGGAAATGTAAATTGAACTGTGCACTCAAGGCTCAATCAAACGGAGCCGAGCGTATTGCATGTATTGAAATGTAAAATGAAATGACCGATCAAGGCTCAATCAAACGGAGCCGATCGTGCGGGCACGCCAAAATCAACCGCATAATAAAATGGGGATCAAGCTCAACCTCGATGGATGGGGAGCTGCGGCCTCGGCAATTGCATGTAATGAAATGATAATTTGCATCCAATAATAACTACTTAACAGCATCAAACTAATGTCACACCCCGACCCGCAGCGGAAAAAGGTGATCGAGGCATGATTGGGTTATCATCAAAGCTCATGACATTTATTAAGCGTTTCATATTCATTAAATACAATTTAATGGAAATTTACAATAATTGATACAACATATTCTAACTATCAATCTAAGCTTCTTTGTTCTCTTCTAAGGCATTTCCTAGGTTTTCTTTGCTTCGACCTGTTCACCTGTATCATGTGTAAAAAGGTTTTGGATCAACATAAAGTTGGCGAGTGAATCCTATGGAAAACATTTGAACAAGTTTATTTGAATTGATTATGAAATATGTGCACAACCAAACATGAGTAAAAATAGATGTAAAACTTATTCAACAATCATAAGATATTTAATAAAACACACATGAACAATAATGGAACATTTAGAGGCACGCGATGCTCAACTCGTCTCTCACGAGAAACTGAGGGGCCTAATGAATGAATTGCATAACATGATAATATGAATGACACAACTACAACCAATTTAAACTCAATGATACACACATGAACAATAATGAATTTGATTTGAAACACGCGTTGTTCAACTCGTCTCCCACGAGGAACTGATGGGCTTAATGAATGAGTTTCATATGATTTGGAAAAAGGAAATAAGTAATCACAACAATATAATCAATCTAAGTTTAGATCATGATGTGGTATGGCACAAGTTTAAATTAACAAGTTAATTATTTTTATAACACATGACACACCCCAAAACGTGTAATTTAAAAGGGGGAGTTGTAAGATTCACTCACAGTGGGTGCGTTCGGTTGATGATGTTGAATGCACGCGAAGTGGTTTTAACCACGAGTGAGATTAACCTAGATAAATCGCATTATGGTTTGGTAAGTAAACGGATTTTATTAATCTATTTTAGTAGGATTGTTGGGTGTATTTTTGTGAGCTTAAGGCTATTTTCTAACCTTAAAATGTTATTTCTAGGTATTTTTAATCGATTTTTAATTAAAATAAATAAATAAAAATAATAAAAAAAAATTTGATTTTTGCTATGCTACAGTTGACTTTGACCGTTGACTTTGACTGACTGTTGACCGGTTCGAAGGCATATTGTTGTGCGCTGAGTGAGGCTCGAACCCGAGACCTCCCGTACGCGTGCACGCAGCTCTACCAACTGAGCTACGTGTCTAACCCGTCATATATCCGATTTTAATTATATATATATATTAATTAGATTTAAACAGAAATCCTTTTATATTAAAAACGTTTTAAATCCAGAGAACCGGTGCGCTCCACAGGTCTCGAACCCGTGACCTGTGGGTTAGCGTTACACACAGTCCACCGCTGGACTGTGTGTCTCACTTGGTTATTAACTCGGTTATTAATATGCTTAACATATACTTAAGATCAATCCGGTTCGGTTAACAAAACAAAAAGGCATTTTATTAAAGCGGCGTGTGTGAAACAGGATTCGAACTCGCGACGTTTGTATGATTAATGTGCACACAGTCCACCGCTGGACTGTGTGTCTAACCCGAGTAATAAGTTGATTTTAATTAAACTTATACGATACAGAACTTCATCTTCTTCGATGAGTTTTAACCAGACTCGACAACAGACTGGTTCGAGGTTTAAAACATGTTCTTTAGTGTGTTTCAGTTCATTATGGTGAGATATAAGTGAAAAGAAGAAGAATTTAGGCGAAGAGGTATACCAACTGGACTCCTCTGTTTTCCGGCAGAAACTCCGGCGACAGCAATCACCTCCGGCGATGTGTGTCTTGCAGCAGCGAGTCTCCAGAAGCCTTACAAAATATGTGGGTAACTTCGGTATAAGTTTAGGAGGTTCAATAAGGCTCGGAATTGAGGAAACCGGTTTTCCGGCGATGAGCAGAGAAATTCCGGCGAGTGGAATTACGCCGAGAAAAAGGTGTGGTTTTGAGCGAAAAGGTTTTCAGTGGGTTGTGGGTGAATTTATAGGGCAAATCGTCGAAGAACCTGGTCTGATTTCCGACTGTATTCATCGATTATTAAAACTCCGGCGGTTATTGTTTGGTCGCGGACTCAGACGTCGGTTATAACCGATGTCTTAGTAATGGTTTACGTTATAACGTAAGTTGTCGTTAAGACTCGCGAGATTTCCGGGATTTCCGACGACTGACTATTGGGCGCCGGTTTTGAATTCTTAACGTCATGATATCAATTTAATGATTCTAATATTTAACAAGTAATATCAGTGGCGCAGTGGTTTGTGTGTTGTGCGATAAGACTTGTTGTTGAACCGGTGCTGACCCGGGTTCGAAACCCGGCAGAGGACTTTTATTTTTATTTTGCGATTTTCAACAGTTTTTCAAAAAATAAATATATATTCCCGTATAATAATCGATTATGTATCGTTTAAAAATATTTTGGGCATTTAATTCGCAACGAAATTTTTGACTGACTGTTCGGTTGATAAACGGAGCGGGTTTGGTAAATCCGTTTTTTGACGGATGTTACAACTAATACACATGTCATGATATGATGTATGCACAATAGTTTCGTTATAATATGTAAATAAACAAAGACACATGATACACCCCAAAACGTGATTAAAACGGGGAATTTGAAAGGTTCACTTACATTGGGTGCGTTGGATTGGAGATGGTGAGATGCGCACGATTTAGACGAGCGAGTCGACGAGGAATACTAACCTAAATAATAATGGAAAATATATTAAATGGATGGATTTTATTAAGGATTTTAATGGGATTTTTAGATATATTTTTGTGAGTTTATGGCTATTTTCTATCTTTAAAAATGTTATTTTTAAGTATTTTAAATGGATTTTTAATTTAAAATAAACAAATAAATATATAAAAAAAATATTTTTTTTTACTGTTGACCGTTGACCGTTGACCGGTTCGGTCAGCGGTAAATGCTGCGCCAAGCGGGATTCGAACCGGCGATCTTCCGTTCACGTGCACGTAGCTCTACCAACTGAGCTACGTGACTAACCCGTTAGAAACTCAGTTTTAATTATATTTATATACTTATTTGAATTAACCGAAAATACCTTTATTTACAAAAACGTTTTAATTCAGTTGACCGGTGCTTGGGACAGGATTCGAACGCGCGACGTGAAGTTTATTTTGCACACAGTCCACCGCTGGACTGTGTGTCTAACCCGGTTATATTCTTGATTTATAATATACTTAACAACCACCTGTTTTAACCCGGGTTAGTTCATGATTAAAAAGGAATGTTATTATACAAAGCGTGCGCGTAGTAAGGTTCGAACTCGGGACGTGAATATGAAATTTGCACACAGTCCACCGCTGGACTGTGTGTCTAACCCGTTTATAAACCGGATTTTAATTACTCTTATACTCTGGTATAACTTCATCTTCTTCGTCGAATTACACGGTCAGCATAATTCGACTGGTTAAGTTTGATTTTGTGACTTACAAAACTCTTAGACGTTAACAGTAAATCAAGGGTAAGGAATGGAGAGAGTTTAAAGAACAGAATTTACCGATTGAAGATAAACACAGAAATCCGGCGAAAGTTCGTCGGTACTGGAAATGAACTCCGACTGTTGAACCAATTAACAGTGTGGGTCGATTATTCATAAAGTTAAATCACCTAAACAAGGTTTAAAAGAAGTGCAGGATATCTTACCAGATCACAGTGGGATTCCGGCAACCTCAGGAACTTTCCGGCGAATGTAAGATTTCCGTTAGACGTTGGCTAAGATTGATTCTGATGATGGAGTTGTGTTAGAGATTGACTAATCACATGTTTTAAACAAAAAGAGCCGAAGGAATTACCGTGAGAATGTGAGTCCCGGTTTTCCGGTGATTTGCAGAAAAATTCCGGCGATCTGATTCAGAGAATCTTACGGTTCAGAAACTTGACGAAAATGAAATTGAGTGTTGTTGTGATAGTTATGAATC
Source organism: Scalesia atractyloides (assembly GCA_947069175.1). Classification (NCBI taxonomy): domain Eukaryota; kingdom Viridiplantae; phylum Streptophyta; class Magnoliopsida; order Asterales; family Asteraceae; genus Scalesia; species Scalesia atractyloides. The sequence continues at coordinate 60,799,542 of CAMTDV010000007.1, read as the reverse complement.
GTGCAAATGATCAGAACTTGAATTAAATCAGAGTTTGATAAATTTTCGGTTTCAAATACCGGAAATGATGAAGCTTTATGTTCATTCAATTCGGACTTAATTAGAAACCGAAATACATCGGTTATAAGCTGGCCAGACGAATTCGGAATGGTTTGGCGATCAATTTGCCGATTTCCGTTATTCAGATGGCATTAACGGTTAAATCGAGTTTGTGTATAAAATCCAAATGTTTGCCTAGTGTTATCAGCAAACACATTGTGGCGGAGTGGTTTAGTGAAAGATGGTTAAGTTGTTTTGAAGGCTGGGCTAACCCGGGTTCGAGTCCCGGCAGCTACAAAAGTTTTTTATTTATTTTATTTTAACTTTTTATCAAATATAATTTTTATAGTTTAGTTTATTTATTAATTATGTATTGTTTAAACTCAAAATAATCATAAATAATTAACAAATCCTTTATAACATGGTACAAGATTACAAAACGGAGCGGGTTTTGGAGACCCGATTTTTACAAATGTTACAACCTGCGCGTGTAAGTCTAACTTGCCGTTGTGGCGAGTACACAAGGCTCGCTGTGTGACTTGTATAGTTTAGTCTAACTTTTCGTTACGCTGAGTGCGCAAGACTCGTTGTGTGACTTGATTGTATTGGTCTAATTCACCATTGTGCTGAGTGCGCAAGGCTCGTTATACGAACTATTGGTATTGGTCTAATTTACCATTACGCTGAGTGCGCGAGGTTCATTGTATGACCTATGTTGTTGAGGGTCACGCACCATTGTATGTTGCATGGAAGATTATCCTTGTAAAATGTAGTCAAGGGTATGGTCATTTGGGACCATATCTCCTCAAGTCCCCCAGTCCAATGCTGCTCCTACGCGCATGTTGTAAAGTGGGAGGAGTGCTTGACTAAAAGGATTGTTACATGCGCCGCTAATGTGATGGCGGAAATTTTGACAAGGGTTGAGAGAAAACGTTTGTGTGAAGGAAACTTTTTGTCATCAAGCTCTTGGAATTCGAAAATCTGCTCTTCTGACGTTGCAGGTGAGTTGGTGGGAAAAATGGGAGCTGAAAAGACGTCTGACAACTGTAGCGTGCACTCATCCGCTTCGTCTGCCATTCATTAATTAATTGGCAGAGAGCGGGGTGGCCACGCACGCACGTTCACCGTCATTACACACTTGCTTGCCACGCGTCCATATCTGGTTGGTTGCTATTACCACGTGTGAGATACGTTCTCCAAGTGCATGAAATGTGAGCACTATAAATATGGGTGGTCTAGTTAGGGTTTTCATCATTCCTTCAACTTCTCCTTCATTCTCTTCTCTTCAATTTTTTAGAGTTCTTGTGTTCTTCAAAGTTGTTTTTCAAAAAACTAACTTCTTTTTCTTGATTTTTAATGACGTCCAGAGGGCTGAAGCTACCTCTAGAGTAGGTGCTCTGCCCCCTTTGCCGGCTTTTAAGTTGAGCCGGCAGTCTCTTGAGGATCTTGTTTTTGGCTTCCGGTTTCCTCCCGGCTGGGATGCCCGGTTGCCGGCTGAGGGTGAGACAGCCGCCGATGCTCCCGCGGGCTACATCACCCTGTTTTATGATTTTTCGGTAAGGGTAAGTACCGGTTGCCCACCACCAAATTTTCTCTAGAAGTGTTGCAGTACTATGGCTTCCACCTTTCCCAGTTGAATCCTATGGGAATGGTGAGAATCAAGCACTTCGAGTTTCTTTGCCGGTCGACGGGGTCTGTTCCCACCGTCGACCTTTTCCGCATTTTTTATCAACTCCATTGTTCAATGGGGTTTTATTCTTTTCAGCACCGTGCGTAGGCACGTAAAATTTTGCTATCTCCCCTAAGTCCTTCCACGATTGCCTAAGGCAAAATTCTTTTTGTGAAGGCCGGTGTTATACCTGTGCCTTTGACGATCCGGGGGTTAGAAGAGATTCTGGCGGTGACCCTACCAATACCAGTGTTGGACCCCTGGTATTGTGCTTTGTAAGAGATCCCAGCGATTCAGTTGTCGGAGAGGATACTGCTGGCGGCGGGTATGAGCCTGCTGTGGGGACCCGACCGCCAGTCTCGACCAGTGTATGTGGAGGGTGATCGGAGTAAGCGCTCTTCTTCCATTGTGTTTCCTTGACTTTGACTTGTTGGTTGGCTAACATGCATGTGTTTTGTTTGCAGGAGCACCTTTGTTCTTGGCCGCCTTTCAGAGGAAAGGCGGGCGGATTAGCTTCCCTTGAAGCCGGATGAGCCCACCTGGTATGCACAGGTACTAGGCAATTTTGCCCTGATCAAGGATACGGACCTGGAGCCCCCCGCGCCACCATCTGGTGAGTCTTGATTGTTTAATTGTGCACCTTTAAAGGTGACTTATTTGTTGTTCTTGTTTTAATGCAGGCGCTCTGGGAGATTTGGGCATTGGCCCAGAGCACAAGAATAAGAGACGCGCGGGGTCTAGCGCAGTGGTGGAGAGAGAGGCGACAACTCGGGGCGGGCCCCCCAAAGGTAAGCGCGTTATGTCTGACAAGTGGGATGCTTATGTAGTCATTTCTGACTCATGGGAGGGCCTGGAACCTGTACGTACAAAGAAGGCTGCATCAAAGCAGGCGGTTATCCCAAAGGTGCCTCTAAAGCGAAAGAGGCGTCCGAAGGAGGACCTCTCGCGCAATCACATGAAAAGGTTGCGCGGAAGCACTTGGGGAAGCGTACGGATCTGGGGTCCCTAACTGCTAAGATATCGCTCGATAATTTTCGGTAACCCTCACGATTTTCTTCTGGTTGTTATGTCATGTATGACTAACTGTTGTCATTATGTAGTGAGCAATGAGCTGGTTTTTGTAGAGTCCAGCACGTGCGCCTCGAGCACTGATTCTCCAATGACCCCGGCCGGTGGTCAAGGAGGGAGTTCTGCTGCTGGGACAGAAGAACCAGTCGGCTTGAGGGAGGGGCCTTACGTGGTGGTGGAAGGCTCCGGTATGGTACTAATGCAGGTTCTTTGGTTTTGGAATGTCCGGTCGTTCCATTGACGCAACCACAGCAGGATATTGAAAAACCTGTGGTTGTTGAGGAATCGAAGGTGGATCTTTGCGAACCTGTGGTGGAAGTGGAAGAATCAGAATTCGTTGTGGAAGAACCCGTTGTAGTAGGGGAAGAACGCACGCATCTGGGTAGCGCGGTTAATGTTGGTGAGGCGGAGCCGGTGGGGACGGCTTCCGCCTAAGATGCTCAGACCGGTGCTCCTCAAGGGGAGCATGCGAAAGAACCGGCACCCGGGGATGACGCGGGGCCTTCTACCCTTGATTTGTCTCCCATCCGCCCGGATGAAACTCCGGGGGGATTATTATTATAGGCCGTTCTCCTCCACTCAAGCTGAAAATATCTACACTCCTGTGTGGAAATTAGAGAAAGGAGATGACTTTTCTCACTGCCCGGCATGCCGTGAGTTAGGGAGCTTTCCCCCCAGCGGAGGTACGTTTGCTTTCTGATCATGAAGAGGAAGAGACGTATCATACGTACCTCCAGGCAGCTGCCAGGTCCGCCTTGTGACTTAAAAGATTGTTCATGAAAGGCGGAGCCTGGTGAAGCAAAAGAAAGATGTTGAGGCTGCCCAAGCGGCCCTTGGTAAAGAGCGAGCCCAAATGGCTGCGCGTGAAGCTGAAGTGCAGGCAAGGGAGACTTCCTTCACCAATAACCAGCGAATTGAAGGGTGGTCTACGAAGGGGTGGAAAAAACAGGCCGAAGCCTCGGACGCCAAACTTGCTGAGGAGCTCAAGTTATGGAAGGATGCTAGTGAAAGGGATAACAGGGAGAAGAAATCCCTGAGGGATTAGCTGGCCCAGTTGCGTGCTGGTGTGGCGCAAGAGAAGAGAGAGAAGGAGGCGGCGGCTGCCGCGGCTGCACAGGCTAATGTGCAGCGCGCGCACAATGAATAGAGAGAAGTACCTCCTTGTACTTGTGGTTATTCACTTTTAATATTACTAAGTTATGATTCTAACCTTGTTGTGATCAAACAGGTCGAAGCTTGCACTGCTTTAGAGAGTGCTAAAACAGATCTCCAAGCAGCCTCGGTGGAGAAAGCTGAGCTTCTACACAGGCTGCGGTTGGCGGAGGTAAAGGTGGAGGCGGGTGAGAAAAATTGGAGGATTCTGAAAGCTCCCGCACCATCTCTGAGTCGTTGTTGGAGTCGCTCACCAACAACATGTTGTGGCCTCAGCAACATGGGATTGTCCATGTAATTGTTTTGGTTGTTTTAAGCTGATCTTTATGTGATGGCTCTGAACTTTCTTTTGAATTTGCAGATTGCCAATTCCATTGTGAACTCTACGGAGTTGGATGGTGCAGTAGCCAAGCTAGTGGTTGCTGTGCGCCATGATGGGCATGCGCAAGGCTATGCTGAGTGTGCGCAACAAGTCACTCTGCCTTGGATATTCCATGGGATTCCAGTCATGCTTCCACTCATGGAGTTAATACCGGAGCTTTCTTCGAGAAGGCACAGCAAAGGGTATAACCGTCTTGATATCCCGACCTTAGAATTAGCAAGCGAGGCGCTCACCCATGATGACTTCGCCGACCGCTTGAAGGATATCTTTCCGGAAAAAGCCGAGGTAGCTGCTGAAGAAGAAGAAGACTAGTGTAGGATCCTTAATGTAATATCTTGTAGGATCTTTGTTACAATGTTCGCGTGAAATGGACCAACTTTGTGTAGGTATAGCGAATGAAACTGGTAATGAACTCGCGCGTGAACATCAGCTCCTATGCGTGTTTCATAGGTAGTGACTTAGGGTTTGCGAATCATTGTGCACCAAGGTGTTTTTGCGTATACCCAAAGTGGTTCCGCGCATTTGTAACGAAACATTAAGATAAAAATAAATCACGTAACTCTTGTCTTTATTACATAACGGGGCGCAAGAGCCGTATTTTAGGATGGACAAGAGATAATGAACTTGCAAGTTTACATGTAGCACCGTCTTAGCTGTTGTGCATTCCATGTCCTAGAGATATTTGTTCCGTCTAGGCGCTTAAGGGTATATGCGCCTTTTCCCAGGATTTCATGAATAACATAAGGAGCTTCCATTTTGAGTGCCAGTTTTCCAGGACGCTCGGCGTTAGATGCCTTATTGTCGCGTAGAACAAAGTTACTAAGTAAAAAGGTGCATATGCGGACTCGCGCGTTGTAATATTTTTCAAGCTTAGACTTGTATTTCGCCTCATTGATGGGGACGTTTTCACGCCTTTATTCTAGTAAGTCCAAGTCAAGTCTACGCTCATCCTCATTATTTTGTCTTTGCGTAGCTCACATGCGCAGTGATGGGAGGCCTATCTCTGCAGGAATCACTGCCTTCATCCCATACACAAGGCTAAAAGAAGTTCCGCCCGTGCTGATTTTAGGCATGGTTCGATGAGCCCATAAGATACTTGGCAGCTCATCTACCCAGCCTTTGTGCGCTGTACCCAACCTTGTCTTGATCCCTTCGACTATCCTTTTGTTAATTCTTTCCACTTGGCTGTTCCCTTGGGGGTGCGTGACCGAAGGGAATACGTGTTCGATATACATTTCTTTCATCCATTGCTGTAGCTCTACGGCTGCGAAGTTGGGACCATTATCAGTGACTATGCGCAGAGGTAACCTGAAGCAGCATATAATGTGTTCCCATTTAAACTTTCGCACTACAGTTGCTGTGATGGATGCAAGGGGTTTGGCTTCTACCCATTTTGTGAAATAATCGATTACAACGATTATGAATTTCACAGCTCCTGGAGCGTCTGGGAATGGTCCCACCATATTGATCGCCCATTGCTGAAAAGGCCACACTGTTGTCACTAGGGTCAAAGGATTCTTAGGGTGCAGTGTCTTTGGAGCATGGCGCTGGCATGACGCGCATTTACGTAATGTTTCAACCGCATCAAGGTGCATGCCAGGCCAATAGTATCCGGCGTTCATGATCTTTGCTATGACCATGCGCGGGCTGGCGTGAATTCCGCATAACCCTTCGTGTATTTCACGGATCAAGTTCTATGCATCTTGCAGAGCAACGCAGCGGAGGAGCGGCCCAAGGTATGACTTTTGGTATAAGATATCGTCCGCCATATCATAATTGAGTGCCTTGTTCTGGACCTTCCTTGCTTTCGCTTTGTTTTCAGGGAGGCTCCCGTGTTACAAGAACATGATGATGGGGGACATCCAAGGCGGATTTGCCACTTCGATGATGTTGACTTGTCGCATAGGAACATAAGGGTTTTTGAGTACCTCAATGTGCACCTCGTGGGCAAGGTGTTTGAAGCTTGTAGCGGCTAACTTGCTGAGAGCGTTGGCGTGCTTGTTCTCGCTTCGGTTGACATGGGTTATCTTGAAGTGTTGGAATTTGGTTATTAAGGTTGTGCTTGTTCTAGATACAAGGCCATCACCTCGCCTTTTTGCGTCGTACAGGCCGTTGACCTATCCGGCGACTAAGAGTGAGTCGACGTGGGCTTCCAAATTCTGCGCACCCATTTTGATTGCTAACCGAAGGCGTGCCAGGAACGCTTCATACTCAACTTCATTATTTGTACTTTTAAAATCCAACCTGATGGCATATGTGAATTCTTGATTGTCGGGGCTTATTAGAAGAAGACCTGCCCCTACGCGATCATCGTTGGACGCGTAATCAGTGTGAAGTATCCATGCGCGGTCATCTGTAACCGGCGTTGGATTTTGTACAGGTTCACATTCTTGCACCATCATCTGCGGGACTTACGCAATGAAATCAGCTAATATATGGCCCTTTATTGTTGGGTGTGGTTTGTACACGATATTGTGTCCACCAAGTTCAATCGCCCAGTTTGCTAGGCGGCCAGATATGCCTGGTTTCGACAAAATTTGGCCTAAATGATAGTTCGAGAGAACTATTATTTCGTGGCCTGAAAAATATCGGCGCAACCGCTGGGATCCATGGACTAAAGCTAGAGCGAGCTTTCCATCATGGGATATTGAGTCTCTGGGTCAGTAAGCATCTTGCTGACATAGTAGATCGGAGTCTGAACTCCTGCGCATTCTACTAGTAGAACGGCTCCCAGAGCGATATCTGATGCGGAAAGGTAAAGTATCAGTGGCTTGTTCTTCTGCGTGCGGTGAGCGTTGGTAGCTGGATTAAACATTCCTTCATTTGGGTGAAGGCTTTCTCCGCATCCGGAGTCCACTGAAACTTGTTCTTTTTCACACAATTCCGCAGGGTGCTAATGAATGGAAAGGACCTCATTGCGTGGTTGGCCAAGAACCTGTTCAGCGCAGCCAGCTGTCCCGCCAACTGTTGCATTTCCTTGATAGTTGAGGGTGATGGCATGCGCTCAATTGCTTTCACTTTATCGGGATTGACATTGAAGCCATCGCGCGTAACGATGAATCCTAAAAATTTACCTTCCTCCATTCCAAAAGAGCACTTGTTGGGTTTCAGCTTCAGATTCGCCTTGCTCAATGAGGCAAACTTTTTTTGAATATTTGCCAGCATTTTCTCCTCATCTGAGCTCATGATAACTAGGTCATCCATGTATACTTCCATGGTTTCACCAATGACATCCCCGAAGACATGGTCCATTAAACATCGGTAGGTGGTTCCAGCGTTGCGCAATCCGAAGAGCATCTTTGTGTAACAGAAAATGCCCTTGTCTGTTTGGAAAGTGGTCTTGTCTTCATCTTCTTTCTTCATTTGGATCTGGTGGTAGCCCTTGTAGCAATCAAGGAAACATTTCCACCTGAATGAAGCGAGAGAGTCCACCTTTTTGTCGATTTCCGGTAAAGTGTAGCAGTCCTTGGGACATGCCTTGTTGAGATCCTTGAAATCGAAGCACATGCGGCAAATGCCGTTGGACTTTTGGACCATGACTGGGTTGGCTACCCATGTCTGATAACGTACTTCTCGGATGATTCCTGTTTGGAGAGGTTCTGTGACTTGCTCGTTCAGAGCGCGGGTCTTTCGGGCCTGAAGATGCTCTTTTCTGAACGATAGACTGAACTGAAGGGAATGTGTGCAGTGCACGCTCAGCTATTTCCCTTGGCACCCCCATCATATCCCCCGGTGACCATGCAAAAATATCAGAATTTCGGAACAACAGTTGTTTCAACCGCGCCTTGACTGCGGGAGTCATGGCGGGTCCCAAGAGCACGATTTGTTCCGGGTACTTGTTGTTGGCTACCCACATTTCTGGCTCATCGTCGGAAGATGTTTGGGTTGATTTATTGACGGTTCCTCGTCCACAGACATGACTTCCTTCCTTGAATACATGATGGCCACTCCGGTTTTCATGGGAAAACCGCAAGTGGCGTGAGGGTGGAAGTAATCATGCTGAAATCCCGTTGGGCGCATGGTCCTAATAGTATGTCATGGCGCGAGGTTGCAAGCATAACCATGAAATTGACCTAGACGGTGCGAGTGTGTCGCCCATCAGAAAGAGTCACCAGAAAAGAAATCTGTCCCAAAGTGAAAACAGCCTCGTTGTAGAAACTAGTGAGTGGGAAATCCACCAGCTCTAGGCGTGCTTTGTCCTCCGAGTCGAGTTATTGGAAATAATGTTCATAGATAATTTCCATAGAGCTCCGAGGGTCTATGAACATGTAGTCGGTGCGGCAGTAACCAAAAATGCCAGTTATCATTACCGGTTGGTCTTCTTGTGGACCCCCGGGGACGACGGGGAAGATGACCTGCTGCTCACGCTAGTGAGACGTGCAGCTCTGCTGGTGGTTATGCTTGCGCGAAGGACCACCCTGAATCATATGAACATATTTCATTTTTTGTTACTCAGGCCCTCGGCGCCTCAAGTATTTTGGCGCACCTCTTTGCGCATGTTTTGTAATAAGTGGGTGAGCTTCCCACTCTTAAGTGCCTTTTCAATCTCCATGCGTAGGGAGATGCAATTGTCAATTGTGTGCCCCATGTCTTTATGATAATCGCAGAAGAGGTTGGGGTCTTGACCCTTCTTATTGCGCATCGGCAGTGGTTGTTTGAACTGATGGTCTTCTGTACTGAGAACTTCTGCCGGTGTCTTCGTCAGTGGGGTCCACTGACGGTCGTGATTATCTTGCTTTATTGCTCGCTGAGTGGCGAGCTTATTAATGGTCGCGCGAGCGTCGACCGTTGTGTGGGGAGGGTTCTGGTTGTGGTCCCTCCACCCTTTATTCTTTTTCCCAAAACTCCTGCTTAAGTCTTAGGGGCGGTGATGAGGTAGGGGAGGTCTACTATCATTGAGGTTGCGCTCCGTCTGCGCGTAGACCTTTGCCGCTGTCTTAAGTTTCTCCCAGCTCTTTAGGAGACCTGTAATTCCTGACAAGACTTTGATCATCTCGTCATAGTGTATGGCGTACTTGAATTGTGCGCATCAGATCTTCGTGCACGTTCCCTAACTCTAGCACTTCCTTGTTGTAGCGGGTGATGAAGTCTTCAAGACTTTCATCGTCCCACCGCCAAATATTCATTACATCAGAAAAGTCTCTGACATAACGCCTTTGTTGACTGAAATGTGCAAGGAACTTATCTTTCAAGTCGTTCCAGGACGCAAGTTTGCCTGTGGACAGGTTATCAAACCATAGGCATGTAGCACCTGTGAGGGTTTGAACGAACAGGTGACACCACATCGGTAGTGTCCATCCTCCAATCAGTCCTGCGCCGGTAAAGAGACGCAGGTGATCGTCCGGGTCAGTCAACCCGTTGTATTTCCCGACATTGGAGGGCAGTTTTGCACGCTCCAGTGGTGCAAGAGCTATCTCCTTGATAAACTTGGAGTGTTCGGCCGCGTCGGCCGGCCGATAAATCAAGTTGTAATCATGCTCGGCTTCCGGGTTGTAACCGCCGTGGAGCAGATCTGTACGCCGCATGATTCTTGGTTATCCGGTGAAAAACTCTAGCGCTATTACCTTCACCGTAGGTTTTGTCTTCCTTACGTTAGGTGTACCGCTCCACTTGGGGACGCTGGCCCAACAGTGAGTGGACAGATGCTCGCCTAAGGGAATGAGACTTCAGTTTAGGCGGAGGTTGTATGTACTCCATCTCCTGGGGATGGAGACTATATGGTACGCTCGCCCTAGCTGGCGAGTCGTAACTCAAAATCCTTGGTGCAGGCGAAGCATGCACCTGAACAGCGGGCTGCATTGGGGCAGCAGGAGTGTTTATCTGCACACAGAGTTGCGCATAGACGACAATGAGGGCCGTCTAGGACTTTATGTACCAAGACATTGGGGTTTCACCCGGAGGTAAGACCGATGTAATCGGTATGAAGGGAGTCTCCAGTTGAGCTCTGGGAGTGACCAGGATGTTTATACGGCGAGAGCCGTGTTGAGCTCCGGTACCTTCGAAAGAGTCTTCCCTCACTTGTCCGTCGATACGAGAGCATGAACCGGGTTCTTGCCTTCGGCTCGAGGACCTCGTGGGGTATTGGATGGGAAATCAGCCATATGGAAGTGAGGTTGTGAAAAGTGAAAGTGAAAGGCAATGGCTGGAATAGGTGAGAAAAAAGCGGATGGCGCCAATGAAGAAGCACCGGTTGAACCTAGGGATATCCTGCATTAAAGGTTATCCTCTCACTTCACTCTTTGAGTGCAAGCTCACTCAAGCTGATCTGCAACACTAGCAACGTCGTTAGTCCCGCCACGGGAAAAGGGTGGTTTTGTCCGTGACCACACTCCAGCGTGAGAATAAGTATTTATGGATGATAAGTAAGGTAGCAAGAAATTACAAGTATATGGTATGAGCGAAAGCTTGTGCATGTTTAAAGCGCGTCCTTTACCTGGAGATGCGATACTTATTTATAGCCGAAAAAGGTATGTTCTAGAGAAGCGTTGGTGAGCCTTGGGCCCGGCCATACAATTGGAGACATCCTTTTTGTCCCTTTGCGTCAGACATTAAATGCTCCCTGCAGGAGAATTAATGTCCACTGTCAGGAGGTGTGCTTTGTCGGATATTGAGTGGTGCCACGTTAAAGGCAGCCGTCTCTGGTGTCAGGCTTGTTGCCAGCCGAAAGTGGAGAAGGTGGAACAGTCACTGGCCATGGTCTGACATCTGCATCACTGGTCATGAACACTGTCACACGCAACCTGCCAAGTAACCTTTGGTCACAGTTCTGACACTTTATGCCCTTGGGTATAGTCAACAACTCTTAGTGTTTACCCCTTCTGCGAGGTTGTCAGGGTTTTTCCCGCCTGCGCAGGGTGTCAAGGGTATAACCTTTTGTCCCGAGACTATGAGGCGCTTCTCATGTGTGTCTTGTCCTTGCAAGTTTTTTGGATTCACAGCTCAAAGAAATGTTGTTCTGCGTAGGGTCTAGTAACCTGCGCGCGTAAGTCTAACTTGCCGTTGTGGCGAGTACACAAGGCTTGTTGTGTGACTTGTATAGTTTAGTCTAACTTGCCGTTGCGCTGAGTGCGCAAGACTCGTTGGGTGACTTTATTGTATTGGTCTAATTCACTATGTTAAGTGTTATCTTTTTTTCAACGGCACAGAATCTCACGTGTAAACTCACCTCGGGGCTATGTCCAAGGTTGACTCCTCGACCTCAATGAGACCTTGCCCCAGATGCGTGGGAACCAGATGGAATCCGTAAACCCTCGCCTATCATCAGGTTTGAACCCCGAATTAAATCCCCGATTCGTCCTCTAACCCAGATGTTCTTCGAAAATGGCCCAAGCGAGAATCGAACCTACATCTCCACCAAATGTTATCTTCTTTTTTTAACAGGCAAAGAATATGATGTGTAAACCCACCGAGCAAAGAATATCAAATCATAAAATACATTAGTGTATTTCATCATCAAATCCTTGCCATTGATTTACACATGTGTAAGGCCAGGATTAGTTCGCTCACTTTGCAAATACACTTGTATTCACTCTTAAACCTGATCATATATATGTGTGTGTGTATATAGATATATATATCTAGAGAGAGAGAGTAAGGTTGTTGTACGAACGGGTCTTAACATGAAAAGTGAAAGAAGGATCTCTTTTTAATTTTTTTTTCATTTAGTTAAGAACGTATTTTAGTATCGGAATCTAAAAAGCATGCATTTTATAAAATTACTCTAGAGTAATTATGTAATTATTAGTTTAAAACCTATTTGAATTTGATCATTACGCTATATATATATATATGGGATAAAATTAGAACCAACTTGGGTTAAAAGAACCATGAGAATTAGGCCAAAAAAGGTCTTTCATTTTTTCCAAAAAATAAGAAAATAAATCAACTATTTCATGAAAAAAATCCGGTTGCGAAAATTGACATGATTATTGTAAAAAAATATGGGTGTGTGGTTGTAAAACATATTTACACCCTGGTAAGGGAATTTACATGTTGGCTCCACAAATGTTTTTTGACAGATGTATTAGTTAGATTGCATCTACATTTACGCAAAAGTTGGTTAAAAACTCGTTCTGGAAGTAAGATATCCACCGACTTTTTTTTTTCAAAAATTAGGGCATGTAATATACATATTATTAAATGTCATTTTAGCCAAAATAAAAAAATCCAAAAAACGTCAAGTAGTTTTTTTAACAAAATGACTTAATTTTTGTGTGTAACAGAGATGTAATAGCCTTTTCTACTTAACAATGCATATTTACATCTTTGTTACTTTTTTAAAACAGTTGGTGCTTTTTAGGGTTTTTTTGGCTCAGAATGTTTGAATATATGTATATTACATGTTCTACTTTTTAAAAAAAAATAATTGTTTATTGCATAAGTTTTACAAAGGATTTTCATAGTTTTGACAACTAAAATGAGTTTTATTTCTATCTCTTATATACATATACAGGAGAAAAATAAATTTGAAACCCACTTGAGTTTACTAAACCCTGAAAACCTACGTAACATCAATAATATGGATGTATTCTATGAGTTGTTTATGGGAAAAATATTGTTCCACACCAGAACGTTAAAAAGATATTAACATTTAAAAAAATTATTTAAAAGAAAACCATTAGGCTCTTTTTAGAATTTTTTTTAGCCTTTTCTTATTAAAAATATGTATATTACATGTCCTAGTTTTTTTATAAAAAGCTAAATTTACTATATAAAGAGTTTTTAAAATTTTGTCAACTTAAACGGGTTCATTAATAGGTCCACCCCTATATATAAGATTATGTTTACATATATTTAACATTTTGGTACCAAGAATTTCTATAAAGGTTAGTTTTTATCTAACACTTACACATATTATGTAACGAATAATTAACTATTTAAACATATGTGGGTAGGGAGGTATTTAACTATTGATTGCAAAAAATTAATGGTCAATATTGATAGTGATACATTAACAATACTGAAATTAAAAGAAGATAAATATGACTAGAATTAGCAGAAGAGGAAAAAAACATGCATGCCTTTGTTAGTTTTTGATTTAAAATTAGTTTCTGTCAGAATTTTCATTACATATAACTTTTAGATACTTCCTTTTAATAACATATAACTTTTAGATACTTCCTTTTAAATTAGACTTTGAAACACATAATTAGATTATATTCACTTTAATTTTACAACAATCTTTAAACTTTTTATTTAAGAAAGATGCTATGTGGGCGTGTTAACAATAAAACTAAGCAAAATTAATATTACATCCGATGCTGGCTTTCATTTTATAATCATAGACTTGTACGCCGTTTCAACTTTTGTAATGAATTTTAACGCACTCCTGTTCACTATTGTAATGACCTATGATTAGGCAAAGAAATAAAAAATCCCCTGGTTATAATAAGCAATGTCTTTAAGTCATTAGAATGATGTGCCAAACATACATGTATTGCTTTATAACAATGTCTCTAAGTCATTAGATTGATGTGTCAAACATACATATATTGCTTTCAAACATGTGTTTATTTAAATGAACACAAGTTTACAAAGCCAATTAAAATAGCCAGACACATGCACCTGTGTGTGCACTCGACGCATACATTTGCCAATCGTGTTATTTTATATAAATTATGGTAACTACTTTCTCGATATTAACTTTGTAAAATATTTGTTAGTAATATTTTGTAGATGCATAAAACGATTAATGGCATTAATCAAAGACATAACAAATATAATAAAACGATTAATGGCATTAGTCAAAGACATGGCAAATTATAAAGTCGCGTAAAATATTTATGAATAAGAAGATAATTATAGAAACTTGGAACATTGAACGCGTTTAAAATTTTAGTTATTGAAAAGTTTAATTAATTACATTTTAAACACCCACTTGAAGTACTAGAAGGTGGAATATACAAACAGTACCTAGGAATTTTCGGTCAACAACTTAAAAAGAAGTTTGAATTGAGGGTTAACACACCCATGATCTTAATATATGAGTTGTAATATCAAAGTTATATTAGTAAAAGTTGCTATTCATCCATCATTTTATGTCGGGAGAGGTGGACTGATTTGTGGCGATTAGGCAACACACCCATGATCTTAATGGTTTGTGATGGTTGTTGCAACAATTTTGGCATAGACTTTGGAGTCATCACGTGCGAAACTAAATTGGTTGAACATGCTGGTTCCTATCAATGTAAAACGTTTTTCTTCGTGGGGTTCATGATACTTGTGACACCTTGGGCCCGAATATGCATACAAAGACATTGAGAGAGTAGAATAAATATTAGAAAACTTATTCTAAACCATTTATCATTTGCGACACATGTGTACCTGTCATTTCAGGTTGTTTTAGTTGGAATTAAAAGATGTAAGTTATACAAAACTTTAAATATAAAATGTTAAATGTATAATTATGAGAGATTAAATGATATTTTCTTTAGAACTTATTAAATTATCATCATTACACCGTTGGCTAATTCAGATAAAGATTGTGCTTGAAGTAATTCACATGGGAACCATTTCTAAAGGTCACTTTCCGACTAGTTAGACATCCATAACCTTACATGGAACCTTGAGAGCTATCTCTAAAAGTCACTTGATGTTTTGGCCTGTGATGTAAAAATTGATAAACAACCAAACTACATTATTGAAATGACGATAGTATGTGTATCACATGTTTGTCATTAGTATAGAAGTTCAACAAAATGATCCAAGTATTCTTCTACTGAACGTAAAGTCAAAACTCAGAAGTAGAAAGTGTGAGACTACATTTATATAACGACCATAGTACGTGTGTATCACATGTTTGTCATCAATTAAAATATTTTTTTATTAGGTGGGTGCGGGATGGGAAACAGAAATCTAATAGATAGAAATTATAATTAGAATATATATAGAGTCACAGATTCAAAATTTTCTATCAATGGGTTCAATTTTTTCAGTGGTCAAATTTCTTACAACTAAACATTAAAATGTTAAGGTCGGGCCGGGTCAAATTCTCGCAAATAAGACATCAATACATATATTTGAAGTTTGCCTATTTAATTATTATCATTGTTTCGGGTTAATCAAGTATTTGAACTGAAAAATATCCCAATTGAATAATCTAATATGACCACATATTGAAGCATAAATCAATACACAAAAACATACATTTTCTACAATTTATAAAGATTAAGAAACGTACCATTTGATCTTGTGTTGTTTCCTTAAGCGCTCTTCAGCAACCTGTAGGCCTGTACATCCCAATCTGCATCATAAAGACCTGAAACTGCATAAACAGAAATCTATTAGGTGGGTGTGTCACATGTTTGTCATCAATTAAAATATTTTTTTATTAGGTGGGTGCGGGATGGGAAACAGAAATCTAATAGATAGAAATTATAATTAGAATATATATATATAGTCACAGATTCAAAATTTTCTATCAATGAGTTCAATTTTTTCAGTGGTCAAATTTCTTACAACTAAACATTAAAATGTTAAGGTCGGGCCGGGTCAAATTATCGCAAATAAGACATCAATACATATATTTGAAGTTAGCCTATTTAATTATTATCATTGTTTCGGGTTAATCAAGCATTTGAACTGAAAAATATCCCAATTGAATAATCTAATATGACCACATATTGAAGCATAAATCAATACAAAAACATACATTTTCTACAATTTATAAAGATTAAGAAACGTACCATTTGATCTTGTGTTGTTTCCTTAAGCGCTCTTCAGCAACCTGTAGGCCTGTACATCCCAATCTGCATCATAAAGACCTGAAACTGCATAAACTAAAAATACAAACTTATAAAACACAGCCCCAAAACAGCATCAACACAAGTTAAAAAAACTATAAAATATTTAGGCATCAGAAACTTTTTTTGTTAATTAACACACTTCGTTTGCTTCTGGAGTACATTTACTAATTGATTCAACCCAGATCTTGACTAATCATAACTTTGATTCTTTTTTTTTCCAGATTTATTAAAATTAATCTCTAATTAAATTATCTTGTTCTTTTCCTAACCCTAATCTTCATCGCCATTTTAAGAAATTAACAATTCCATTATCATTTAGCAAATTCACAAAATTAACAAATTGAAAGTTGATTGCTAATTGATAGTTTACCTCTTTGAAAAAGAACAGGGCAGATGGTATATTAAACCCTAGATTTCAGCATTAAAAAAGGGTTTCAACTAAAAACAGTCTATTTCACCCAAAAAAAACTGCCAATGGAAAGGATCGAAACAAGAACCTATTGTTTAGAAGTCGCATGCCTTAACCAACAAACCGTTCATCAATCTTAAGTATGGGTTCATGTCATATAATATTTATGGGTTCATGCGTATTTTTTACAGACTCCTTACTAAAAATACAAAACCGAGTGGATTCGCGTGAACCCGCATCTCAAAAGATAGATCCACCCTGTATATATAAATTTGTAACATGTTAGTGCCACGTGGTGTTATAAGTGTGGCTTTAGTTGTGGTTTATGCTATTTTTAGTTGTACCCTTTCTTTAGTTGTTTGTATTGTTAGACACGTGGTCTGGTTATTAGGTGGCAGACCACACGTCGGTTTAGATTCTTTTAACCCTAATTTGACACACGCATCGGAACAAGAGACTTCGTGAGAGAAAGATGAAATGGTATAGAGAAAGCGGGAGAGGGGGCAGCGGCGAAGACACAACGGCAATTAGGGTTCCGTTGCAAGCTATCACTTGCATGACTCAATTATCCGGTCGGTATTGCTTCCGAATTCGATTGTTAATTTCATGTTTTTTTGGTAAGTTTTTGGTTATTTTACGGTGTTTCTTTTACCAGATCTATGGTTGCATATCCCTTCAATGGATAGATTGACTACTCCTGGCATGTTTTGTGTACAAATGGAAACCTGGTGAATTCCGGTGATGTTCCAACCAGATTCCGTTTAGTTGAATAATCGGTATTTTTTAAATCACTCATCCCTATTTGGTTTTTTTTTTTACAAAACGGAGCTTGGTTAATTTTGTGCATTCATGAAGAAATCGACGTTAGTCATCCAGATTTTTATGAAAGTTCAAAGTTTAACGTTTATATTCTTACTAACATAGAGGTATTACGCTTAAAATTGTCAAATGGTGAATTTTTTTGTGATCTTCATGGTTTTTTTTTTAATATTTTTCTTAAGAATGTTTAGTAGGATTTACACTCACACATGTAAGATGAGTATCAGAATTTTATCCGGAGAATGAACTTGCCTCGAGTCATGTCATCGACAACGAATCATGTAAAATGCTACCATCATTCAGGTTTTGATTTTACTTCCGGTTTAGTTTATTCATCAATTTAAGACATCCAAGACATATTTTGCAGTGCATGGTACAAGTCCTCTATGTAGTTAGTTCCTAATTTTCCCTTATTTAATAAGTTTCTCCTAATTAATACATTATCTAATGCACATGAAATTATTTAATTCACTATGTTAAGTGTTATCTTTTTTTTTAACGGCAAAGAAGCTCACGTGTAAACTCACCTCGGGGCTATGTACAAGGTTGACTAATCGACCGCAATGAGACCTTGCCCCCGATGCCCGGGAATCGGATGGAATCTGTAAACCCTCGCCTCTCATCAGGTTTGAACCCGGGATTAAAGCCCCGATTCGTCCTCTAATCCAGATGTCCTTCAAAAATGGCCCCAGAGATAATCAAACCTATATCTCCACCAAATGTTATCTTCTTTTTTTAACAGGCAAATAATATCATGTGTAAACCCACCCTGCTCAAGGCTACGATGAAATTGGGCCCCCTGAAATGCACGGGAACCAATGAAATCCGTAAACCCTCACCCCTGTAAGATTCAAACCTAGGATTAGGTGTTATCTTATTTATAATACTTTGAATTTACATTTAGTATTTATATTTTTTATAAGTGACTACTCCTTTAATTAAGTATTATCTTATTTAAATATATAAGTAGTAGTAGTAATATTAATATAAAATAATAATAATAATAACAACAATAATAATACACAAATATATTCGGTGTTTAATGTAGATTGGGTTAGACTAAGATCTCTGAAACGGTGACACTAGTTGCATCACATGAGCCAACCTTCAAAATTTCACAACTAATCATTCTGTTATAAGTCTAGTATATACATGTAATATATTGTGTATACTACTATATAATACATTTGAGGAGAGCGTCATTGTAATTTACCTAAAAGTTTAAGATACCTAACACAAATTTTATTGCATATGATTCAAGTGCTTTATGTAATAGTTTCTATTTTTTTATTATTTAATAAACATTTCTTAACTATTACATTATTTAATGCACTTGTGATTCTTTTATTTATCACTACATATATTACTTATAATACTTTAAATTAATATTTAAATTTATATTTAAATACTATTTAAAATAAGTATGATCATATTTAAATTTTTAAGTATTTAATTATCTAACATAATAATAATACTCAAATATAATTTGTGTTTAAGACATGTCGGATTAAATTACGCTCTCCGATGATAATGACAACAATGATGATGATGACGTGTAATGAAAATAAACCCACAAACACGTGTTAATGCTCATTAAGGCCTAACAATGATTTGTTTTCATTTCACACCCAAGGATCAGTGGAAACGTCCCAAAGCTGGGTTCTTATATGTTGAATTTACACATATGCATGATCGGGACGTCGAGGGTCCAATCAAAGATAAAGTTATAGTGCCCTTTAGTACCTTTAGCTATATAAATAGTGGTAAGAGGGTGTCGAACCACAAAGAGTTTGTAGTTAGTGTTTAGATTAGATTGATTAATGGGTCGATTATGAAGCTTGCAATGTTATATCAAAAATGATTTGAGGGTAGGAATTAATGAAATGATTTCAATTGTTTATTTATGAAACAAATTTCAATTTCAAATATGATTAGAGATTATTTAACAGTTATTTAATTATTTTTGTAAGCAATTTACAAAAACGAAATCACGCCTGGGTTTCGGGTAAACATGTTCCTAAAGCAATTTTACACAAATAGTTTGATTATGTTATGAACAACGAATGATTAATCGAGTTTGTTACTTTGATAACCTAATCTTAGACATCAACGATCGTCAACTTTACGCAACCGGTGCAAGAAAACCATCACAATATGAATTAAGGACAATAGTTAATTTATCAATCAAGAACAAAAACCAAACCCTAGTATAAATAACAACTTTATAGTAGCAATCATCAGTCAATGTCAGTGTTGCATGATAACTTAACAATTTCAAGTTCAAAACACTACTAACAAATGATTCAAACAAATCCAATCACAAGATTACACAATGTTTATCAAACCAAAATGTATAAAGAAACCTTAGAAGACTCATAATCGTTATACCCGGATATGATTATGGAAGACTAGCCAAGCATGGTTGATGATTTCATCTTCGATTTATTGATTTCGTTATTGATTCTTCTATTGGGTGGTGAAAAGGCTCCAAAAACTCTGTAACAAGCTCCTAAAAAGGTCCCAAACCATTATAATTCAAAATGGGTGAAAACCCCTCACTCAAAATAGGTCAAAATAGTTGTTACATTGAAAATCACAAATCAAAACTAACAATGACGTTGGTGACGCCATGGGTGGCATCGTCGACCCCGTTTCACGTTGGTCGACCTGCCTGGCGCTGGACTCGTGCCATCCGAACGTCTACCGACGGTGCCACCGCCATTTGTTTCTTCGCTCTATTTTCACTCATTTCGAATCCATGGGTCTCCTAGTATCACTCCTACTGCTCCAGAAAGCCTCCTAAATGCACCTCAAACTTTCGAAGGCCTGCAAAACATAAACCATATCAAAGTAGTTCAATTCAAATGTAAATTTCACATAAATAAGGAAAATTTAACTTAATAAAACCTCAAATTTAATTGTCCATAATTGCTCATCACATGACAGGTTCATGAACATGGACCACATAACAGGACTTGCAACCCTAGAGGTAACTCCCATATAACACGCATCATTTCATTATCTCTATCTATCAATATCCTTATCTTATAATGTAGGTGTATATCATGTTATATTTCGTATAAACTATCCTTTCAAAAAATTACATAATGAAGTTTCACCAATTTTATGAATCTCATCCCTTCAATTTGTATTATTGGCACTTCTACCTTTTAAATTTTTAAAAAACTTTGTGAAAGTTCATTTTGACTCTCATCGAGTTTTACGCGTTCTTATATGCATGTCGGTATAATTTTAAGTTGGTTTACGTTTTGACGTAAATTTTTTCGAAGTGGAGTCATTTCAAATATAATAAGTTTTAATACTCATTTTAATGAACGTTTTCAATTGGTCTACGTTTTGACGTCAATTTTATTCTAGTACATTTTCATTAGACCGCGCAAATTTAAGTTATTTTACGTTTCATGAGTAAAGTCAAATATAATATGATTTCATGCTTATTTTATGGATGTTTTTAGTAGGTTTACCTATTACATGAGTGAAGTCAAATATAATATGATTTCATGCTTATTTTATGGATGTTTTTAGTAGGTTTACCTATTACATATTGATCGTTAAGTATATATATATATATAATATATAATTAATATATATTAGTTTATATATATATATTAATTTATATATATATATCAGTACACTCAAATCACATTAAAAAAAACAGCAGCACGGGGTATCAATTCTAGTTTCTTTAAAATAAATTAACTTGTATATACTCTATTATTATTATTATTTTAAAACGCACCATAAAATCAAAGATTTTTTATCTTTAATATGTGTATAACATTGCTACATCTATTTTTTAAAAGTATTGAAAATAGCACTTCGAAATTGTATGTGTTGGTTTCGAATTTGTTGGTTATATCTTTACTAATTTCGAACTTGTTTTGTGCTTGTGTGTGCTAATTTTAATTCTGTTGGTTATGTTTGTGTTAATGTCGAACTTGTTTTGTGCTAGTTTTGCTTGTGTTGGTTTTAAAACTGATGCCTTGTTTAGATACTATATGTGTTAATTTCAAACCTACTTATTTTGGTTTTGATTGTACTAGTTTCAAACTCGTTTATGTTATTTTAACTATCAATTTCTCCGATGAGATAAAAAGCGATAATATGTGCATAAATATATGGTGTAATAATGATGAACAAAATAGAACAAAAAGATTAAAAAAATCTCACCTTGTAATGAAGAACAAAATTGAAAAAAATTTAAAAAAAATCTCAATGCACTACCATCAGATGATGCTCTTTTTGTTAAATTATATCAACATAATTAAAAAAATTAACAACACAATGTATATCTTCTACGCAAATTAAACAATTTAGGAAATAGAGATAGCAACTATATAGTAAATATAATTTAAATAATACAAACACTGTTTAAAACTTAAAGCGATGTCAACACTTCTATAAATAAAACTACATTTCGACAAATATAAACTTTAAACAAAAATATATGTCATGAAAAATGAAAGAAAAAAGGTTTTGCATTTGAAGATATGAATGCCTATGAAATAAGTTGAATTTTTCGTAGGCATACACTTACAAAAAGAAAAAAAAATTGCATTTGAAGATATGAATGCCTATGAAATAAGTTGATTTTTTCGTAACCATATACTTACAAATTTTAAAAACGCTTAAAATTGGTATTTCTCTAATCTTCTAAATTATGTTTGACTAAAATACCTTTAATAATTCATTTTAGTGTATTTGCAAGTTTTAAAAATGTGTTTGACTAAAACACTCTCAATAATCCATTTTAGTATGTCACTTGTTTAGAAGTTTGTGTTTTATACGGGTTGCACAAATTTACTTTTATATAATAAGCAAATAGATATATATTTAATATACCTTGTATATTGCACGAGTTTAAAGAGAATATAATGTAATCGACTACCACATACAGTCGTCAAGATATGTATTTAAGTGATACATTCGATGTACTATTTACTTATTAAATTTTAATATTTTTTTTCATTCATTATTAGGATAGAAACATGTGTAATTATCCTATTAAATATCAAATAATAACTGTATTAAAAATAATTGAATTAATTCTAATTAAATGAGAATTAAAATATATATATTTGTCTGGTCCAACAAACAAACAAAGAAAAAAAAACTTCTTCTACCTTCAATGGAGAAGGAGAAAACACAAATTATGTATTATTATAAATTCAAAGTTTGATAAAAAAATTTCTTATCATTATCTAAATTATATTTAGTTAAACTATTGTTTAATAGGAAAATGAAATTGAAAAATAAAATACCATTATCTAAATTATATATTTAATTAAATTTATATTGTTTAATAGGAAAAAAATTAAATAAAAGAATAAAATACATCAAATATTAACAAGAGTTAAAAAACTTTTTATTTATTATTATAGAAAGATTTGATATTATTTAATTGGTTCTTTAAGTTTTAGGGTTACTCCTACTATTTATATATGATCCTACTCTATGGGAAATCTATATTTATAATAGGTGCTTTTTAAAATCAAAAGACGTTTCTTACACTAGCATGGGTTACTAAAATTAATATACTAATTTTCCACTAATTATGGTTTTCCTAAGTATTTTTTCCATCGCAAAATGAGAAAATCATACTGTTTGTCATATAAATCTCACTGTTTTCTTTACGGAAGGATCATTTGAAAAAATAAAACTTAATTTGAAAAAGAAAAAAAAAAGAAAATGCATAGTGGTAACACAATTAGTAGTTTATAACTCTACCTATTAATTATTTTTTTAATCATTAATTAGGAAAAATATTTTATTCTACAAACTTCAAAATTAATCCTA
Source organism: Scalesia atractyloides (assembly GCA_947069175.1). NCBI lineage: Eukaryota > Viridiplantae > Streptophyta > Magnoliopsida > Asterales > Asteraceae > Scalesia > Scalesia atractyloides. The sequence goes on along the minus strand of CAMTDV010000007.1, from coordinate 60,776,443 downwards.
TATATATATATATATGATAAAATTCGATATGTGTAGGATTAATTTTGAAGTTTGTAGAATAAAATATTTTTCCTAATTAATGATTAAAAAAATAATTAATAGGTAGAGTTATAAACTACTAATTGTGTTACCACTATGCATTTTCTTTTTTTTTTTCTTTTTCAAATTAAGTTTTATTTTTTCAAATGATCCTTCCGTAAAGAAAACAGTGAGATTTATATGACAAACAGTATGATTTTCTAATTTTGCGATGGAAAAAATACTTAGGAAAACAATAATTAAGTGGAAAATTAGTATATTAATTTTAGTAACCCATGCTAGTGTAAGAAACGTCTTTTGATTTTAAAAAGCACCTATTATAAATATAGATTTCCCATAGAGTAGGATCATATATAAATAGTAGGAGTAAACCTAAAACTGAAAGAACCAATTAAATAATATCAAATCTTTCTATAATAATAAATAAAAAGTTTTTTAACACTTGTTAATATTTGATGTATTTTATTCTATTTTTTAATTTTTTTCCTATTAAACAATATAAATTTAATTAAATATATAATTTAGATAATGGTATTTTATTTTTCAATTTCATTTTCCTATTAAACAATAGTTTAACTAAATATAATTTAGATAATGATAAGAAATTTTTTTATCAAACTTTGAATTTATAATAATACATAATTTGTGTTTTCTCCTTCTCCATTGAAGGTAGAAGAAGTTTTTTTTTCTTTGTTTATTTGTTGGACCAGACAAATATATATATTTTAATTCTCATTTAAATTAGAATTAATTCAATTATTTTTTAATACGGTTATTATTTGATATTTAATAGGATTATTACACATGTTTCTATCCTAATAATAAATGAAAAAATATTAAAATTTAATAAGTAAATAGTACATCAAATGTATCACTTAAATACATATCTTGACGACTGTATGTGGTAGTCGATTACATTATATTTTCTTTAAACTCGTGCAATATACAAGGTATATTAAATATATATCTATATTGCTTATTATATAAAAGTAAATTTGTGCAACCCCTATAAAACACAAACTTCTAAACAAGTGACATACTAAAATGGATTATTGAGAGTGTTTTAGTCAAACACATTTTTAAAACTTGCAAATACACTAAAATGAATTATTAAAGGTATTTTAGTCAAACATAATTTAGAAGATTAGAGAAATACCAATTTTATGCGTTTTTAAAATTACCCTTAAAACTTCTTGACCATTTCAGTCCCTTCTTCTTAAGTTCCCTCCGTATTCAAAAAGTTTTCAAATTTTATTACCAATCACCAAATCAAGTAATTGGTCAGCAATGGAGAAGGAGAAAACACAAATTATGTATTATTATTAATTCAAAGTTTGATAAAAATTTCTTATCATTATCTAAATTATATTTAGTTAAACTATTGTTTAATAGGAAATGGAAATTGAAAAATAAAATATCATTATCTAAATTATATAATTAGTTAAATTTATATTGTTTAATAGGAAAAAGAAATTTAAAATAATATACATCAAAGATTGATGTGTTAAAAAAAATTATTTATTATGATAGAAAGATTTGACATTATTTAATTGGTTCTTACAGTTTTAGATTTACTCCTACTATTTATATATGATCCTACGGCTTAGGAAATCTATATTTATAATAGGTGCTTTTTAAAATGAAAAGACGTTTCTTACACTAGCATGGGTTTCTAAAATTAATATGCTAATTTTCCACTTAATTATGTTTTTCCTAAGTATTTTTTCCATCGCAAAATGAGACAATTATACTGTTGTTATATAAATCTCATTGTTTTCTTGACCAAAGGATCATTTGAAAAAATAAAACTTAATTTAAGAAGAAAAAAAAAGAAATCGCATAGTGGTACTACAATTAGTAGTTTATAACTCTACCTATTAATTATTTTCTTACTCATTAATTAGGAAAAATATTTTATCCTACACAACTTCAAAATTAATCCTATACATATCGAAATTTATCATATATATATATATATCCTACACATATCAAAATATATCTTACGTTTTATTCTATACATATTAAAATTTATCCTACACATATTGAAAATTGTCAATCACTATAAATTAGGTTTTTTAGAAAAAGTATATTTTAAAATGAGTTACAAGCTCAATTTGTTAGTTTAGAAGAATACAATAAATTAATTAAAATTGTGAATTTATACATATATCGCTACAATAACATTAAATACATATACTAAATGGAGTACTTTTATTAGTTTAAAGTGTGAATGTCAATTTACGTCCCTGATGTTTACACCAAAAGTAGGAACAACAGTCATTCGAAAAAAACGGAACAATCAAATCACTGTGGTTGTCGATTGCGTTCAATAACATCCTCATTATTTCCCAGTTTAAATATTGTGAAAAGACTAAATTACCCTCAAAAGTTTCTTGACCATTTCGGTCCCTTCTCTAAATTTCTTAAGTTCCCTCCATATTCAAAAGGTTTCCAAATTTTATTATCAATCACCCCAATCAAGTAATTGATCAGCAACCACAACAAGAACAAATCAACTACTTCAATACCTGTTCAACATGAACAACGTGAACAATCTGAACTAAAAGCACATGTGAACCTATTTTCCAAACTGAATGCAACAAATCAACCACTTCAAACTTACAAGCTTATGATACATGTTCAACAATCCGATTGCAGTAAGCTTAGGATACCTGAATGCAAGTGAATGCAACAAGTAGACTGCAACAAGGTTATGATGCCTATTCAAACAAGAAGACAAATAATCTGAAAGATTATAGGTTGTGAACCCGAAGCTAATGCACAAATTATATGTTGTGCTATAATCTGTTCAAACAACACCTCTAAATGAACCCGGAGCTAATGCACAACTTATAATCTGTTCAAACAACAACTCAAAATGAATATGAAGCTAATGTACACCTTATAATCTGTTCAAACAACAACTGAAACTAAACCCAATGCTAATCTATTCAAACACCAATAACTGAAACATAACCTAATGCAGAAACAACTAATACAAATATCCATTATAACATAATGATCATAACAGTTTAAGTTTAGTTAACAATTATACAAAAGAAGGGTAAACCCTGATCATAAACATAAAATACCCAAAATTCATCAGGATCAGTCCAAAATTAACCCTTATAGTTATCCTAATAGTTACATATATAATATGTACAGCCAACCAACCACCATCGGAGTCATTGTCAGCGGCTAAAATAGAGGTTAATCCTAAACCCTCTTCCAGCCGTCAAAAGGATCCGGTATTGGATCCTAAAGTGTCATACCCCAACCGATGGCGGAAACATCGGAGTGAGACGAAATAGATTTCTCAACGCATCCTAACTATTTGCGACAATATTTAAATAAAAAATTCTCTTCATTTTATAAATCAAATTGTCAATTATATCATAACAAATTCAACAAAAATTACAACATAAAAAGTCTAAAATTCTAGGTGCGTTTCTATGTCGTCCCTACTAGATTTGTCATAAGCATCATCATCAACCTGTAACATGTTAAAAGTATAGTTCAATAGAAAAGTATTGGCGAGTACACAAGTTTATGTAGATAGTATAAGTATAAAAGCTTTTTACTCAAATCCAATGGCAATTGTATACAAGGTAAGCTAGCATGACATACTAATTGTCACACCCAAGTATCCACAAGAATGAATGTGTCCCTCGTCACACAAAGTAACGAGACTAAAGTACGAATGTAACAAGAATGTATCAGCTTTGAGACTTCACAATACCCCGACGGGTGGTGTGCTACGCCTATAGCGCTATATATGTTAAGTTGGGGCTAGCTAAGTTAATGACAATAGCATGAATGAATTTAGTATATACCAAGGCATAACAATTAGCATGTATGAATGATTGAGTGTCTAAAGCATGTATGTGTGTATTTGTGTTTTTGTATGTTAACATGTTACAACCCAAATTGTGTAAAAGGAAAATGGGTCAAGTGTACTCACAGTTTTGCAAGCTTTCACTTGTTACTTCGCGAAGGGTTTGCAGGGTTGGAGGAACACCAAGCTATCTTTTGAAAGCCTTGAACCTTTAGATAGAGAGAGCTTTAGAGGTTTAGAGAGAAGAGAAGAAGTGTTTGAGGTGTGATATGAGAGTGGAAGGAGGTAGGTATTTATAGATGGGCTTAGGGGGTTGTTAGTTCGGTGCATTTAATGCAAGAAACACAAAATGGACCAATCCATGGGCAAGAAACCACTTTCTCCGGATTATGATATTTTTAGTCCTTGAACTTAGTTTATCTTTCATTTCATGGTAAAACTTCGCATATTTTCAAGTGTATAATGTATATGTAAGTATATTTTAGGTATCAAGTATGAACGTATGAGTATTTGCACGTATAACAAGTATTGGTTTCTATGTAAACACGTAAACAATTAAATGCATGTAAGATAAGTATATATATCAGGTATGAGTTTTATTACGATCAAAGTCTCGGATTATAAGATTGGGAAATGGAATACGAATGCGATACGAATACAAGTTTCCATAAATAGAAATATGATCACACTTTCTAATTAAGGAAATACGAAAAATCGAGGTGTTACAGTCTCCCCTCCTTTAGGAAATTTCGTCCCGAAATTTATTCAAGAGGAAGACTTTGGAAAAGATGTCATTTTGATTAAAATGTTTGGCCAAAATCAAGATTTGAAGTTCAAAGTTTTTGCCGAGTTCATGTATAAGTGTGTAAATATGTATCGAAATTTTGAAGGATAAAAGACGGTAGGTCCGTGAAAGTAATTTGTTTTGACTAAGGTGTTTTGAGACATCAGTCGTAAAAATAAGTAAAGCGTGTACGTGTGTATGTAACCAAGTGAGTTTGACTAGGTCTGGACAACTCATTGGAAGGAATATTTTAAAAGACTGCAACCTAAGAGGAATGTTTTAGTACGTATAAGGATGTATTTTGATTAAAATGAGCGGTCCGCACCGTAAGTTGTAAGAAAAGTTTTGTCAGTTCTAAGGCGTATTAGTAAAATCACTTGTTGTAGAAAATGTTTATTGGAGAGAGCTAGGATGGTAAATATTTATGGTTTCTAAAAAGGTTTTGGCGGTAATAGACCGACTAGTTAAAGTTCGCGCGTAGACAAGAGTTGAAGATAGTTTTATAAAAAGGAACATTTTGACAAGATTGAGCCGGTGGGGACGTTTACAAAAATGGATTGAATGTTTAGGCTAATTCACTGTAAATAAAGTTTGGATGAAAGGTTAAGGGAAGAATTGGGAATATCATGGTATGGTGGTGAACGATTCGGTAGGTGTATGCGAGGGGTAAAACTGGTATGAATATCGGATAAAATGCGAACATGGAATGTTGAGAGATGCTAGTGATAGGTGTGGCAGTTAAAGCTAATGTTTTTGAGAATGAAGCGTTGTTATAGGTAATCGAGTACTAATCACTTTGAAGTGGGGTCACCAAAGTTTGTTATGCATCAAATGTATTTAACAAGGTCCGGGAAAACACAAAATTTCCAATGGCACGTTTTATGAAAGTTTGGTAACATGGTAGGGACACTTATATATAGGAAGTACCAGCGGCGTATCCACCATGTTCACGCCATGTTACGTCTGTTTCGCTATTTGGTGTCATGTTACGTTCCGTGTTGCGATACACCGTAGAACCCATTATGGTTTTCATGCGCCTACCAATATAATCTCGTGTGCACCCGCGATTATTTTTGTTTGTGCATGATCCGTATAGTTGTACTAGTAGTGTACGGGTCAGGTTTCATTGCAGTATTACAAGCAAAATCTGTACAAGGTAGCGTATAAAAATTAAGTATGTAAACATGATTGTATGTATGTATGAATGTGTCGAACGTAAGTGAAACCACTCGGGTTATGCTTACTTATAGATTCCAAGTATGACTACCAAATAGTGCGAATGCATAAATTTTGAGTATGATTGAAGACAAATACGTATAACATTAGCATGCAGTATCGAGCGTATGGGATTTAGCATATATAAACTACCATGAAGTTGCGAGTGTGTAAAATACGAAGTGTAATGGTGATATATGTAATATTGTCATGTAATATTGACTGTATAAATAGAAACGTGTAAGGCGATATACATGTGTATAGTTGCTTAAGTCAAAACATTGAGTTGGTTGAAATAAAATAAGTCGAGTTTGTCGGGAATGAAGGACCAAAATTATGAATGTCAGGTGAATATTGAGAAAAATATTAATTTTTCGATGTAAGATGTGGTTTGTAAAAAGAAATGCTACTTTTTAAAAAAAATTGTATTTGCATATGAATTTTTCTTGCCCATAGATTTGCGTATTAGCGATTTTTGAAAAGGTTGTAAAATAGTGAGCTTTTTTTATATTGATGCAAGTAAAGTTGTTTTTTGAAAATTTTCATGTAAAACGTGAATTTTGAAAAGCATTTTAGCAAGGTACTTATATGTAGGTGGGAGAAAGTCTTCGTTGGTTTCTTGTTGGAAATAAAATGTTTTTAGAATGGTAGTATAAAGTGGGTGTGTTTTGGACGAGTTATGAAAATCGAGGGCAAGAGGTTCGTTTGCAGACTAAGTTGATAGGTAGCATTTCATAAAGTTTTATGAAAATTGTGAAAGAAACGTTTAAAGTATCATTAGGGGTTTCGTGTATGTAATTTACGTAAATAAATTGTAGGGTGAGAAATTGTTTAGATAAAATAATAAGGTTCGAAGTTTAAGCATAAATGAGAAAAATTGAAACAATGATAAAGGGTTTAAGTATAAGTTTTGATATAGTGATTGTTACGAAAATACTCGAGTTGGATTTGGACTTCAACTCATTTCTCCAGCTTGAGTTTTGCAAAAAAAGACATCTAGGTGATCGACAATAAAGATCGCGTTTGAGCATGTAAGTATCTCATAACGCGTATGAATATCACATAGATAACAAGTATTTAAATAAACACGTATGATTGCGTAAGAAGTATAAATTTAGTTGGTTTACGAGAATTATTATTGTATTTGATTGCGTATGATGTGCGAATTGTGCATCAGGTTCGAAATGAACGAGATAACAAGTACTAAAACACATAGAAATTGAGATAGCATAAAAGATAGGCATAGTAAAATATTGGAGTGCTTTGGGTTGAGAAGCGTTGACTATTCCAAAATGAATCGAAGGTCCTTTCAAATTAGAGGAACATGCTTTGGCCTATAGGTAAAATGCTCTCGTCGAGAAGCGATTAACGGCATTTCACCCTTCCAGTTACTACACATATCTAATTGATCGAAAAAATTGAAACTTTGGCGAGATTGAAAATCGAGGAGCGGGACTAGTTGACAAGGTGCAGGCTTCACCCTTAACTTGTCAACATCGTACCCTAATCGTGGTTGGTACTTACCAAACAAGGAGCGAATTCCGACTCGTTAGTAAGGGTCCACTAGAGTATGAAATGGAATTTTTCCATCAAGGTATGGATATCACTCCTATCTAGATGGCGTTATTTCGTGAAAAATCGAATACGCGGATTGAGAGTCGTTGACCAAAGTGTGGGTTTCACGCCTATTTACGAGTGTCTTCAAGGCTTCAAGTGTGTATATTGTGTAAATGGTCTTAGGAAAGACACATTGTATATATTAAGACTAAAAGAAATAGGAAGACGCAAGGTAGGAAGAATTTAGATTTTAAGCATGAAACAAGAATGGTTGAATGTTGGTCACTTAAACTATCGACTAGGTCGAACATGGCAATTCTACCTAATTCCCTATACTTATGGCTCTGATTCCAATCTGTCACACCCCAACCGATGGCAGAAACATCGGAGTGAGACGAAATAGATTGCTCAATGCATCCTAACTATTTGCGACAATATTTAAATAAAAAATTCCTTTCATTTCATAAATCAAATTGTCAATTACATCATAACAAATTCAACAAAAATTACAACATAAAAAGCCTAACATTCTATGTGCGTTTTTATGCCGTCCCTACTAGATTTGTCATAAGCATCATCATCAACCTGTAACATGTTAAAAGTATTGGCGAGTACACAAGTTTATGTAGATAGCATAAGTATAAAAGCTTTTTACTCAAATCCACATGGCAATTGTATACAAGGTAAGCTAGCATGCAATACTAACTGTCACACCCAAGTATCCACAAGAATGAATGTGTCCCTCGTCAGACGAAGTAACGAGACTAAAGTACGAATGTAACAAGAATGTATCAGCTTTGAGACTTAACAATACCCCGACGGGCGGTGTGCTACTCCTATAGCGCTATATATGTTAAGTTGGGGCTAGCTAAGTTAATGACAATAGCATGAATGAATTTAGCATATACCAAGGCATAACAATAAGCATGTATGAATGATTGAGTGTATAAAGCATGTAGTGTGTGTATTTGTGTGTTTTTGTATGTTAACATGTTACAACCCAAATTGTGTAAAAGGAAAATGGGTCAAGTGTACTCACGGTTTTGCAAGCTTTCACTTGTTACTTCGCGAAGGGTTTGGAGGGTTGGAAGAACACCAAGCTATCTTTTGAAAGCCTTGAACCTTTAGATAGAGAGAGCTTTAGAGCTTTAGAGAGAAGAGAAGAAGTGTCTGAGGTGTGAAATGAGAGTGGGAGGAGGTGGGTATTTATAGATGTGGTTAGGGGTTGTTAGTTCGGTGCATTTAATGCAACAAACACAAAATGGACCAATCCATGGGCAAGAAACCACTTTCTCCGGATTATGCTATTTTTAGTCTTTGAACTTAGTTTATCTTTAATTTCATGGTAATACTTGATATTTTCGCATATTTTCAAGTGCTTGATGTATATGTAAGTATATTTTAGGTATCAAGTATGAATGTATGAGTATTTGTACGTATAACAAGTATCGGTTTGTATGTAAACACATATTTAACAATTAAATGCATGTAAGACAAGTATGTATCAGGCATGAGTTTTATTATGATCAAAGTCTCGGATTATAAGATTGTGAAATAAAATATGAATGCGACACGAATACAAGTTTCCATAAATAGAAATAGGATTATACTTTCTAATTAAGGAAAGTACGAAAAACCGAGGCGTTACTTAATGAGTCATCGAGTGGCCTACACTTGAATTCTGACTAGAATTCGAAGAAAACCAACCCACATTTGAGATTATACGACAAGCACATATATTGAAATCATAGATTAAAATTCAAAATTAAGACAAATGTCATACCGATCACGTGGAGGGTAAAAAACATCACCGAGTATTGCCTCATTCTTGGTCGGACTCGCACTTGTTCTTGGTCGGAATCGCCTCTGATGAAGTAACATGTGTGGAAGAAGGGTGGGGGGATTGAAGATGAGCTTCTAAAAAAGCTTGGGGATTAATATGGAAGGCTAGTGTGAGTTTTGGGTGAATGTACCATTTTGCCCTTTAAGTTATGAATTAAATAAAGGGAAAATACCGGGAAATAATAAGGATGGATGTTATTGAACGCAATCGACAACCACTAGGATTTGATTGTATGAATTTACCATTTTGCCCTTTAGTTTATTCATCGATTATTTCACTTTGAATGAAGTGTTTTACAAAACATTCAATAACATGTAACTTATATTCTCTAATCTTTTTAGAATTAAAATTTGTTTTGTTACATAATGTTTTCTTGATTTTTCTTAACTTAAGTGGGTTTTCTCTCTATAATTCCCATATATATATATATATATAATATATATATACATATATATATATATATATATATATATATATGAGGGATCATAAGAAAACTCCTCTTTGTAAAAAAACTGTATCTAACTATTACCAAACCCTAAACTCTAAACCTCAATTCCTAAGCCCTAAGAAATTATAATCCCTAAACACCAAAAAAACTATACCCTAAAAGCTAAACACTAAATGACAAAGCTAATCCTTAAAATCTAAAACTTAAACCATAAACCCCATAAATTCAACGTAAATATTGATAGTTTGATAGAGTTTTCTCATGATCCTCTCCCCTTACACACACACCCCTCTATAGGGATATATTTCCCATAAAGTGTGAGAAATCTATATAGACATTGTATTTTAAATTTTGGGCATAATGTTTTAGATTCTTCTTGAATGGTATTGTGTAGAAAAACACCATATATATATATGCAAACACTAGTGTATTTGCGAATTAAGTGTAACATCCGTCGAAAAACGGGTTTCCAAACCCGCTTCGTTTATTAATCGAATAATCAGTTATAAAATTTCATTGCGTATTTATGATCAATATTAATTTTAAACAATACATAATTAATAAACATTTTAGAATTTAAAAACTATAATTATTAAAAAGTAAAAATAAGTTAAAAAAAAAAGAGGCTGCCGGGTTTCGAACCCGGGTCAGCCGGAAGGAACAAACAAACACCTAACCACTCCGCCACTTGACTCGTTTGTGTAATCAATGAATCAAATAAAACTTAAGTTGCACCCGTGAATTCATCTGTTTGCGCCAAGAACTGAAACCGCTCAACGGCTTTCAAATAACCAGAAAACCTTTGGTGTGGTCGCGAGCTCTGAGTGTAACCGATGATTCAATGCCAATTACAACCCACGTTCTTAATCAATTATGTCTTCAATGAACTCGATTCATATGATTTTCGAGATTGAAAACTGAAAGGATATTACTCCTGATTTACACTGATAATATTATCGCCTCACATCTCGGAAACACTCGCAACACCCTCAATTTTAGTTTTCACTCTAACTTCTGTTCGTCGGAGTCACTATCTGCTATCGCCGGACTTTCACCGGAAAACCGAGACATACATCAAATCGTTAAATTTCTCGATTCTTTCGTTTTCAATCTATTGTTAGACATATACAAACTTCAATCCTTCAACCAGAATCGGTCCCAGACTACGTTACCGGATATTTTGAACTCGCCGGAAAAATCTCTGGAAATTTCCAAAATCACATTGTAAATCAGTACAATCATCTAAACCTCCTGTTATCTCTTGTTTAGTCATTTAATTTCACAACTCTTCGATCAAAATTGTTAATTGATTCAATCAGACGGAATTCACAAATCAGAGCCGACGACCATTGCCAGAATTCTGAGAAAAACATTCGATTCGGTACATTCGTTTCCGAAAACCTCTTTATCCATTACATTTCAATCAATAAAATGTTCGACGAACGATTTAAACAAGAACAGTCGAACATCTTTGTCTGTGTCTTCATGAATGAAGAAGACGAAGTCGGACATTTTGTATAAGTATAATTAAAACAGGATATTAAACCGGGTTAGACACACAGACCAGTGGTGGACTGTGTGCAAACACATAGCGCACGTCACGAGTTCGAACCTTACAAACACACCGACTTTCCGAATTAAAACCAATTTTTTTTAAACAGAATCAGATCAAGTCACGGTATGTCTATAAGATTAAAATAAACCGTAAGTTAAACAGATAAGACACACAGCCCAACTGGTTGGGCTGTGCGCTTACAAACCAAAGGACCCGAGTTCGATCCTGCTCCCTGCAACCGGTTCAACCATTTTAAATCCTTTTTATATAAACCAAATAAATTAATATTTAATTAGTATATATATATAATTAAAACATAGAATATTTCGGGTTAGACACGTAGCTTAGTTGGTAGAGCTGCGTGCACGCGTACGAGAGGTCCCGGGTTCGAACCTCACTCACACTCAGACCACAGTCCGACCGGTCAACGGTCCGGTCAACGGCCGTTCAACGGTCAACGGTCAACAAAAAGTCAAATTTTTATTTATTTATTTATTTAATTTAAAAATCAATTAAAAATACTTAAAAATAATATTTTTAAGTTAGAAAATGACTTAAACTCACAAAAATAAATCTAAAAAACCTATTAAAATTGTTAATAAAATCCACTTATTTACCGAACCATTTCGTTATTATTTTAGGTTAGTTTTTCCTAGTCGATGAAATCCCAAAACTCGTGCGCATCCAACAACATCAAAAGAACGCACCCAATGTGAGTGAATCTCTACCAATTCCCCGTTTTAATCACATATTAAGGTGTATCATGTGCCGCTTAATTATTTATTATATTTAAACACTTGTGCATCCATCATATCCATGATCAAATATGTATCCAATATGTATCAATTGTTTGTGTGGTTAATGTTTAGATTAAATTTATCATTTTCAGTACATACATTTCATTAGGCCCAACAGCTCCCCGTGGGAGACGGGTTGAGTACAGGTGCCTCATTTCGATCGGCTCCGTTTGATTGAGCCTTGATCTCACATACATCATCATAGGCTCGTCTGTTCCCCATTACCTATGAGCGGAACGTGACGTTGCCAACATACGAGGCCAGCTCCGTTTGATTGAGCCTGGATCTCACAATACATTATCATTCATGTCATATACTCATTCAAGGTGGTTTGTAATTGTTTGTTTATATACGTTTGCTCTCATATGATTATTGCACAACTTTTCAATATTAAATACAACAAGAAATCAATAACAATGTTTTTTTAAACAAGGTTCACTCGCCAACTTTTGTTGACCCAAAATTTCCCAATTTTTACATATGATACAGGTGATCCAGTTGAAGCAAGAAACACATAGGACGGCCTAGAAGAATAAATCAGTTTAGGCTTTGGATTGTTTATTTAGTTTTCATTTCCTTGTATTGTATGAATTTGGTTTGAACATTTAAGTTGTAATTTGAATTTAATAAATATGAAACATTTTAGTAAACATCATGAGCTTTGGTGATAACCCAATTATGCCCCGATCTTACTCCGCTGCGGGTCGGGGTGTGACACTAAGCGAACTAATCATGGCCATTGATTTACACACATGTCAGGCCAGAATTTCATAATCAAATCGTAAAATACATTAATGTATTTCATCATCAAATCATGGCCTTGATTTACACACATGTAAGGCCAGGATTAGTTCGCTCACTTTGCAAATACACTTGTATTCACTCTTAAACCTGATCACACACACACACACATATATATATATATATAGAGAGAGGGGAGAGAGTAAGGTTGTTGTACGAACGGGTCTTAACATGAGAAGTGAAAAAAGAATCTTTTTTTAATTTTTTTTCTCATTTAGTTAAGAACGCATTTTAGTATGGGAATCTAAAAAACATGCATTTTATGAAATTACTCTAGAATAATTATGTAATTATTAGTTTAAAATCTATTTGAATTTGATCATTACAATATATACATATATATATATATATATATGGGATAAAATGAGAACCAACTTGGGTTAAATGAACCATGAGGATTAGGCCAAAAAAGTTTTTTTCATTTTTTTCCAAAAAATTAAAAAATAAATCAACTATTTCATGAAAAAAAAACGGGTTGCAAAAATTGACATGATTATTGTAAAAATAATATGGGTGTGTTGCTGTAAAACATATTTACACCTTGGTAAGGGAATTTACATGTTGAATAAATGTTGGCTCGACAAATTCTTTTTGACAAGTGTGTTAGTTAGATGTTCATCTGCAAAAGTTGGTTAAAAAATCGCTCTGGAATTAGGATTTCCAACGACTTTTTTTTCAAAAAGAATTAGGGCATGTAGTATACATATTATTGAATGTCATTTTTAGCCAAATAAAAAAAATCCATAAAGCACCGAGTAGTTTTTTTAATAAAATATCTTAATTTTTGAATGTAACAAGTATGTAACAGAGATGTAATAGAGATGTAATAGCCTTTTCTATTAAACAATGCATATTTACATCTTTGTTACCTTTTTAAAACAGTTGGGTGCTTTTTTGGGTTTTTTTGGCTCAGAATGTTTCAATATATATAGATTACATGTCCTACTTTTTTAGAAAAAATTTGTTTATTGCATAAGTTTTACAAAGGATTTTCATAGTTTTGGTAACTCAATTGAGTTTTATTTCTATCTCCTATATACATATACATGAGAAAAATAAATTTGAAACCCACTTGAGTTTACTAAACCCTAAAAACCTTACGTAACATCAATAATATGGATGTATTCTATGTGTTGTTTATGGAAGAAATATTTTTCCACACTTGTTACATTAAAAATTTATTAATATTTTTAAAAAAATTATTTAAAAGAAAACCATAGGCTCTTTTTAGAAATTTTTTGGCCTTTTCTTATTCAAAATATGCATATTACATGTCCTGATTTTTTTTCTATAAAAAACTAGACTGACTATATAAAGCGTTTTTAATATTTTGTCAACTTAAACGAGTTCATTAATAGGTCCACCCTATATATAACACTATGTTTACATATATTTAACATTTTGGTACCAAGAGTTTCTATAAAGGTTAGATTTTATCCAACATTTATACATATTATGTAACGAATAATTAAGTATTTAAACATATGTGGGTAGGGAGTATTTAACTATTGATTGCAAAATTAATGGTCAATATTGATAGTGATAGATTAACAATACTGAAATTAAAAGAAGTTAAATAGGACTAGAATTGGCAAAAGAGGAAAAAACATGCATGCCTTTTTTACTTTTTGATTTAAAATTAGTGTCTGTCAGGATTTTCGTTACATATAACTTTTAGATACTTCCTTTTGATAACATATAAATTAGACTTTGAAACACATAATTATATTATATTCACTTTAATTTTACAACAATCTTTAAAATTTTATTTAAGAAAGATGCTCTGTGGGCGTATTAACAATAACACTAAGCAAAATTAATTTTACATTCGATGCTGGCTTTCATTTTATAATCGAAGACTTTTACGCCGTTTCAAAAAAAAACTATCCTGGTGTACATAAAAACGGTCTCATGAAAATAAGTTGATAACTATACTTCTAACTCTCTATGTATTTCTAAATCACTTTGCTGTGCATCTAACCCGTGTAACAATTTGTCCAACTTTTTCAACTTTTATAATGAATTTTAATGCACTACTGTTCACTATTGTAATGACCTATGATTAGGAAAAAAAATAAAAAACCCCCTGGTTATAATAAGCAATGTCTTTAAGTCATTAGAATGATGTGTGAAACATACATGTATTGCTTTATAACAATGTCTCTAATTCATTAGAATTATGTGTCAAACATACATATATTGCTTTCAAACCTGTGTTTGCTTAAATGAACACAAGTTTACAAAGCCAATTAAAATAGCCAGACACATGCACATGTGTGTGCACTCGACGCATACATTTGCCAATCGTGTTACTTTTATATAAATTATGGTCTAACTACTTTCTCAAATAATTAACTTTGTAAAATATATTAGTTCGTAATATTTTGTAGATGCATAAAACGATTAATGGCATTAATCAAAGACATAACAAATATAATAAAACGATTAATGGCATTAGTCAAAGACATGGCAAATATAAGGTCGCATAAAATATTTATGAATAAGAAGACAATTATAGAAACTTGAAACATTGAACGCGTTTAAAATTTTAGTTATTGAAAAGTTTAATTAATTACATTTTAAACACCCACTTGAAGTACTAGAAGGTGGAATATACAAACAGTACCTAGGAATTTTCGGTCAACAACTTAAAAAGAAGTTTGAATTGAGGGTTAACACACCCATGATCTTAATATATGAGTTGTAATATCAAAGTTATATTAGTAAAAGTTGCTATTCATCCATCATTTTATGTCGGGAGAGGTGGACTGATTTGTGGCGATTAGGCAACACACCCATGATCTTAATGGTTTGTGATGGTTGTTGCAACAATTTTGGCATAGACTTTGGAGTCATCACGTGCGAAACTAAATTGGTTGAAATGCTGGTTCCTATCAATGTAAAACGTTTTTCTTCGTGGGGTTCATGATGCTTGTGACACCTTGGGCCCGAATATGCATACAAAGACATTGAGAGAGTAGAATAAATATTAGAAAACTTATTCTAAACCATTTATTATTTGCGACACATGTGTACCTGTCATTTCAGGTTGTTTTAGTTGGAATTAAAAGATGTAAGTTACACAAAACTTAAATATAAAATGTTAAATGTATAATTATGAGAGATTAAATGATATTTTGAGAGAGTAGAATAAATATTAGAAAACTTATTCTAAACCATTTATTATTTGCGACACATGTGTACCTGTCATTTCAGGTTGTTTTAGTTGGAATTAAAAGATGTAAGTTATACAAAACTTTAAATATAAAATGTTAAATGTATAATTATGAGAGATTAAATGATATTTTCTTAAAAACTTATTAAATTATCATCATTACACCGTTGGCTAATTCAGATAAAGATTGTCCTTGAACTAATTCACATGGGAACCATTTCTAAAGGTCACTTTCCGACTAGTTAGACATCCATAACCTTGCATGGAACCTTGAGAGCTATCTCTAAAAGTCACTTGATGTTTTGGCCTGTGATGTAAAAATTCATAAACAACTAAACTACATTATTAAAATGACGATAGTATGTGTATCACATGTTTGTCATTAGTATAGAAGTTCAATAAAATGATCCAAGTATTCTTCTACTGAACGTAAAGTCAAAACTCAGAAGTAGAAAGTGTGAGACTACATTTATATAACGACCATAGTACGTGTGTATCACATGTTTGTCATCAATTAAAATATTTTTTTTGGTGTGGGCTGAGGTGGGGGTGGGGGTGGGGGTGGGGCGGGAAACAGAAATCTAATAGATACAAATTATAATTATAATATATATACAGGAAGGATCTAGGATTTTCTATTAATGGGTTTAATTTTTTCAATGGTCAAATTTCTTACAACCAAACATAAAATTGTTAAGGTCGGGCCGGATTAAATTCTCGCAAAAAAGACATCAGTATATACATTTGAAGTTTGCCTATTTAATTATTATTATTGGTTTGGGTTAATTGGGTATTTGAACTGAAAATATATCCAAATTGATTAATCTAATATAACCACATATTGAAGCATAAATCATTGCATACAAAAACTTACATTTTCTACAATTTATAAAGATTAAGAATCGTACCATTTGATCTTGTGTTGTTTCCTTAAGCGGTCTTCAGCAACCTGTAGTCCTGTACATCCCGATCTACATCATAAAGACCTGAAACTACATAAACTAAAAATACAAACATATAAAACACAGCCCCAAAACAGCGTCCATACAAGTTTAAAAAAAACCAAAAGTAAGCAACTTATCAATTTCTGTACTGAAATTCCTATTATTCAAGTAATTGTGGCCTTACTCATTATTACAAGAACAATCCTATGCAACAAAAGAACCTGTTAAATATTAATATATGTGTGCATGTAAATGAAAAACTATAAAATATTTAGACATCAGAAACTTTTTTGTTTATGAAGACGCTTCATTTGCTTCTATGAGTACATCTACTGATTGATTCAAGTAATTGTGGCCTTATTCATTATTACAAGAACAATCCTATGCAACAAAAGAACCTGTTAAATATTAATATATGTGTGCATGTAGATGAAAAACTATAAAATATTTAGACATCAGAAAAAAAAAATTTATGAACACACTTCATTTGCTTCTATGAGTACATCTACTGATTGATTCAACCCAGATCTTGACTCATCATAACTTTAATTCTTTTTTGTTCTAGATTTATTAAAATTAATCAATCTCTTATTAAATTATCTTGTTCTTTTCCTAACCCTAATCTTTATCGCCATTTTAAGAAATTCACAATTCCATTAGCATTTAGCAAATTCACAATTAACAATAACATTTAGAAAATTAACAAACTGAAAGTTGACTGCAAATTGATAGTTTACCTCTTTGAAAAAGACAGAGCAAATGGTATATTAAACCCTAGATTTCAGCATTAAAAAAGGGTTTTAGCTAAAAATAGTCTTTTTCACCCAAAAAAACGGCCAAGGAAAGGATCGAAACAGGTACCTATTGTTTAGAAGCCACATGCCTTAACCAACAAGCCGTTCGTCAATCTTAAGTATGGGTTCATGTAATATAATATTTATGGGTTCATGCATATTTTTTACAGACTCCTTACTATAAATACGAAACCGAATGGATTCATGTAAACCCACATCTCAAAAGGCTGATCCACCCCTGTATATATATTTTGTAACATGTTAGTGCCATGTGGTGTTATAAGTGTGGCTTTAGTTGTGGTTTATGTTATTTTTAGTTGTACTTTATTAGGTGGCTGACCACACGTCGGTTCAGATTCTTTTACCCTAATTTGACATACACACATCAGAAAAAGAGACTTAGTGAGAGAAAGATGAAACGGTATAGAGAGAGGGAGAGGGGGCAGTGGCGGAGACACGGCGGCGATTAGGGTTCCGTCACAAGCTATCACTTGCATCACTCAATTATCCAGTCGGTATCTTCCGAATTCGATTGTTAATTTCATGTTTTTTTGGTATGTTTTGGTTATTTTATGGTGTTTCTTTTACCAGATCTATGGTTGCATGTCCTATTGCTAAAACAAATATAAGACCAAGGATTCGGGAGAGAGATCACCGTTGTTAGCCGTTTGCTTTTAGGATTCGGGAGTGAGAAGTGTTCAATCCAGAATGTTAGTATCAAATGTGATGATGTGGTGCTAGGTGAAGAGTAGAACAAGTGCAAAGCAAGTTCTAGATAAGGAGAAGTAAGATCAGAGATCAAGAGTAACTTGAGCTGATCTGGTGTGTCTCCTGCATGACAAGGGGTTGTGTTTTATAGGGAAGGGATTCCCTATAAGAAGAAACCTTTGACTGATGATCCCTGGTTGTAGTAGCGGGCTTGCCCTTTTTGGTAGGTTGAAGGGTTTGGACATGCGGGTAAAAGAGTGTATTCTTGCACATGATCTGTTGTGGCTTGTGTAGGAAAGTATACTCGTAAAGTGTTGATGTGACAAGGCACTGTTCTTATTCTTTTTGCTGTTCATGACAGTTTGTTGATTCCGAACTCTTTTACCTTTCAACCCTTAAGTTATATTGTGCCTAAGTCATTTTATTAAGCTTGAGCTACCCATGTCATCAGCCCCCCAAGTCAGAGGTGTTTGTAGGCTCAAAGGCTTTTGACTTTTTTCACAATGTTTGGTTTGGTAAAAGGCTTCAAGGCTTGAAGGGTTCTGAGCTTTATCTTTTGGGCGGCGAAAAATCCGGATTTTAAATTTTGAAAAGACAGTTGATTTGACTGATTGGACGGTTTTTCTACATGCAGCAGTTTTCTTAGCCCTATAGACAATTATAACCGTCCTTTTTATATTATAAATCCTTCTTCCCTAATTACTTTTTCACATTTCCTTCCATCAACCGCAAGATTTATCACAATATTCCTTTCTCCCAGGTTAGTCTTTCCTTGCCATGTTCTTGTTTTTTCTTGATCATCACTCATGGGTGCTCAAAATGATTTAGCTGTTAGTTTTTCTCGCCTTACACAAGAGGAAGTTGAGTCATTTTGTATACAATGGGGTATTAATATGCGATTTAACCCGGTTGCTCCGGGTTTGGATAAATCCATAGATCAGTATTCTACCGGTTCTACTGCTCTGTATTGTCATCATTTTCAGTTTTCCAATCTTCGTCATCCTTTTTCTACTTTTGTGCTCAACGTTTTAGAGTATTATCGTGTATCTTTTGGGCAATTGCATCCCCAAGGGCTCGCTAGGGTTTTACACTTTGAAATCATATGTCGGGCTTCAGGTTTTGACCCATCTTTGCTATCCTTTCTCCATTTTTTCTGTTTGGCTAAGAACGGTGATTAGTTTACGTTTGAGACGTCTGAAATAGATACTTGCTTAATTTCGTCTATGGTGACTATGCTTGGTTCTTTGAAAGATCGGGTTTTTTTGGGTTTCTGAATCGATTGTTCCGTTCAGAATGGTCTAGAGACATCCGGATGCGGTCCTTTATGAGTTGGAACCTGCGGAATCTGAGTTGAATAGTTTTTTTTAAAGTCTATCAGAGCATGTCCTTCGCGGCTTCGTCCCTTTCCTAAACACTTGTTGGTGCTCCTCGGCATTAGCAAGTTATGGGATAAAGTGGATCGACACCGTGTACTCATGAGGGATGATCGGGGTATGCGTTTTTATTTTGTGCATCTTTTTGCTTTTTTCTTGTATTGTTACTTATACCCTTATTTGTGTTGTTTGGTAGTTATGTTTGCATTGGATTTTATCATGAGTGATGATACATATGATGTTGTTTTTACGGATGCTGAAGCCACCGAGGGTGATGATGCCGTTGTTCGAGGTGTTGCGCATCTATTTGAGGGTTCATCTTACGTGAATGTTCTGAATATTAAAGGGTTTACCAAGGTAGCTGCTACGAAAGTTTCTACTCATCGTTCGAGCCGTCGTTGATAAAGGGTGCTAAACAACCATCTGGTTCTGAGCCTATGGAGTTGAGCGACGACATAGAGGTTGCAGATGATTTGGAAGCTGTGGTTGAAGGTTAGAAGAAGGAGTTGCCGTTGGTTGTTGGTAAGGATAGTAAAGCGACGGGGAAGAAGGTTGTGGGGTTAAAGGGTTCTCGGAAGGTTGTTGAAGGTTCTAGTGATGCCAGCTCTTAGGAGGTTTATGTGCCGAGTTGGAAGGTTAAGGTTGATGACAGTTTTGCCTCTTCATCCGTTTGTGAAGATGTGTTATCGCACTTCTCTCCTCCTGGGGTCCAAGACTCCTGCTCGTCAATGGAGGATGATCGGATGATTTCCAAGATGATGTTGGCTGCTTGCAACCTTTCAGTCTTAATTCCTGAAGGTGTGGGCCGGTTTCATAAGAGGATGCAAGGATTTGAAGATTTTTTAGAGAAAACATATCATGTTCGTTCATTTAGCTATGCCTAGCATAACGTTTACTTTTTTTTGTTGTATTCGTTTGTCTAGCTTAAATCACACTTTTCAATTGGATTTTCTCCTTATTCTCGTGTGGTTTTTCACTAAGGATTAAAAACGCAAACACTATAAGTGAATCCTTACAAATTCCCTTTTTTTATTCACGTTTTGGGGTGTATCATGTGTCGTAATTTACTTTATTTATACAAATACATGTGCTACCACCATTATGTGATCTAATGTGTATATTTGTTTGTTGTGGTTATATGTGGTTACATTTTATCATTTCAGTGCAATCATTCATTTAAGGCCCATCAGTTCCTCGTGGGATACAAGTTGAGCATCAGGTGCATCATTAGATCGACTCCATTTGATTGAGCTTTGATCTCAAGTTCATCATTCATCATGTTCATATGTTAATTATTGATATTATGTGGTTTGTGATTTAATTATATATACATATGCTCATATATGTTCCATGCATATTTTTATTGAAATAACCAATTTAACAAACTATTTAAATGTTTAACTTAGATTCACTCGCCAACCTTTGTTGACACAAAAACCATTTTTACACATGATACAGGTGAACAGGTACGAAGAGAAGATTGGACATAGGATGGGCCTTAGTTAACAAGAAACGAATTAGTGCAATATACTTGTTATAAACATCGTCTTGGGTTTGTAATTGTTTATGTGAATTTTTTGTATTGTGAGACATTTGATATGAATTAATGAATATTTAAAACAAGTAATAGCAAGTCATAAGCTCTCGAGTTAACCCAATCATGCCCCGATCACCTATTCCGCTGCCGGTTGGAGTGTGACAGAGCGAGCGTCTTGATTTTATTTGAAATTTATGCTATGCTATATAATTCCAAAAGACCTTAATTGATTTGATTATGCCAAGTGGCACAGACCACACATTGGCCAAGAAATGATAGTTAAGAATAAAAGGTCTTCTATCAGGATAGTTAGGGAAGTTATCCTTTTATCCAGAGGTGTGGACTAGGTTCAAGCCTCCAAGGTCGTTAAGGTCCAACGTGACCGGGACCATTAATCAATCATTAAGGTACTCTTATGTTAACAATAAGAAATGTTCATACTCCTAGTAATGTGACTTGAGGAACCACACTAGCCGTCTAGGTAAAAGGACTAAGTCCTAAAACCTATTATATAGCCTTGTGATCAATGTGATCCCGGCTGAAGTCATCAATGTGATGACAATTGACAGGCCAGCGTGCCATAGGCCAAAGTGCCACAGGCCAACGTGTCGTATGATGTCTATTAAGGACAGGCCAACTTGTCATAAATTACATCTGTTAGTGATGTAGGCTAACGTGCCATAAATTACATCTGTTAGTGATGTAGGCCAACGTGCCATAAATTACATCAGTTAGTGATGTAGGCCAACGTGCCGTATGATGTCCATTAAGGACAGGCCGACGTGCCATAAATTAAATTTGTTAGTGTTGTAGGCCAATGTGCCTTAAATTACATCTTCTAGTGATGTAGGCCAATGTGTCGTATGATGTCCATTAAGGATAGGCCAACGTGCCATAAATTACATCTGTTAGTGATGTAGGCCAACATGCCATAAATTACATTTATTAGTGATGTAGGCCAACGTGTCGTATGATGTCCATTAAGGACATGCCAACGTGCCATAACTTACATCTGTCAGTAATGTAGGCCAACATGCCATATGTTATGTCCAACATGACAGGACAACGTGCCATATTATTATGTTCATTAGTGACAAGCCTATGAGCTACATACAATTTTCAATTATAACAATGACAGTTGTGACATTAAGATCCATTGTCTAATAATATATGGACTATGTCCAGATTGTAATTTGCCTTTGATGGTCCTTTTAAGACCTAGGCCAAATATAGATATGATAAGCCTAAGAGTTGTGATGTTATTCACACTAACTTAAGTAGGCAATGGATTGTTATATCCAATGTTTAAAGCCAGTATGGTTGTTATACCATGGCTAAGAGAAGTTTTATTTAATGTTTAGAACCAAAGCTCCAAAGAATGGCTAACTCGGACCAGACGCAAAGTAGCCACCGAGAGATTAGCCCTAACAAGGCTGAAAATATAGTAGTCGATAACGATGACTTCCAACCTCGCATAGATTCAGCTGTTGGAAAGGCCATGGAAAGAGCCATAGAGAAACTTAGGGAGTCGAGTGCTACTCGCTCCAGACCATTATCAATCGCACCATCCTCAGCTCATAAAGAGAGCTCAGTTCACTCTTTGAATGCGAAGAGTGAACCAAAGAAATTAGAACTTGCTGATAGGTCTCGTTCTTCAATAGACGGATGTATCTACAAATATTTTGTTTTCTGTCAACACTGGAATTTTAATGGGGAAAAAGGAGCAGTAGAAGCCTTAAAATGGCTTGATGAGATGGAAACGATTGTAGATATCAGAGGTTGTGCTGATAAGGATGTGGTCAAGTATGTATCACAGTCCTTCTAGGGCGATGCCCTGATTTGGTGGAAGGCCATGATCCAATCTACATGTAAAGTACACCTATACAACTTAGGATGGCCTAAGTTTGTTGATTTAGTTAAGGAAACATACTGCCCACCTCATGAGGTGGAGAAATTAGAGACATACTTTCTGACTCTTTCAATGAAGAACCTAGACTGTTGGAAGTATGTTTTTGACTTCAATTCCCTGTCAAAGTTAGTTTCATATTTAATCACCCCTGAAACCAAACACATTGCGTGTTTTATTAATGGGTTAGCACCTGAGATAAAAGTCATGGTAAAGGCTGCTCAGCCTAATACCTATAGGTCTGTTGTTGACCTATCTCTCTCCCTCACCCTTGATGTGGTGAGGTAGAAGTCAGTCAAATCAAAGACTGACGGGAAAAGGAAGAGAGAGAATGGTAACTTCCAAAGATTTAATAAGAAAAATAAAGGGAGATTTGGGTCCAAGAGAAACAAAGATAAGTCGGGTGTAACGCTGACATGTAAACATTGCAACCGTAAGCATTGGGGACAGTCTAGTATTGATCCACAAACTAGATCCTGTGGTATCTGTAAGAAAAGGGGGCATAAAACCTTAGAGTGCAAGGATCTTAAGAATGTCGTCTGCTACAACCGTAATGAAAAACGGGCATGTTAAGTTCAACTGCCCCAAGAACCCCAAAGGTAATGATGCAAAGCCTGGAGAGGCAAAGAAAGGGAATGCTTGTGCCTTCTTAATGAATGCCACGGAGGCCGATAATGACAATAACGTCATAACAGGTACATTCCTCATCAATGATGTATATGCTAGAGTTCTTTTCGATTCGGGTGCAGATAAATCTTTTGTTGATCATAAGTTTAGTAAACTATTAAAATTGCCCATAAGAACTTCATATATAACTTATGAGGTAGAACTCGCTGATGGAACGTTAGAGACAGCATCATCTATTCTTGATGGATGTTCTATATCCATTAAGAATCACCCTATTCCTATATCTCATTTGCCAATGAAATTGGCAGGGTTCGATGTAGTCTTAGGCATGGATTGGTTGTCCATAACCAAGCCCGCACTACCTGTGATAAGAAACTCATCGAAATTAAAACCCCATCTGATGAAATGATCACCATCCCTGGAGATTCACACTACGAATTGCCAGACAAGGTGTCGTTATATAAGGCATCCAAGTGTTTGGGGAGAGGTTATGTCATTTACCTAGCACAAGTAACTATCAATGAGCCTAAACCAAATATAGAAGACCTTCTGGTTATCTCGGAGCATTTCGATGTTTTCTCTGAAGAATTGCCTGGGCTACCTCCAGATAGGTAAGTGGAGTTTAGAATTGATATCCTGCTTGGATCAGAACCTGTAGCTAGTGCTCCATATCGGTTAGCACCGACGGAAATGAAGGAGTTAAGAGTTCAATTAGATGAACTTTTAGAGAAAGGCTTTATCCAGCCTAGTTCATCACCTTGGGGAGCTCCAATTCTTTTTGTTAAAAAGAAAGACAGTTCAACGCGGATGTCCATTGACTACCGAGAATTGAACAAGATAACAATTAAGAACCGATATCCTTTGCCAGGATCGACGACTTGTTCGATCAACTTCAAGGTGCTAGCTATTTCTCTAAGATTGATTTGAGATCAGGATATCATCAGCTGAAGGTTAGGAACGAGGATGTTTCTAAGACTGCCTTCAGGACCCGATATGGTCATTTTGAATTTCTAGTGATGCCTTTTGGGCTCACAAATGCACCTGCAGCATTCATGGATCTCATAAATAAAGTCTGCAAAACGTATTTGGATAAGTTTGTCATTATCTTCATAGAAGACATACTTATCTATTCTCGTAATAAAGTTGATCACAAGAAACACCTTCGATGCATTCTAGAATTGCTAAGGTAGGAAAAGCTTTATGCTAAATTGAATTTTGGCTTAGAGAAGTCCAATTTCTTGGACATGTTGTAAGTGAGCGTGGTATCCAAGTGGATCCCGCCAAAATAGAAGCCATAATGAATTGGGAAGTACCCAAGACCCCATCGGAGATTCGTAGTTTTCTAGGATTGGGAAGTACCCAAGACCCCATCGGAGATTCGTAGTTTTCTAGGATTGGTTGGTTACTATAGGAGGTTCATTGAGAACTTTTCAAGGATAGCCACTCCTTTGACTACCTTAACCCGTAAAAATGTTAAGTTTGTTTGGGGTCCAAAACAACAAGAATCCTTTGAGATTCTAAAACCCAAGTTGAACAATGCTCCTGTGTTATCTCTACCTGAGGGTATTGAGGATTTTGTAGTTTATTGTGATGCTTCGCACACCGGCATGGGCTGTGTGCTTATGCAAAAAGGCAAAGTAATTGCTTATGCATCACGACAATTAAAGGTGCATGAAAGGAATTACACCATCCATGATTTGGAATTGGGTGCCATTGTATTTGCACTAAAGATGTGGAGACATTACTTATATGGCACAAAGTGTATTATATACACTAACCATAAAAGTCACCAGCATCTGTTCAATCAGAAGGAATTGAACATGCGACAACGTCGTTGGATGGAAACACTTAACGATTATGATTGTGAAATTCGCTATCATCCCGGCATGGAAAATATCGTTGCTGACATCTTGAGTCGCAAGGAAAGGGTTAAGCCCATTAGAATTAACGCGAAGAGCATTCGAGCTCAGAAATTGCTTGAGTGAGAAGTTATTAGACGCGCAGAAGCAAGCCCTATTAGAGGCTAATATTCCTGATGAAGGATTAGGCAGAACTGTTGATTAGTTAGCGCCTAGAAAGGATGGAATCCTTAGATTTAATGGAAGAATCTGGGTTTCAATTTTTGGAGGACTTAGAGATCTAATCCTCCAAGAAGCACATAATACAAGATACTAAGTTCACCTAGGAGGTGACAAGATGTATCAGGATCTGAAGAAGAATTATTGGTGGATGGGTTTGAAGAAATCCATAACCACTTATATAGCTAAGTATCTGACGTGTTCACAAGTTAAGGCCGAACATCAGAAGTCGTCAAGACTTCTACAACAATTGAAAATTCCCACATGGAAATGGGAAATGGTAACTATGGACTTGATTACCAAGTTACCTAAGACCAAACATGGAAATGACACTATTTGGGTCATTGTGGATAGGTTGACTAAGTCAGCGCATTTCTTGCCAATTAAGGAAACGTATAATTTAGACAAATTGGCTAAGTTGTATGTGGACAATACCAATATCTATTGTATCTGATAGAGATACTAGATATACACATCACTTTTGGAAGAGTTTCCAACAATCTTTAGGCACAAGATTAAACTTTAGTACGGCTTACCACCCACAGAAGGATGGACAAAGTGAGCGTACTATTCAAACTTTGGAAGACATGCTTAGAGCATGTGTGATTGATTTAGGTGGAAGTTGGGATGACCACTTACCCCTAATTGTGGTGATCCTACTCATTTCAGAAACACGTGCCCTAGGTTGGTTAATATCATCAACGCTCAAGCCCAAGCAAATCCAGTTAACCGAGCGAACCAGGCAAACCCAGCACTCCCACCAGCAAGAGGGAGAGCCTACAACGTCAACACAAACCCAGTTGAGGTCAACGACGGTGCGAACGAACAACCTAACTAGTCTTTCTCCCATCATGAAGACTCAAGACTCTGTTCCAGTTGTTTATTTTATTTTTATTCCCAATCCAAGCTTTAATAAATTCCATTTCTTGTCCTGACTATTCAAATTACTATTGTCTTCAATTTGGGTAATAATGTTTCAAGATTTCATTATTTCATATTAATGCCATTAATGCAATTTATATCACGCTATGCCAATTTGTTTCATTACATGTCTTTATACATCGATTAAATTTCATGTTATACGTGTCATGAGACATCACGATGAACCCCGTCTCATCGTTTAGGGAAGTTGGGTCGTGTCTCACTTTTTCATAGACTGACCACTTCCTCATAACACATGAGAGAGGTACCGCCGTCATTTAGTCTTGCTCTCTTCGGATTCGAGATTCAAGCATAGGTTGTTGTGTTTGTTTATGTTTGGTAGATTTTAGGATGAGTCACATAGAACTAATCTTGACTTAATAACAAGGCCAATGAAAATTTGACAAGGACATGGTGGATACGCCACAGGTACTTCCTATAGTTCTTGTCTGGTTTTCAAAAGCATTGTTAGACGGTTATGGAAAGTTTTGTGTAAGTAGTGTCAATCTCAATTTGGGTAACGATGTGATTGATATTTCATTTTGTGATGTAACTTTATCATTATGACGCTTCGATTTTCTCAAAACCCCTTATCATGAGACAATATCCAGTTAGCCATCTCCGTGTTACAACACTTTTCATTTTTACCTTAGGCATCAAAAAGCGATTTATGTAGCAGGGTATTCAACCCTTACTAGGAACGTTACCGCCTCAATCAAAATCCACACTTCACACTCACCTGGTTATGTATATCCTTAGCGTCATCGAGATTTTTATTACTTAGCATACTCGAGATCCAATCTATAAGAAACCCTATTAACTAACCCTCAAGAACGGTTCCCTCCTAATTTTGGAACAAAATTCCTAAAAGTAGGGGAGACAGTAACATCCGCCAAAAACGGGTATCCAGAAGTCCGACCCACTTTGAAATCCGGATCCTAACCTTTAGACTTCGAAAATTTTCACGAAATAAATAACAGTTGAAAGATTTTACTCTTTAATTTAATTCATTTATCGACTTCTTTATTTATTAATTTAATTTAATTAATATGACAATTAAAATCATTAATAAAATCTAGTTAGTTTTGTTAGGTTTTAAAGTGAGTTTTAAGGTAATATGAGTTAGTAGCCAAGTTAGTTCGGATAGTAGAGTTAAGGGGTCTGATTTGTAACATTTCAAAACTTTAAATTTAAAAAAGAAATATAAAATAGTGGACCAAGGATTCGAACCCGGGTCTCACCAACAAACAAAACAGTTGAGCCACTCCACCACATCAAACCTTTGTTAAAATTTCCATTTCCAAAATCCTTAAAAACTGCAATCCCTTTTAAATTACCTTTACCCCCCAGATGTTAAAGAGCTAAATGGTTACCTCCTAATTTCGGGATGAATTTTCCAAAAGTAGGGGAGACTATAACATTCGTAAAAAAAATGAATGAATCCTAAAACCCGACCTGTTTTTGTACCTTGATCAGTTTTCATATTCCACGTAATTTTGTTTAATGTTTAAGCAATAAAATGTCTTGGATTCTATGTTTTGATCATACATGTTATCATATCTGGTGAATTATAGTCTTATACATGTTTTAGACAACCTTGTAAATTCATTTCCATGTATTTTGAAGCAACCCTCTATATCTCAAGGTCTAAAACTAAGGTTTTCCTTAAGTTAATCAAAAACTTTGGAGACCTCGTGAACATACCTAACACATCACATCCTAACATTCTTATCATTCGAACTTCATTATATACATGCCTTAAGATAGGACATTGTGTTTTGGAGAGTTTAGATGTAAATGATCGCAAGTAAAAAGCTCTACACGTCGTATTCTTAGTTTTGTCATAAGATGACTTTCGGGTGACTTTCTTGCTAACGTTTCTCCATCCTTGAGCTATCATTCTGGTCCATTCAAAGCTATAAGATATACTTGGTATACTAAGGATCAAGTAGGTTCAAATGGTGCATAAAATTGAGCTCCAGCGTAACGGGAATCACAAACACAAGTTTTAGAACATAACCCTCGACCCGCATCAAGACCCAAGGTTTAAGCCCAATTCTCAACACCATGGATGTTGGATTACTCTCTTCCGTATGATAGTACTCTGAAAATAATGAACGTAGGCAAAAACTATGCGCGAAACGGAGTTATAACGAAGCGGGAATCGCGAAAACAAGTTTGGTGTTTGTTGCTGATTTGAAAGATGCGAAAATCTTGTTTTAAAGTTAACCCACATCGTCCCAATCACCATTTTGTGCTCCATTTCACACCTATAAATACCCTTGCTTGTTTCTTTATAGCTTGCAACTCCTAGTTTGAGTATAAACAAGTGGAATAACCAAATTTGGTGGCTCCACAAGCACAATTCCCCTTTGGGTGTGGTGTGTAGTAGTTTTTATTTCCGCTTTCGACGAGGAGGTTCTACCCTTCAAGCTCTTCTCATTTTGTAAAGTTCTTCTTCGAGGTAATCTTCCTTTCTTTGCTTTTTATTATTATTTTAATAATATTAATTTATTTATTGCTTTCTTAGTTTAATTAATTTAGTTTAGGATCTTAGTTAAGTAGCATTAGGCTCGTTAAGGTAGCCTAGTTTAAGATCGCCTTTAGGCTTTTCATAGCCTTATAGAGGCTCGTTAGGCTCAACGAGTCAAACATATCATGTTCGTTCATTTAGCTATGCCTAGCATAACGTTTACTTTTTTTTTGTTGCATTCGTTGTCTAGCTTAAATCACACTTATCAATTGGATTTTCTCCTTATTCTCGTGCGGTTTTTCACTAAGGATTAAAAACGCAAACACTGTGAATGAATCCTTAAAAATTCCCTTTTTTATTCACGTTTTTGGGTGTATCATGTGTCGTAATTTACTTTATTTATACGAATACGTGTGCTACCACCATTATGTGATCTAATGTGAATATTTGTTTGTTGTGGTTATGTGTGGTTACATTCTATCATTTCAGTGCAATCATTCATTTAAGGCCCATCAGTTCCTCGTGGGATACGAGTTGAGCATCAGGTGCCTCAATAGATCGTCTCCGTTTGAATGAGCCTTGATCTCAAGTTCATCATTCAACATGCTCATATGTTCATCGTTGATATTATGTGATCTAATATGTATATTTGTTTGTTGTGGTTATGTGTGGTTACATTTTATCATTTCAGTGCAATCATTCATTTAAGGCCCATCAGTTCCTCGTGGGATAAGAGTTGAGCATCAGGTGCCTCATTAGATCGGCTCCGTTTGATTGAGCCTTGATCTCAAGTTCATCATTCATCATGTTCACATGTTCATTGTTGATATTATGTGGTTTGTGATTTAATTTTATATACATATGCTCATATATGGTCCATGCACATTTTTATTGAAATAACCAATTTAACAAACTGTTTAAATGTTTAACTTAGATTCACTCGCCAACCTTTGTTGACCCAAAAACCATTTTTACACATGATACAGGTGAACAGGTACGAAGAGAAGATTGGACATAGGATGGGCCTTAGTTCACAAAAAACGAATTAGTGCAATATACTTGTTATAAACATCGTCTTGTATTTGTAATTGTTTATGCGAATTATTTGTATTGTGAGACACTTGATATGAATTAATGAATATTTAAAACAAGTAATAGCAAGTCATAAGCTCTCGAGTTAACCAATCATGCCCTGATCAACTATTACGCTGCGGGTCGAGGTGTGACAGATTGGTATAAGAGCTATTGACTTTAGGGATGTAGAATAGGTTATTAGACCCTTAGAACCTATACTTTAGTAAACTAGGACCTATGTGCTTATGTGATTTCATGTTTTGTTTGACTTATGATTTGCTATTGCCCAGACATTTAAATTCCTTTCATTTCACACAGAAACGCATGCAAGCAATCTCTTTGTTACTTGATTATGTGATACGTGCAATGTGTTATAATTATGTCATGAAGTCTACATATATGTTACATATATACATATCACTCCACCTGAAATGTACCATACGAAACTTATGAAACCCTTATTTATAAGTTCTCGATTTCCTTTAAATTTTCGAAACATTTCTCTTCATTTTCCAAATACTTATTTTTATATTATTCGAACTTTTGTGATGTTTTTTCGTTTTCAAAATTTATCAAGGTGAGTTCATATGACGGGCATGTAGTAACTGGAAGGGTTCAAGTACCAGTAGTCGGGATGTCCTGTCTAGGAATGGCATTCGTATAAATCCGAATTAACGGACGAGATAGTCTACCTGGGGACTACTGATGAGAGTACGAAGGACCTATTAGGCCAAAGCATGCCACACCAAACATCGTGTGAACCAACCCCACTTTGAGGTGTCACCGTCTCCACACCTGGATGCACTCCTACTTTCATACGTTACATTCACATTTCTTGATTTTCTCCGGGTTTTAGTGTACGGTACCAGGCTAACACATGCGAACCATACGAAATCCCGGTAATCATGGGGGCCCACATGATTACGAAGGTGAAGTATGGCGGCATGCAAGGCCCAATTACGAGCAAAGCCCAAGAACACTTTAAAAGTGTTGTGTTATCATAAGTTATTGTTTTCAAATACACCCCTAAAGTTTTCATTTTATCATATGTTTATATTTTTTTTTCGCATCCCTGCTAGCAAATCCATCAACAGAATCTCACATCCTCGTTTGCATGAATTCCTGTAGATGTCCTTTAGGCACCTTCTTGGAGGAAAAAGAACCGGAAACTCCAGTAGACGCATGGCTGCCCAAATTGCCAAGCAAATGGGCGCCGTGATTCCTAATATTGTGATCCAAGTTCAACAAGCCCTCACTAATAACCAAATAAATCAAGTCGAACCAAATGCTGTAAATGCTCCCGCAACTACACCCAAGTGCTCCTATAAGCACTTCAAGTCTTGTGATCCCTCCAAAATATGAGGGAACAGAAGGGGTCACTACATTCCTGCGATGCTTCGAGGAAATGGAAAGAACCTTCCTAAATTGTGACTGCCCTAACGATCGCAAGGTTCGTTATGCTACCGGTCGTCTCATTGGGGCAGCTTTAACCTGGTGGAACGCTGAAAAGGGTCGAAGAGGGGCTGAAGCTGTTGTGGCCCTAACTTAGGAACAACTCAAGGAACTAATGACTAAACGGTTCGGTCCTAGGAGTGAGATCAAGAAGTTGGAGGACGTATTCTACCGCTTAAAGCAAAATGATGGAGACCATATGGCCTATAACAAGCGTTTCCTCAAGCTGAACCAGATGGTCCCAAATATGTTCACTCCTCCTTACCATCTCATTGAACAATACATTAGGGGTCTTCCTTCTGGTATCCAGGATTCCGTGATGAGCACTGTACCCGCAACAATGGAAGCTGCAATAGAATTAGCCACCGAACTCACCGAAAACCATATCCGAAATGGAGACTTTAAAAAGAAGGGCACAACTGACAAGGTTTTAGTGGGAGAGCCAAAGACAACCAAGATCGAAACATTCTCCCGTTCCGATACCAAACAAAAGCGTGACAGTAAAACTACGCTATTGCCTCGACTAACCCAACTTCACAAGCCGTACCACTCCAAGCCATCCCAATCACCCAAATGGCACCCAACCCAGCTTACCCAAACAAGAACCCTACACTGGTCCCCACCCTCAATGCAACACCTGTCATTATCACCACCAACTCACCGTACCCTGTCATCTATGTGCCAACTGTGGGCGTTATGGCCATTTGAGTAACACGTGTCGCACTCCTCAAAACCAAGTTTCACCTCTTGCCCAAAACATGATCCAGCCCTACCAACCACCGCATTACCCCATGGTGCCATATGTTCGAGCTTGCTTTAATTTTGGTGATCCTACTCATTTCAGAAACACGTGCCCTAGGTTGGTTAACATCATCAACGCTCAAGCCCAAGCAAATCCAGTTAACCAAGCGAACCAAGTTAACCAAGCGAACCAAGTTAACCAAGCGAACAGGCAAACCCAGCACTCCCACAAGCAAGAGGGAGAGCCTACAACGTCAACACAAACCCAGTTGAGGTCAACGACGGTGCGAACGAACAACCTAACTAGTCTTTCTCCCATCATGAAGACTCAAGACTCTGTTCCAGTTGTTTATTTTATTTTTATTCCCAATCCAAGCTTTAATAAATTACATTTCTTGTCCTGACTATTCAAATTACTATTGTCTTCAATTTGGGTAATAATGTTTCAAGATTTCATTATTTCATATTAATGCCATTAATGCAATTTATGTCACGCTATGCCAATTTGTTTCATTACATATCTCTATACATCCATTAAATTTCATGTTATACGTGTCATGATACATCACGATGAACCCCGTCTCATCGTTTAGGGAAGTTGGGTCGTGTCTCACTTTTTCATAGATTGATCACTTCCTCATAACACATGAGAGAGGTCCCGCCGTCATTTAGTATGGCTCTCTTCGGATTCGAGATTCAAGCATAGGTTGTTGTGTTTGTTTATGTTTGGTAGATTTTAGGATGAGTCACATAGAACTAATCGTGACTTAATAACAAGGCCAATGAAAATTTGACAAGGACATGGTGGGCACGCCGCAGATACTTCCTATATATAAGTGTTCTTGTCTGGTGATCAAAAGCATTGTTAGACGATTATGGAAAGTTTTGTGTAAGTAGTTTCAATCTCAATTTGGATAACTATGTGATTGATGATATTGTTTTGTGATGTAACTTTATCATTATGACGCTTCGATTTTCTCAAAACCCCTTATCATGAGACAATATCCAGTTAGCCATCTCCGTGTTACAACACTTTTTCATTTTTACACCTCAGGCATCAAAAAGCGATTCATGTAGCAGGGTATTCAACTCTTACTAGGAACGTTACCGTCTCAATCAAAATCCAAATTTCACACTCACCTAGTTATGTATATCCTTAGCATCATCGAGATTTTTATTACCTAGCATAATCGATATCTAATCTATAAGAAACCCTAATAACTAACCCTCAAGAACGGTTCCCTCCTAATTTTGGAACGAAATTCCTAAAAGTAGGGGAGACTATAACATCCGCCAAAAACGGGTATCCAGAAGTCCGACCCACTTTGAAATCCGGTTCCTAACCTTTAAACTTCGGAAATTTTCGCGAAATAAATAACCGTTGAAAGATTTTACTCTTTAATTTCATTTATCGACTTATTTATTTATTAATTTAATTTAATTAACAATTAAAATCATTAATAAAATCTAGCTAGTTTTGTTAGATTTTAAAGTGAGTTTTAAGATAATATGAGTTAATAGCCAAGTTAGTTCGGATAGTAGAGTTAAGGGGTCTGATTTGTAACATTTCAAAACTTTAAATTTAAAAAAGAATTATAAAATAGTGGACCAAGGATTCAAACCCGGGTCTAACCAACAAACAAAACAGTTGAGCCACTCCACCACATCAAACCTTTGTCAAAATTTCCGTTTCCAAAATCCTTAAACACTGCAATCCCCTTTGAATTACCTTTACCCCCCAGATGTTAAAGAGCTAAATGGTTACCTCCTAATCTCGGGACGAAATTTTCAAAAGTAGGGGAGACTGTAACATTCGTAAGAAAAAATGAATGAAACTAAAACCCGACCTGTTTTTGTAACTCGATCAGTTTTCATATTCCACGTAATTTTGTTTAATGTTTAAGCAATAAAATGTATTGGATTCTATGTTTTGATCATACATGTTATCATATCTGGTGATTTATAGTCTTATACATGTTTTATACAACCTTGTAAATTCATTTCCATGTATTTTGAAGCAACCCTCTATATCTCAAGGTCTAAAACTAAGGTTTTCCTTAAGTTAATCAAAAACTTTGGAGACCTCGTGAACATACCTAACACATCACATCCTAACCTTCTTATCATTCAAACTTCATTATATAAATGCCTTAATATAGGACATTGTGTTTTGGAGAGTTTAGATGTAAATGATCGCAAGTAAAAAGCTCTACATGTCGTATTCTTAGTTTTGTGATAAGATGACTTTCGGGTGACTTTCTTGCTAACTTTTCTCCATCCTTGAGCTATCATTCTGGTCCATTCAAAGCTCCAAGATATACTTGGTATACTAAGGATCAAGTAGGTTCAAATGGTGCATAAAACTGAGCTCCAGCGTAACGGGAATCACAAACACAAGTTTTAGAACATAACCCTCGACCCGCATCAAGACCCAAGGTTTAAGCCCAATTCTCAACACCATGGATGTTGGATTACTCTCTTCCGTATGATAGTACTCTGAAAATAATGAACGTAGGCAAAAACTGTGCGCGAAACGGAGTTATAACGAAGCGGGAATCGCGAAAACAAGTTTGGTGTTTGTTGCTGATTTGAAAGATGCGAAAATCTTGTTTTAAAGTTAACCCACATCGCCCCAATCACCATTTTGTGCTCCATTTCACACCTATAAATACCCTTGCTTGTTTCTTTATAGCTTGCAACTCCTAGTTTGAGTATAAACAAGTGGAATAACCAATTTTGGTGGCTCCACAAGCACAATACCCCTTTGGGTGTGGTGTGTAGTAGTTTTTATTTCCGCTTTCGACGAGGAGGTGCTGCCCTTCAAGCTCTTCTTATTTTGTAAAGTTCTTCTTCGAGGTAATCTTCCTTTCTTTGTTTTTTTATTATTTTTTAATATTCATTTATTTATTGTTTTCTTAGTTTAACTAATTTAGTTTAGGATCTTAGTTAAGGAGCATTAGGCTTGTTAAGGTAGCCTAGTTTAGGCTCGTCTTTAGGCTTTTCATAGCCTTGTAGAGGCTCGTTAGGCTCAACGAGGCTAACATATCATGTTCGTTCATTTAGCTATGCCTAGCATAACGTTTACTTTTTTTTGTTGTATTCGTTTGTCTAGCTTAAATCACACTTATCAATTGGATTTTCTCCTTATTCTCGTGTGGTTTTTCACTAAGGATTAAAAACGCAAACACTGTAAGTAAATCCTTATAAATTCCCTTTTTATTCACGTTTTGGGGTGTATCATGTGTCGTAATTTACTTTATTTATACAAATACATGTGCTACCACCATTATGTGATCTAATGTGTATATTTGTTTGTTGTGGTTATGTGTGGTTACGTTTTATCATTTCAGTGCAATCATTCATTTAAGGCCCATCAGTTCCTCATGGGATACGAGTTGAGCATCAGGTGCCTCATTAGATCGGCTCCATTTGATTAAGCCTTGATCTCAAGTTCATCATTCATCATGTTCATATGTTCATTATTGATATTATGTGGTTTGTGATTTAATTATATATACATATGCTCATATATGTTCCATGCACATTTTTATTGAAATAACCAATTTAACAAACTGTTTAAATGTTTAACTTAGATTCACTCGCCAACCATGGTTGACCCAAAAACCATTTTTACACATGATACAGGTGAACAGGTACGAAGAGAAGATCGGACATAGGATGGGCCTTAGTTAACAAGAAACGAATTAGTGCAATATACTTGTTATAAACATCGTCTTGTGTTTGTAATTGTTTATGTGAATTATTTGTATTGTGAGACACTTGATATGAATTAATGAATATTTAAAACAAGTAATAGCAAGTCATAAGCTCTCGAGTTAACCCAATCATGCCCCGATCACCTATTCCGCTGCCGGTCGGAGTGTGACAGAGCGAGCGTCTTGATTTTATTCGAAATTTATGCTATGCTATATAATTCCAAAAGACCTTAATTGATTTGATTATGCCAAGTGGCACAGACTACACATTGGCCAAGAAATGATAGTTAAGAATAAAAGGTCTTCTATCAGGATAGTTAAGGGAAGTTATCCTTTTATCCAGAGGTGTGGACTAGGTTCAAGCCTCCAAGGTCGTTAAGGTCCAACGTGACTGGGACCATTAATCAATCATTAAGGTACTCTTATGTTAACAATAAGGAATGTTCATACTCCTAGTAATGTGACTTGCGGAACCACACTAGCCGTCTAGGTAAAAGGACTAAGTCCTAAAACCTATTATATAGCCTTGTGATCTCGGCTGAAGTCATCAATGTGATGACAATTGACAGGCCAGCGTGCCATAGGCCAAAGTTCCACAGGCTAACGTGTCGTATGATGTCTATTAAGGACAGGCCAACGTGCCATAAATTACATTTGTTAGTGATGTAGGCCAACGTGCCATAAATTACATTTGTTAGTGATGTAGGCCAACGTACCATAAATTACATCAGTTAGTGATGTAGGCCAACGTGTCGTATGATGTCCATTAAGGACAGGACAACATGCCATAAATTAAATTTCTTAGTGTTGTAGGCCAATGTGCCATAAATTACATATGCTAGTGATGTAGGCCAATGTGTCGTATGATGTCCATTAAGGATAGGCCAACGTGCCATAAATTACATATGTTAGTGATGTAGGCCAACGTGCCATAAATTACATTTGTTAGTGATGTAGGCCAACGTGTCGTATGATGTCCATTAAGGACATGCCAACGTGCCATAAATTACATCTGTTAGTAATGTAGGCCAACATGCCATATGTTATGTCCAACGTGACAGGACAACGTGCCATATTATTATGTTCATTAGTGACAAGCCTATGAGCTACATATAATTTTCAATTATGACAATGACAGTTGTGACATTAAGATCCACTGTCTAATAATATATGGACTATGTCCAAATTGTAATTTGCCTTTGATGATCCTATTAAGACCTAGGCCAAATATAGATATGATAAGCCTAAGAGTTGTAATGTTATTCACACTAACTTAAGTAGGCAATGGATTGTTATATCCAATGTTTAAAGCCAGTATGGTTGTTATACCATGGCTAAGAGAATTTTTACTTAATGTTTAGAACCAAAGCTCCAAAGAATGGCTAACTCGGACCAGGCGCAAAGTAGCCACCGAGAGATTAGCCCTAACAAGGCTGAAAATATAGTAGTCGATAACGATGACTTCCAACCTCGCATAGATTCAGCTGTTGGAAAGGCCATGGAAAGAGCCATAGAGAAACTTAGGGAGTCGAGTGCTACTCGCTCCAGACCATTATCAATCGCACCATCCCCAGCTCATAAAGAGAGCTCAGTTCACTCTTTGAATGCGAAGAGTGAACCAAAGAAATTAGAACTTGCTGATAGGTCTCGTTCTTCAATAGACGGATGTACCTACAAATATTTTGTTTTCTGTCAACACTGGGATTTTAATGGGGAAAAAAGAGCAGTATAAGCCTTAAAATGGCTTGATGAGATGGAAACGATTATAGATATCAGAGGTTGTGCTGATAAGGATGTGGTCAAGTATGTATCACAGTCCTTCTAGGGCGATGCCCTGATTTGGTGGAAGGCCATGATCCAATCTACATGTAAAGTACACCTATACAACTTAGGATGGCCTAAGTTTGTTGATTTAGTTAAGGAAACATACTGCCCACCTCATGAGGTGGAGAAATTAGAGACATACTTTCTGACTCTTTTAATGAAGAACCTAGACTGTTGGAAGTATGTTTCTGACTTCAATTCCCTGTCAAAGTTAGTTTTATATTTAATCACCCCTGAAACCAAACACATTGCGTGTTTTATTAATGGGTTAGCACCTGAGATAAAAGTCATGGTAAAGGCTGCTCAGCCTAATACCTATAGGTCTGTTG
This sequence comes from Scalesia atractyloides, assembly GCA_947069175.1. Taxonomy (NCBI): domain Eukaryota; kingdom Viridiplantae; phylum Streptophyta; class Magnoliopsida; order Asterales; family Asteraceae; genus Scalesia; species Scalesia atractyloides. The sequence continues at coordinate 60,737,897 of CAMTDV010000007.1, read as the reverse complement.
TTGACCTATCTCTCTCCCTCACCCTTGATGTGGTGAGGTAGAAGTCAGTCAAATCAGAGACTGACGGGAAAAGGAAGAGAGAGAATGGTAACTTCCAAAGATTTAATAAGAAAAATAAAGGGAGATTTGGGTTCAAGAGAAACAAAGATAAGTCGGGTGTAACGCTGACATGTAAACATTGCAACCGTAAGCATTGAGGACAGTCTAGTATTGATCCACAAACTAGATCCTGTGGTATCTGTAAGAAAAGGGGGCATAAAACCTTAGAGTGCAAGGATCTTAAGAATGTCGTCTGCTACAACCGTATGAAAAACGGGCATGTTAAGTTCAAATGCCCCAAGAACCCCAAAGGTAATGATGCAAAGCCTGGAGAGGCAAAGAAAGGGAATGCTTGTGCCTTCTTAATGAATGCCACGGAGGCCTATAATGACAATAACGTCATAACAGGTACATTCCACATCAATGATGTATATGCTAGAGTTCTTTTCGATTCGGGTGCAGATAAATCTTTTGTTGATCATAAGTTTAGTAAACTATTAAAATTGCCCATAAGAACTTCATATATAAGAGGTAGAACTCGCTGATGGAACGTTAGAGACAGCATCATCTATTCTTGATGGATGTTCTATATCCATTAAGAATCACTCTATTCCTATATCTCATTTGCCAATGAAATTGGCAGGGTTCGATGTAGTCTTAGGCATGGATTGGTTGTCCCATAACCAAGCCCGCACTACCTGCGATAAGAAACTCATCGAAATTAAAACCCCATCTGGTGAAATGATCACCATCCCTGGAGATTCACACTACGAATTGCCAGACAAGGTGTCGTCATATAAGGCATCCAAGTGTTTGGGGAGAGGTTGTGTCATTTACCTAGCACAAGTAACTATCAATGAGCCTAAACCAAATATAGAAGACCTTCTGGTTATCTCGGAGTATTTCGATGTTTTCCATGAAGAATTACCTGGCCTACCTCCAGATAGGTAAATGGAGTTTAGAATTGATATCCTGCTTGGATCAGAACCTGTAGCTAGAGCTCCATATCGGTTAGCACCGACGGAAATGAAGGAGTTAAGAGTTCAATTAGATGAACTTTTAGAGAAAGGCTTTATCCAGCCTAGTTCATCACCTTGGGGAGCTCCAATTCTTTTTGTTAAAAAGAAAGACGGTTCAACGCGGATGTCCATTGACTACCGAGAATTGAACAAGATAACAATTAAGAACCGATATCCTTTGCCAGGATCGACGACTTGATCGATCAACTTCAAGGTGCTAGCTATTTCTCTAAGATTGATTTGAGATCAGGATATCATCAGCTGAAGGTTAGGAACTAGGATGTTTCTAAGACTGCCTTCAGGACCCGATATGGTCATTTTGAATTTCTAGTGATGCCTTTTGGGCTCACAAATGCACCTGCAGCATTCATGGATCTCATAAATAAAGTCTGCAAAACGTATTTGGATAAGTTTGTCATTATCTTCATAGAAGACATACTTATCTATTCTCGTAATAAAGTTGATCACAAGAAACACCTTCGATGCATTCTAGAATTGCTAAGGTAGGAAAAGCTTTATGCTAAATTGAATTTTGGCTTAGAGAAGTCCAATTTCTTGGACATGTTGTAAGTGAGCGTGGTATCCAAGTGGATCCCGCCAAAATAGAAGCCATAATGAATTGGGAAGTACCCAAGACCCCATCGGAGATTCGTAGTTTTCTAGGATTGGGAAGTACCCAAGACCCCATCGGAGATTCGTAGTTTTCTAGGATTGGTTGGTTACTATAGGAGGTTCATTGAGAACTTTTCAAGGATAGCCACTCCTTTGACTACCTTAACCCGTAAAAATGTTAAGTTTGTTTGGGGTCCAAAACAACAAGAATCCTTTGAGATTCTAAAACCCAAGTTGAACAATGCTCCTGTGTTATCTCTACCTGAGGGTATTGAGGATTTTGTAGTTTATTGTGATGCTTCGCACACCGGCATGGGCTGTGTGCTTATGCAAAAAGGCAAAGTAATTGCTTATGCATCACGACAATTAAAGGTGCATGAAAGGAATTACACCATCCATGATTTGGAATTGGGTGCCATTGTATTTGCACTAAAGATGTGGAGACATTACTTATATGGCACAAAGTGTATTATATACACTAACCATAAAAGTCACCAGCATCTGTTCAATCAGAAGGAATTGAACATGCGACAACGTCGTTGGATGGAAACACTTAACGATTATGATTGTGAAATTCGCTATCATCCCGGCATGGAAAATATCGTTGCTGACATCTTGAGTCGCAAGGAAAGGGTTAAGCCCATTAGAATTAACGCGAAGAGCATTCGAGCTCAGAAATTGCTTGAGTGAGAAGTTATTAGACGCGCAGAAGCAAGCCCTATTAGAGGCTAATATTCCTGATGAAGGATTAGGCAGAACTGTTGATTAGTTAGCGCCTAGAAAGGATGGAATCCTTAGATTTAATGGAAGAATCTGGGTTTCAATTTTTGGAGGACTTAGAGATCTAATCCTCCAAGAAGCACATAATACAAGATACTAAGTTCACCTAGGAGGTGACAAGATGTATCAGGATCTGAAGAAGAATTATTGGTGGATGGGTTTGAAGAAATCCATAACCACTTATATAGCTAAGTATCTGACGTGTTCACAAGTTAAGGCCGAACATCAGAAGTCGTCAAGACTTCTACAACAATTGAAAATTCCCACATGGAAATGGGAAATGGTAACTATGGACTTGATTACCAAGTTACCTAAGACCAAACATGGAAATGACACTATTTGGGTCATTGTGGATAGGTTGACTAAGTCAGCGCATTTCTTGCCAATTAAGGAAACGTATAATTTAGACAAATTGGCTAAGTTGTATGTGGACAATACCAATATCTACTGTATCTGATAGAGATACTAGATATACACATCACTTTTGGAAGAGTTTCCAACAATCTTTAGGCACAAGATTAAACTTTAGTACGGCTTACCACCCACAGAAGGATGGACAAAGTGAGCGTACTATTCAAACTTTGGAAGACATGCTTAGAGCATGTGTGATTGATTTAGGTGGAAGTTGGGATGACCACTTACCCCTAATTGTGGTGATCCTACTCATTTCAGAAACACGTGCCCTAGGTTGGTTAATATCATCAACGCTCAAGCCCAAGCAAATCCAGTTAACCGAGCGAACCAGGCAAACCCAGCACTCCCACCAGCAAGAGGGAGAGCCTACAACGTCAACACAAACCCAGTTGAGGTCAACGACGGTGCGAACGAACAACCTAACTAGTCTTTCTCCCATCATGAAGACTCAAGACTCTGTTCCAGTTGTTTATTTTATTTTTATTCCCAATCCAAGCTTTAATAAATTCCATTTCTTGTCCTGACTATTCAAATTACTATTGTCTTCAATTTGGGTAATAATGTTTCAAGATTTCATTATTTCATATTAATGCCATTAATGCAATTTATATCACGCTATGCCAATTTGTTTCATTACATGTCTTTATACATCGATTAAATTTCATGTTATACGTGTCATGAGACATCACGATGAACCCCGTCTCATCGTTTAGGGAAGTTGGGTCGTGTCTCACTTTTTCATAGACTGACCACTTCCTCATAACACATGAGAGAGGTACCGCCGTCATTTAGTCTTGCTCTCTTCGGATTCGAGATTCAAGCATAGGTTGTTGTGTTTGTTTATGTTTGGTAGATTTTAGGATGAGTCACATAGAACTAATCTTGACTTAATAACAAGGCCAATGAAAATTTGACAAGGACATGGTGGATACGCCACAGGTACTTCCTATAGTTCTTGTCTGGTTTTCAAAAGCATTGTTAGACGGTTATGGAAAGTTTTGTGTAAGTAGTGTCAATCTCAATTTGGGTAACGATGTGATTGATATTTCATTTTGTGATGTAACTTTATCATTATGACGCTTCGATTTTCTCAAAACCCCTTATCATGAGACAATATCCAGTTAGCCATCTCCGTGTTACAACACTTTTCATTTTTACCTTAGGCATCAAAAAGCGATTTATGTAGCAGGGTATTCAACCCTTACTAGGAACGTTACCGCCTCAATCAAAATCCACACTTCACACTCACCTGGTTATGTATATCCTTAGCGTCATCGAGATTTTTATTACTTAGCATACTCGAGATCCAATCTATAAGAAACCCTATTAACTAACCCTCAAGAACGGTTCCCTCCTAATTTTGGAACAAAATTCCTAAAAGTAGGGGAGACAGTAACATCCGCCAAAAACGGGTATCCAGAAGTCCGACCCACTTTGAAATCCGGATCCTAACCTTTAGACTTCGAAAATTTTCACGAAATAAATAACAGTTGAAAGATTTTACTCTTTAATTTAATTCATTTATCGACTTCTTTATTTATTAATTTAATTTAATTAATATGACAATTAAAATCATTAATAAAATCTAGTTAGTTTTGTTAGGTTTTAAAGTGAGTTTTAAGGTAATATGAGTTAGTAGCCAAGTTAGTTCGGATAGTAGAGTTAAGGGGTCTGATTTGTAACATTTCAAAACTTTAAATTTAAAAAAGAAATATAAAATAGTGGACCAAGGATTCGAACCCGGGTCTCACCAACAAACAAAACAGTTGAGCCACTCCACCACATCAAACCTTTGTTAAAATTTCCATTTCCAAAATCCTTAAAAACTGCAATCCCTTTTAAATTACCTTTACCCCCCAGATGTTAAAGAGCTAAATGGTTACCTCCTAATTTCGGGATGAATTTTCCAAAAGTAGGGAGACTATAACATTCGTAAAAAAAATGAATGAATCCTAAAACCCGACCTGTTTTTGTACCTTGATCAGTTTTCATATTCCACGTAATTTTGTTTAATGTTTAAGCAATAAAATGTCTTGGATTCTATGTTTTGATCATACATGTTATCATATCTGGTGAATTATAGTCTTATACATGTTTTAGACAACCTTGTAAATTCATTTCCATGTATTTTGAAGCAACCCTCTATATCTCAAGGTCTAAAACTAAGGTTTTCCTTAAGTTAATCAAAAACTTTGGAGACCTCGTGAACATACCTAACACATCACATCCTAACATTCTTATCATTCGAACTTCATTATATACATGCCTTAAGATAGGACATTGTGTTTTGGAGAGTTTAGATGTAAATGATCGCAAGTAAAAAGCTCTACACGTCGTATTCTTAGTTTTGTCATAAGATGACTTTCGGGTGACTTTCTTGCTAACGTTTCTCCATCCTTGAGCTATCATTCTGGTCCATTCAAAGCTATAAGATATACTTGGTATACTAAGGATCAAGTAGGTTCAAATGGTGCATAAAATTGAGCTCCAGCGTAACGGGAATCACAAACACAAGTTTTAGAACATAACCCTCGACCCGCATCAAGACCCAAGGTTTAAACCCAATTCTCAACACCATGGATGTTGGATTACTCTCTTCCGTATGATAGTACTCTGAAAATAATGAACGTAGGCAAAAACTATGCGCGAAACGGAGTTATAACGAAGCGGGAATCGCGAAAACAAGTTTGGTGTTTGTTGCTGATTTGAAAGATGCGAAAATCTTGTTTTAAAGTTAACCCACATCGCCCCAATCACCATTTTGTGCTCCATTTCACACCTATAAATACCCTTGCTTGTTTCTTTATAGCTTGCAACTCCTAGTTTGAGTATAAACAAGTGGAATAACCAAATTTGGTGGCTCCACAAGCACAATTCCCCTTTGGGTGTGGTGTGTAGTAGTTTTTATTTCCGCTTTCGACGAGGAGGTTCTACCCTTCAAGCTCTTCTCATTTTGTAAAGTTCTTCTTCGAGGTAATCTTCCTTTCTTTGCTTTTTATTATTATTTTAATAATATTAATTTATTTATTGCTTTCTTAGTTTAATTAATTTAGTTTAGGATCTTAGTTAAGTAGCATTAGGCTCGTTAAGGTAGCCTAGTTTAAGATCGCCTTTAGGCTTTTCATAGCCTTATAGAGGCTCGTTAGGCTCAACGAGTCAAACATATCATGTTCGTTCATTTAGCTATGCCTAGCATAACGTTTACTTTTTTTTTGTTGCATTCGTTGTCTAGCTTAAATCACACTTATCAATTGGATTTTCTCCTTATTCTCGTGCGGTTTTTCACTAAGGATTAAAAACGCAAACACTGTGAATGAATCCTTAAAAATTCCCTTTTTTATTCACGTTTTTGGGTGTATCATGTGTCGTAATTTACTTTATTTATACGAATACGTGTGCTACCACCATTATGTGATCTAATGTGAATATTTGTTTGTTGTGGTTATGTGTGGTTACATTCTATCATTTCAGTGCAATCATTCATTTAAGGCCCATCAGTTCCTCGTGGGATACGAGTTGAGCATCAGGTGCCTCAATAGATCGTCTCCGTTTGAATGAGCCTTGATCTCAAGTTCATCATTCAACATGCTCATATGTTCATCGTTGATATTATGTGATCTAATATGTATATTTGTTTGTTGTGGTTATGTGTGGTTACATTTTATCATTTCAGTGCAATCATTCATTTAAGGCCCATCAGTTCCTCGTGGGATAAGAGTTGAGCATCAGGTGCCTCATTAGATCGGCTCCGTTTGATTGAGCCTTGATCTCAAGTTCATCATTCATCATGTTCACATGTTCATTGTTGATATTATGTGGTTTGTGATTTAATTTTATATACATATGCTCATATATGGTCCATGCACATTTTTATTGAAATAACCAATTTAACAAACTGTTTAAATGTTTAACTTAGATTCACTCGCCAACCTTTGTTGACCCAAAAACCATTTTTACACATGATACAGGTGAACAGGTACGAAGAGAAGATTGGACATAGGATGGGCCTTAGTTCACAAAAAACGAATTAGTGCAATATACTTGTTATAAACATCGTCTTGTATTTGTAATTGTTTATGCGAATTATTTGTATTGTGAGACACTTGATATGAATTAATGAATATTTAAAACAAGTAATAGCAAGTCATAAGCTCTCGAGTTAACCAATCATGCCCTGATCAACTATTACGCTGCGGGTCGAGGTGTGACAGATTGGTATAAGAGCTATTGACTTTAGGGATGTAGAATAGGTTATTAGACCCTTAGAACCTATACTTTAGTAAACTAGGACCTATGTGCTTATGTGATTTCATGTTTTGTTTGACTTATGATTTGCTATTGCCCAGACATTTAAATTCCTTTCATTTCACACAGAAACGCATGCAAGCAATCTCTTTGTTACTTGATTATGTGATACGTGCAATGTGTTATAATTATGTCATGAAGTCTACATATATGTTACATATATACATATCACTCCACCTGAAATGTACCATACGAAACTTATGAAACCCTTATTTATAAGTTCTCGATTTCCTTTAAATTTTCGAAACATTTCTCTTCATTTTCCAAATACTTATTTTTATATTATTCGAACTTTTGTGATGTTTTTTTCGTTTTCAAAATTTATCAAGGTGAGTTCATATGACGGGCATGTAGTAACTGGAAGGGTTCAAGTACCAGTAGTCGGGATGTCCTGTCTAGGAATGGCATTCGTATAAATCCGAATTAACGGACGAGATAGTCTACCTGGGGACTACTGATGAGAGTACGAAGGACCTATTAGGCCAAAGCATGCCACACCAAACATCGTGTGAACCAACCCCACTTTGAGGTGTCACCGTCTCCACACCTGGATGCACTCCTACTTTCATACGTTACATTCACATTTCTTGATTTTCTCCGGGTTTTAGTGTACGGTACCAGGCTAACACATGCGAACCATACGAAATCCCGGTAATCATGGGGGCCCACATGATTACGAAGGTGAAGTATGGCGGCATGCAAGGCCCAATTACGAGCAAAGCCCAAGAACACTTTAAAAGTGTTGTGTTATCATAAGTTATTGTTTTCAAATACACCCCTAAAGTTTTCATTTTATCATATGTTTATATTTTTTTTCGCATCCCTGCTAGCAAATCCATCAACAGAATCTCACATCCTCGTTTGCATGAATTCCTGTAGATGTCCTTTAGAATCTCACATCCAAGTGGATCCCGCCAAAATAGAAGCCATAATGAATTGGGAAGTACCCAAGACCCCATCGGAGATTCGTAGTTTTCTAGGATTGGGAAGTACCCAAGACCCCATCGGAGATTCGTAGTTTTCTAGGATTGGTTGGTTACTATAGGAGGTTCATTGAGAACTTTTCAAGGATAGCCACTCCTTTGACTACATTAACCCGTAAAAATGTTTAGTTTGTTTGGGGTCCAAAACAACAAGAATCCTTTGAGATTCTAAAACCCAAGTTGAACAATGCTCCTGTGTTATCTCTACCTGAGGGTATTGAGGATTTTGTAGTTTATTGTGATGCTTCGCACACCGGCATGGGCTGTGTGCTTATGCAAAAAGGCAAAGTAATTGCTTATGCATCACGACAATTAAAGGTGCATGAAAGGAATTACACCATCCATGATTTGGAATTGGGTGCCATTGTATTTGCACTAAAGATGTGGAGACATTACTTATATGGCACAAAGTGTATTATATACACTAACCATAAAAGTCACCAGCATCTGTTCAATCAGAAGGAATTGAACATGCGATAACGTCGTTGGATGGAAACACTTAACGATTATGATTGTGAAATTCGCTATCATCTCGGCATGGAAAATATCGTTGCTGACGCCTGGAGTCGCAAGGAAAGGGTTAAACCCATTAGAATTAACGCCAAGAGCATTCGAGCTCAGAAATTGCTTGAGTGAGAAGTTATTAGACGCGCAGAAGCAAGCCCTATTAGAGGCTAATATTCCTGATGAAGGATTAGGCAGAACTGTTGATTAGTTAGCGCCTAGAAAGGATGGAATCCTTATATTTAATGGAAGAATCTGGGTTTCAATTTTTGGAGGACTTAGAGATCTAATCCTCCAAGAAGCACATAATACAAGATACTAAGTTCACCTAGGTGGTGACAAGATGTATCAGGATCTGAAGAAGAATTATTGGTGGATGGGTTGAAGAAATCCATAACCACTTATGTAGCTAAGTGTCTGACGTGTTCGCAAGTTAAGGCCGAACATCAGAAGTCGTCAAGACTTCTACAACAATTGAAAATTCCCACATGGAAATGGGAAATGGTAACTATGGACTTGATTACCAAGTTGCCTAAGACCAAACATGGAAATGACACTATTTGGGTCATTGTGGATAGGTTGACTAAGTCAGCGCATTTCTTGCCAATTAAGGAAACGTATAATTTAGACAAATTGGCTAAGTTGTACGTGGACAAGATTGTGTCCCTACATGGTGTACCAATGTCTATTGTATCTGATAGAGATACTAGATATACACATCACTTTTGGAAGAGTTTCCAACAATCTTTAGGCACAAGATTAAACTTTAGTACGGCTTACCACCCACAGACGGATGGACAAAGTGAGCTTACTATTCAAACTTTGGAAGACATGCTTAGAGCATGTGTGATTGATTTAGGTGTAAGTTGGGATGACCACTTACCCCTAATAGAATTCTCCTACAATAATAGTTATCATACAAGCATCAGATTGCTTCTTATGAGGCCTTGTATGGGAGAAAGTGTCGAATGCCTGTGTGTTGGGCAGAAGTTGGGGAAGCCCAACTATCAGGACCTGAATTTGCCTTGGAAAACATGGATAAGATTGTACAAATTCGTGATCGACTCAAAGCTGCCCGTGATAGACAAAAGAGCTATGCTGACAAGAGGCGTAAACCTCTTAAGTTCCAAGTAGGGGATAAAGTCATGCTGAAAGTATCACCTTGGAAAGGTGTAATGAGATTCGGAAAGAAGAGCAAGCTGAGCCCAAGATATATAGGGCCATTCGAGATAGTCCAATGTGCTGGCACTGTAGCTTATAAGCTTAAGCTACCAGAGGAGCTTAGTGGAATTCATGATGTGTTCCACATATCTAATCTTAAGAAATGTCTAGCCAGTAAGTCGCTAGTATGACAAATGGCAAAATAACCGGTAATTCCGTACAATTTAATCACTAAATTCATATTATAATCTCATGCATAGTTATCGTAATTTAATTACGTAATTGAGTCGTACATCATTAGGACAAGTAAATCTTGTCATAACATATACTAGTTTCCGTTACGACGAGAAACAGACCAAAACAATGCCCTAAAAGTGTTGGTAGAAAGTGTTGGGCGCACCAATTGCGGTGACACTAACTGTGTCGGAAACGAATCAGAACAAGGAATAACGACATGTTAATGCCATACCTGAGTCCATATATAAATGAAAACACATATTTGAGAACAACTATTACAAAAATACATAACTTTCCGGTATAACGCCTAAATTGCAAAATTGTCCGTTTCGACCAAAAAGGCGACAAATGGCGATTTGTCAGCAAGACTAATTCGGTGGATTCCGGATGTCAAGATAAGAATAAAACAATGTTAAACATCCTAAAATAATGTGAGAATAGCAAAAATGCACAAAAAACATCGTTTCCGGTCATTCGGCAAACTGAGCGATCTAGCGACATATCCGTCCTCCGAAAATTATTTTGGAGAATCTTATGGATTAAATGCCATATAAATACACACTAAACACAAGTCTTATGCTTAAGATGCTAGAAGATTAACCCTAATTACCATACTTATTATAATTACCAAAATATCTCAATTTTCAACATGTGGTAAAAATGAAATTTACACTTTACCCCCCCCCCATGATTCACGGCTACAAGTGGGCCCCCACACCACTTGATTTTGTTGAAAAACTTTGTTCTTAAGTATGGGGTGTTAGATATGGATGGACTTGAAATATTAGATGTATATATCATGACTTCCCCCAAATAATTCATCATTTTTCACAACCAAAAAAAGTGCAACATATTCTCCTTCCTTTTCCGCTCTTGGTCACGGCTACATATCACCACCACACACCACAATTTTGCCACCACAAAGCACCACTTTTTATACACTTTGAAGCCTAATCAAGTCTACTAAAGAAGCTTGCATGGCTAGAGATCATTAGGGCTTCCTAAGGAGCTTTCTTTTCTTCTAAATCTTCAAGGAACTTGTGCACCCATTGTGAGCTAAACTCCTCCATAATCTAGCTTATTTTTATGCTTAGATTATTAGTGTACAAGTTGATCATCTTGAAAACAAGAAAAGATACATCAAAAACCCTAAAACACAACATAATAATAACACTAAATATTGTTTATTTTGTGTTGATTATATGTTTATATGATTGTTAGATTGCATGTTGAAGTTGTTTATGTTAAAAATGTGATATAAAAGTTGGATGATCTTGTGTGATTTAGTATAAAAGTGAAGATTTGAACTTATTAAGGTTTAAATCTAAACAAGATCATCAACTACATCATCCATGAAAAATACTACAACTTAATAATAATTTTTATACATATGAATGATTTTTATAAGAAGTAAACATATGTATGTAAGTTGTAAGCACCTTAAAAATGTGTAATAATCAAGGGGTTAAGTGCATGAACTTGTTTAAATAACATGCTAAAGTATTGATTTGAAAAGGCTAATAAATATTAAAAACCCACTTGATTTACTAACATTTTAAACCATAAAAAGTCATGGATGGTGATATTTAGATGATGTAAAATAAATATTAGATGGTTTGTTGATGATGATTATGAGCTTGAACAGGTTTTGAATACATTTTTGAAACGTGGAAAACGCCATAGTTTAGGGGAAACTATGGCGAAATTTTCTAAGAATCTAATCGCGATTAAAACATGATTAGTGGGACTAAACGCGATTAGTAACCTAAATCGTCATTAAGTGGACTCTAATGACAAAGGTTATCTCTAAATAACCAAGTGTTCAAACAAAGCTACAAATATATATTTATATGTAAAAATAAATGCTTTTACAAATATATATTTATATGTAAAAATAAATGCTTTTACAAATATATATTTTTACTTGGAAATAATACAAGTGTCTATATATATTTATACAATTGTTGCCAATAAAATTGTATGTGTACATATATGTATTGTATGTGTGTGTATTAAAAACTTAGGGTATTCACAATAAAATACCCAATCTTATACAAAATACAAACACTTGAACAATACACCATGTATTAGTAACATAATAAATATATTCTTGTTAAGCGTCGAAACAATGAATCGGACAATTAAAGCAATGTGAACAATAGGCGGACATTCAATATTACACCGTCGCGTCGACGATCAACGGGTGAACCGCCGGCAAGAAAGGTCGCTATGACAACGAGCGATCCGCGATGAAAATGAGCATATAATGAACGACACCAACGACGAGTCTGAATATATTTAGACGTTCAACATATATATATATATATATATATATATATATATATATATATATATATATATATATATATATATATATATGTTATCGAAACCAAAATCCGGAAAGTTAAGTATATAGAAAGTTAGAAAAATTATAAGAAATACTTATAATAAAAATGGGCTTATGTTCATATACATTTGGGCTAGGCCAAATTGTGAAAATCATATATTGGGCCCAAATTCCATAATAGTTATGGATGAGGCCCATAACTAATAAAGGCCCAAAAACATATAAAAATACATGGGCTAGGCCCAAAGACATAAAATACATGGGCTAGGCCCAATGACATAAAAACATGGGCTAGGTCCAAAGACATAAAATACATGGGCTAGGCCGAAAGACATAAAATACATGGGCTAGGCCGAAAGACATAAAATACATAGGCTAGGCCCAATATAGAACATGGGCTAGGCCCAATGACAAGAAAACATGGGCTAGGCCCAAAGGCATAGATGACATGGGCTAGGCCCAATGACAAGAAAACATGGGCTAGGCCCAATGACATGTGAAGGGAAGGCCCAGTTCACACATTGTTTGAAAACAATAATATATATATATATAAGAAATATATAAAACAATATTCATCAAACAAACAAACTACCAACACTATGATAATATTTTAAGTTGTTCAATCATAACAAAGAAACACATAACAAGAATTCAAGATGAACAACGAGTACAAGTTCCATTGAGACTTGGGTGTCTAATGAAACTAATACGCATGTAGGTTACATATGCACGGACACCGATTGATAAGTAGTACGACTTAAACGGAATGCAAAACTATGAGTTCATGTCCCTCCTTTCAATTATTTCAAGTTTTGTTTTAAACTATCGAGTGGAAATACATGTCATGTCAAAACAGTATGTTAGCTATGGGTTAGTAGATAACAGATCACTGTACGTAAGTAGGATGATGACAATAGTAACCATTAATCACTTAGTGACCAAGGTGCAAAAGAAGTAGATCTATTGAGTTTGAGACCCGCTCCACTCCTGGTTGGTATACTCTTTGGAGTGCTTTTGTGATCCCAATGATGTCAAAGTAGTCTCGGTTTGGTTACTTACTTATGGCACAAGTATGTCAGGGTGCTCACGACACACTGATAGATCCTTAAATAACTCATTGATGCTAATAACATACTTGGATTACAATACCGGTTTTCAAGGATGACATTTTGATACGAAAACATTAAACTACGTGAACTCGCCAACTTTATGTTGACTTTTTAAAATTACATGTATTTCAGGACGAAGGACTTGAGCTGGTGATGGGATCCGGGTATGGGATTTGTCAAGACAACGATGTACTACCTTTTGGAGGGTTTGCCTTTTATATCCCAACCTCGTTTGGGTATATAGAGGTCAAAGCCTCAACATGAATTTGTGATGAAAACAATATCCCATTTTGGAACCTGTGTTAAAAAAAAACTATGTCTGTAAGTGGTAAACTGAGACAGATAACTATGTGATTTCACCTTTTGATGGTTGTAATATCGGAACAAAACTTATGAATGGCATGCATCGTTGTTAATTTATAATGTTTACTATATTGGATGCAATGATTACCTAATAGTCACACACTTGCGCTTCCGCTACGACCAGGGTGTGACAGGTTGGTATCAGAGCTCCGATTGTAGTGAACCGGGGAAAACTTTTATTTAAAGTTTGGTCTACAATCACCAGGGGCTCACACATGAAAACGATGTTTAAAACATAACAGAAATGTTTTGGGAATTATAACAAGATAACAAAAAGGTTTTCATTGTGTCACGATAACACGAGGATCTATCACACGAGCTCAACTGTAAGTAATGAGGAGGATCAATACATGATTAGTCTATGAGAAATAGACACATTACATAATAAGGCTATGTATCATGGACACATTACAAAAGATAGAAATCCTGGCTAGATAGGATTTTATGTGATTATGTATATATATATATAATTTATTTATATATGTGTTGTATGGAATATTTGCCAAGAACGAAATACCTTCGACTACGGATATTATTATTATTATCCTTGACTCGCACAATGAGAATATCGACCTCGTGTCTATTATGGAGCTTATGCGAGCGTGGTTCCTAAGTGAGACCTTAGGATTGATTTCACATGAGGTGGTTGCTTTTCCCGCGGATGCGGAGATGCCTGGCTTCGGTAGTGACGAAGAGGCGGAGGTGGCAGCCTTGGATGACAATTGTATTACATATTAATCATGAATGATGACACTCTTGTCCAGACAAGGAAGGTAAAGTACTCATCTTGAAGGTGCCCTCCGGTTGCTATTGTTTCAAATTCTCTCTATTTCTAAATTTGTCTAACGATGTGCCTTTCGCGAGTAATGTCAAGGGATAATAGCACGTGGACCATCACGAAGGTTCCTTATATGTTGAAGGTATGTGGACAATAGCGTCATCTCTCTGACTGATCTTCGTCTTTGAACGGTAGAACACTAGGGTGACCATGCAAGGCAATTTATTATTACGGGGGCCCACGTAATAATAACTTGCAGTGGATGAGAATCTTGGTGGACTATGCGGTTCAAGTTAAAGATCACTACTCATTCGAAATTGTAAATTTGTTCGGGTTTCTATCTAGTGGGACGCTAAACGGGGTGGTTGTTGTAACACCCTACGATACAGAATCAACACACGTATTTGTTCACATCTAACGTTCGATCTATATCACGAGTCGATTGAGACTAGTAATCTAAACAGACAAAACTGGTTAGCCACCCAAGGAGGATATTTCCTCAACGGCCTAGAGTTCTTGTACATGGGTTGGTTCCATGGTGTCTTTGGTACCTCATCTTATTTATTGGAAAGAGATTACACTAAACTCCGTCGTTTGACATTTGTCTTATTCCAAGGGATGGTATGGCACGAACCATGCTTCAACACTCCCATTGCATTCTATTCGATATCTTTGGAAATTACAACAATCTAGCCGGAGCTCGTGGAGCTAAAGGGATATCAACGCATTCTTCACACGGGTTGGTCTGGCGAAGGATTTGTTTTTCCTACTTTGGACGATCAAGGTCCACGAAGTATGGAATACATGCTATAAGGTTGGAGACGACCGTTAGGTTTCTCCTCCTTAACGAGTTATTTTCTTTCCACTTAGACACATGGCCGATACACGCATGAGGCTCATGGTAGACTATATTTATCCAAATATATTTCTAGCTTCTCTTAATCTTGGGTATTAAGAAGAAACAAGGCGCCAAAAGGAAGGCCTACACCCAAAAGGGGTTAGTTAATCCATGACTTACTAGGTAAGCCGAACTGGAGTTCTTATGGAAGGATATACGGTTGCGAAAACCGTACGACACGAGGGTAACTTAGTCGACACTAGTGACAAAACTGGTGGCACCGGTAGTTCAAATGGTTCGGATCCCGATAGATTGGGAACGAGTGGCAGTGCTACACCTGAAGGTGCGATCATACAAGGTTGTAAATTCTAAGGCTTTTCTAGACTGTAAGCCGCGAGACCTCACTGGTGCGAGAGGTGCGGTAGGTTATGTCAGCTAAATAAAGACAACGAAGTCGGTTAGCAGTGCGAGTAAATGCACTCCTTAGTAAACGATTAGGTAAACAAAGAGTCTCCTGCTGAATGCAGCATTACCTTGGTGAAATCCTCCAGTAGAAACTTTAAGGAGTGATACTACGAAGAGGTCATCATGGGGAGGACTCAGATTCTTATGCAAGAAGAGTATTACTCGCTGATTGGAATTCCAAGGGTAGAAACAGGATCCTAGAACTCGATCATGATTGCAGCCGGCGTTGTTGGTTACACTCGACGCTTTCACGATCTCTCAAGGGTTATTCCATACTTGGGAACACATGAAATCAAACGCATTGAGCGCTACATTTGGGGTTTAGCATCTAGAACCAAAACATGACCACATTATCCCATCCTACCTTCGTCACTCAAACAATAACTCCCGCTATTAGTCTCAACAAGGATGCGGTGAGAATGGGAAATTATCAAGGAAATGCATGTGAAATCTACTAGCAACGGGAAGCGAAAGGTAACTCCCGTGATGATAGAAACGAAGGCAATTGCTAGCACCAAGAAATATGCCAATAACTTGCTGAAATCCTAAAAGTGATAAGTGAAAACTTCCTCAAGAGGGCACTTGCAAAAGTGCCAAGAGTAGAAGTGTGGTAAATAAAGACACATAACAGAAATAAATAAGTTAGTAAGACTCAACCAAGAACAAGGATGTTAAGTGTGGCATGAAGGCCACTTCAAACATGAACGTCTCAAGAATGAATCAGGCAAGTGAATTAAAGTATGGGTGAGCAGAAACTATGGATACCCCACAAGATCCTGATGTCGTCATGCATGCATTCTACTCTACATTCATTATGTGTCAATTCTTTTGGTACCAACACCATGCTTAGCTAGTGTCTTTAGATGTTGAGCTTATACACGAATTAGAGTCTTGTAAGTTAGACACGTTATCAAGTTAGCTAATGGAGAATTAGCGTTAGACTCGTCTCGTCGATACGAATCCAATGATTTATAATGTCAATTTTTTTCCTAAAAATGACACGATTCTAACCATGCAATCGGTTTATAAAATTGTTTATGGATAACTTCCTACTTTTTTCGGGTTCAACTCGGAACAGTACCCAATTCGAAACAATAATCCGAGATGGTAATCCGAATCGCTATCCGAGAGGGTGATCCGAGATGGGAATCCGTCTAAAATGAGATATCCGAGACGTAATTTGGAAAAGTAATCCAAGATGGTCCGAAAGCAATACCAAAGATCCGAGATACACTGTTTTGATCACTGAGTCATGGGGAATCATTAAAAGGTCACTGACACGTTTCCATCAACCAACATCTCGCATCCATCTTGTTGGATACCTGTGCCAATTCTAGTTCATCTCCATAGAATTCAAAATATACTTGACCTAGATACAAGTAAGATAGACGTTCCCTCATTCTATAGGATTTGCCAATGGTAAATTAGTCAAAGTCAGGGGAAGTTATAAAAGGATGCACCTCGTAACTTGGAAAACGAGAATTTAATATCGATCGTTTACATGTTTACATGGGTTGTTACGACGTAGCTTTTGGCATAGACTTGTTGACGTATAACCGAGCGGAAGCAGGTTGTCCTGAGAAAACTATTTGCATCCCCCGCCCTTACGAATCATTAAGTGCATGAAGGCCAGAAATGCCTACAGAAGGTTGCATAGCCGTTCTAACTTATATAATCAACAAGGAAACTAAGGAGCCAAAAATTGAAGGAAATAACCATTGTGAAGGAATTCCCTCGAAGTCTTTCCATCAGACTTGTCTGGATTACCTCCGCAACGACACGCCAATTTTCGCATTGGTTTGGTGCCAGGAGCAGCACCAGTAGCGAAGCCTCCATACCGATTAGCTCCGTCATAAATGCAAAGGCTATCTACACGACTTCAAAAGTTGTTAGCCAAAGGGGCTCATTAGAACGAGTTCCTCGCCATGGGGAGCGCCAATGCCTTTGTCGAAGAGAAGGATGGAACTTACCTAATGTGCATAGGCTACCTGGAACTAAACAAGTTAACCATCAAGAATCCGTACCCATTACCACGGATCGATGATCTGTTCTATCAGTTTCAAGGGTTGAGTTTTTACTCAAAAATTGATTTAAGATCCGGATATCATCAGCTGAGAATCCAAGAGGAAAGTATTCCTAAGACAGCGTTTAGGACTCGTAACGGTCATTACGAGTTCCTTGTTATGCCTTTTGGCCTAACAAACGCCCCTACAGTATTCATGGATTTGTTGAACCGGGTATGTAAGCCATACCTTGACAAGTTTATGATCGTCTTCATAGATGATATTCTGATATACTCATGAACCAAGGAAGAACACGAACAACACCTGAGAACTATTTTGGAGTTCCTGAAGAAGAAGCAATTATATGCCAAGTTCTCAAAATGCGAATTTTAGATTCGTGAAGTACAATTTCTCGGACACGTGGTGAACGAGAACGGAATACATGTTGACCCTTCAAAGATTGAGGCTATAAGGAACTGGACCATGCCAAGAACCCCCATAGAAATATGACAATTCCTAGGATTAGTGGTATATTAGAGGAGATTTACTGAGAATTTCTCCAAGGTTGCTCAGCCACTAACCTCGCTTACCCAAAAGGATAGAAAGTTTGATTGGGGAGAAAAACAAGAATCGGTGTTCCAAGTGTTGAAAGATAAACTATGTAAAGAACCAATACTATCACTCCCGGACGGTACCGATGACTTTGTGGTGTACTATGATGCGTCGCATCAAGGCTTGGGTTGCGTGTTAATGCAACGTGAAACAGTCATCGCGTGCGCGTCATGTCAGCTGAAAGTTCATGAAAGGAATTATACCACACATGACCTAGAATTAGGCGTAGTGGTATTTGCCTTGAAAATCTGGCGTCATTATTCATTTGGCACTAAGTGTACCATATTCACGGATCACAAAAGTCTTCAACATATATTCATTCAAAAGGAACTGAATATGCGCCAACAACGATGGGTGGAACTGTTGAATGACTATGATTGTGAGATCAAGTATCACCCGGGCAAAGCAAATGTTATAGCAGATGCTTTGAGCAGAAATGAATGGGAAGGATCTGGATTCCCTATTATGGTGAGTTGCAAGACTTGGTGGTGGATGAAGCACACAAGTCCAAGTACTCGATACACCCAGGATCGGACAAAATGTACCAGGATCTGAGGGAATATTATTGGTGGCCTAATCTCAAGGGAGATATTGCGACCTATGTTGGGAAATGCCTAACTTATGCAAAGGTCAAGGCCGAATAACAAAAACCATCTGGGTTATTACAACAACCTGAGATCCCGGTTTGAAGTGGGAACAGATATCAATGAATTTCATTACGAAATTACCACGGACCTCTCGGTCATGACATGATCTGGGTTATCATTGATCGATTAACCAAATCAGCTCACTTCGTACCCATCCATGAGAAAGACAGTACGGAGAAACTAGCTGAACTGTACCTCAAGGAAATTGTGGCACGTCATGGTGTGCCAATCTCGATAATCTCTGATAGAGATGGTCGTTTTGTGTCACGGATCTGGCAATCATTTCAAAATTCATTTGGTTCTCGCTTGGATTTAAGTACAGCCTTTCATCTGCAGACCGATGGTCAAAGCGAGCGAACCATCCAGACATTAGAAGACATGCTTCGGGCCTGTTTGATGGATTTAGGCAGAAACTGGGATACTCATTTACCGTTGGTAGAGTTTTCCTACAATAACAGTTCTCACACTAGTATTAAGGCCGCGCCATTCGAAGCACTATACGGACGAAAGTGCCGATCGCCATTATGTTGGGCGGAAGTCGGTGACAGACAACTCATTGGTCCCGAATTAGTACAAGAGACCACATACAAGATATTTAAGATCCGTTAGCGCATCAAAGCAGCCCGAGATAGACAAAAGAGCTATGCGAATCGAAGACGTAACCCTTATCCTTCGAGGTTGGATACAAAGTATTGTTAAAGGTCTCACGTTGCAAAGGCGTAGTTAGATTCGGAAGCGCGGAAAGCTCAACCCGAGATATATCGGACCTCTCGAAATTCTGGAAAAGATTGGTACAGTGGCGTACAAGTTAAAACTGCCAGAGGAACTCAATAATGTACATGACACACTTCATGTGTCCAATCTGAAGAAAAGTCCGACAAATGACACAATTATCTTTCCAGCGGATGAGATTCATGTTGATGACAAATTACAATTCACCAAAGAACCAGTGGAAGTCAGGACTGGAAGGTCCAAAAGACAAGAAGAAGCCAAATCAAACTGGTGAAGGTTCGCTGGAATTCACGTCACGGTCCCGAGTATACGTGGGAGCGTGAAGATCAAATCAAGTCCAAATTCCCCACCTGTTCGAGAAGACTCCTTCAGTGGATGCCTCAAGCTAAATTTCGGGATGAAATTCTTTTTAACAGGGGGAGTATGTGACAAATGGCAAAAAACCGGTAATTCCGTACAATTTAATCACTAAATTCATATTATAATCTCATGCATAGTTATCGTAATTTAATTGCGTAACCGAGTCGTACGTCATTTGGACAAGTAAATCTGGTCATAACATATATTGGTTTCCGTTACGACGAGAAATAGACCAAAACAATGCCCTAAAAGTGTTGGGCGCACTAATTGCGGTGACACTAACTGTGTCTGAAACACGCTGAAACGAATCAGAACAAGGAATAACGGCATGTTAATGCCATACCTGAGTCCATATACAAATGAAAACACATATTTGAGAACAACTATTACAAAAATACATAACTTTCCGGTATAACGTCTAAATTGCAAAATTGTCCGTTTCTACCAAAAAGGCGACAAATGGCGATTTGTCCGCAAGACTAATTCGGAGGATTCCGGATGTCAAGATAAGAATAAAAAATGTTAAACATC
The DNA here is from genome assembly GCA_947069175.1 of Scalesia atractyloides. Lineage (NCBI taxonomy): Eukaryota > Viridiplantae > Streptophyta > Magnoliopsida > Asterales > Asteraceae > Scalesia > Scalesia atractyloides. The sequence goes on along the minus strand of CAMTDV010000007.1, from coordinate 60,717,058 downwards.
CTAAAATAATGTGAGAATAGCAAAAATGCACAAAAGACATCGTTTCCGGTCGTTCGGCAAACTGTGCACAACTTGACCGGAAAGCGGCCGATCGTCGAAACGACGAATATTTTAGTGGCCGATAGGCTCATCCGGGTGTCTAGTGAACTAGTTAAGCCTTATTTGGAACTCGGAATCCATTCAACTAACATGAGGTCACGGAAACACAACTTTCGGAAAAGTTCAATGGCGGATCTTAAAAGTGCCGATATGGATCGAACGGTCGAACGAAAGACATATCCGCCATCCTAACTTATCGTATATTTGTCTAGCGAACTGATCATGAATATTTCTGAATCGGAAATGCACTAATTTCACACCATATTAGTTGTGGTAGTCGAAAACAAAGGCTTCCGGTAAAAATATATAGTTCCGTTTATTAGCGAATATTTCGACGATGAGCGATCTAGCGACATATCCGTCATCCGAAACTTATTTTGGAGAATCATATGGATTAAATGCCATATAAATACACCCTAAACACAAGTCTTATGCTTAAGATGCTAGAAGATTAACCCTAATACCATACTTATTATAATTACCAAAATATCTCAATTTTCAACATGTGGTAATAATGAAATTTACACTTTACCCCCCCCCTCATGATTCACGGCTACAAGTGGGCCCCCACACCACTTGATTTTGTTGAAAAACTTTGTTCTTAAGTATGGGGTGTTAGATACGGATGGACTTGAAAGATCAGATGTATATATCATGACTTCCCACAAATAATTCATCATTTTTCACAACCAAAAAAAGTGCAACATATTCTCCTTCCTTTTCCCCTCTTGGTGACGGCTACATATCACCACCACACACCACCATTTTGCCACCACAAAGCACCACTTTTTATACCCTTTGAAGACTAATCAAGTCCACTAAAGAAGCTTGCATGGATGGGGATCATTAGGGCTTCCTAAGAGCTTTCTTTTCTTCTAAATCTTCAAGGAACTTGTGCACCCATTGTGAGCTAAAATCCTCCATAATCTAGCTTATTTTTATGCTTAGATTATTAGTGTACAAGTTGATCATCTTGAAAATCAAGAAAAGATACATAAAAAACCCTAAAACACAACATAATAATAACACTAAATATTGTTTATTTTGTGTTGATTATATGTTTATATGATTGTTAGATTGCATGTTGAAGTTGTTTATGTTAAAAATGTGATATAAAAGTTGGATGAACTTGTGTGATTTAGTATAAAAGTGAAGATTTAAACTTGTTAAGGTTTAAATCTAAACAAGATCATCAACTACATCATCCATGAAAAATACTACAACTTAATAATAATTTTTATACATATGAATGATTTTTATAAGAAGTAAACATATGTATTTAAGTTGTAACCATCTTAAAAATGTGTAATAATCAAGGGGTTAAGTGCATGAACTTGTTTAAATAACATGCTAAAGTATTGATTTGAAAAGGCTAATAAATATTAAAAACCCACTTGATTTACTAACATTTTAAACCATAAAAAGTCATGGATGGTGATATTTAGATGATGTAAAATAAATATTAGATGGTTTGTTGATGATGATTATGAGCTTGAACAGGTTTTGAATACGTTTTTGAAATATATGTATTGTATGTGTATGTATTAGAAACCTAGCGTATTCACATTAAAATACCCAATCTTAAACAAAATACAAACACTTGAACAATATACCATGTATTGGTAACATAATAAATATATTCTTGTTAAGCGTCGAAACAATAAATCGGACAATAAAAGCGATTTGAACAATAGGCGGACATTCAATATTACACCGTCGCGTCGACGACCAATGGGTGAACCGCCGGCAAGAAAGGTCGCTATTTACAACGGGCGATCCGCGACGAAAATGAGCATATAATGAACGACACCAACGACGAGTCTGAATATATTTAGACGTTCAACATATCTGTATATGTTATCAAAACCAAAAATCCGGAAAGTTAAGTATATAGAAAGTTAGAAAAATTATAAGTAAATAATTATAATAAAAATGGGCTTATGTTCATATACATTTGGGCTAGACCAAATTGTGAAAATCATATATTGGGCCCAAATTCCATAATAGTTATGGATGAGGCCCATAACTAATAAAGGCCCAAAAACATATAAAAATATATGGGCTAGGCCCAAAGACATAAAATACATGGGCTAGACCCAATGGCATAAAAACATGGGCTAAGTCCAAAGACATAAAATACATGGGCTAGGCCGAAAGACATAAAATACATAGGCTAGGCCCAATATAGAACATGGGCTAGGCTCAATGACAAGAAAACATGGGCTATGCCCAAAGGCATAGATGACATGGGCTAGGCCCAATGACAAGAAAACATAGGCTAGGCCCAAAGGCATATATGACGTGGGCTAGACCCAATGACAAGAAAACATGGGCTAGGCCCAATGACATGTAAAGGGCAAGGCCCAGTTCACACATTGTTTGAAAACAATAATATAATATATATATATATATATATATTCATCGAACAAACAAACTACCAACACTATGATAACATTTTAAGTTGTTCAATCATAACAAAGAAACACATAACAAGAATTCAAGATGAACAACGAGTAGAAGTTCCATTGAGACCTGGGTGTCTAATGAAACTAATATGCATGTAGGTTACATACGTACGGACACCGATCGATAAGTAGTACGACTTAAACGGAACGCAAAAACTGTGAGTTCATGTCCCTCCTTTCAATTATTTCAAGTTTTGTTTTAAACTATCGAGGGGAAATACATGTCATGTCAAAACAGTATGTTAGCTACGGGTTAGTAGATAACAGATCACTGTGCGTAAGCAGGATGATGACAATAGTAACCATTAATCACTTAGTGACCAAGGTGCAAGAGAAGTAGATCTATTGAGTTTGAGACCCGCTCCACTCCTGGTTGGTATACCCTCTGGAGTGCTTTTGTGATCCCAATGATGTCAAAGTAGTCTCGGTTTGGTTACTTACTTATGGCACAAGTATGTCAGGGTGCTCGCGACACACTGATATATCCTTAAATAACTCATTGATGCTAATAACATACTTGGATTACAATACAGGTTTTCAAGGATGGCATTTTGATACAAAAACATTAAACTACGTGAACTCGCCAACTTTATGTTGACATTTTAAAATTACATGTATTTAAGGATGAAGGACTTGAGCTGGTTATGTGATCCGGGTTTGGGATTTGTCAAGACAACGATGTACTACCTTTTGGAGGGTTTGCCTTTTATATCCCAACATCGTTTGGGTATATAGAGGTCAAAGCCTCAACATGAATTTTTGATGAAAACAATATCCCATTTTGGAACCTGTGTTTAAAAAAAACTATGTCTATAAGTGGTAAACTGAGACAGATAACTATGTGATTTCACCTTTTGATGGTTGTAATATCAGAACAAAACTTATGAATGGCATGCATCGTTGTTAATTTATAATGTTTACTATATTGGATGAAATGATTACCTAATAGTCACACACTTGTGCTTCCGCTACGAACAGGGTGTGACAGCTAGCAATGCCGCACAAAGATGTGCAAATAGATGAAAACCTGAGGTTTGTTGAGAAACCAATTTCGATCGAGGATCGACAGGTTAAAAAGCTCCGAAGGAAATTAATACCTATAGTAAAGGTTAAGTGGGACGCCTTTAGAGGTCCAGAGTATATATGGTAGCTTGAGTCCACTATGCGACAAAAGTACCCCATCTTTTTGAATAAAAATCTCGAGGTCGAGATTTCTTTTAAGGGGGTGAGGATGTAACACCTCGTAAAATCGTGTCCAAAAGTATAGTGACACGTGCTGTATTTTTAATTAAGTCTATTAAAGACTATTAGGGACTAAAGGTGTCAACATGCTCAAACTGAGCCTCTGAGTGACTGTCTAAACGTAAGCCTCTGAGTGACTGATATGTCAACATGTTTAAAACAATAGCCTCTGAATGACTGATATGTCAACATGCTTAATCATTAGCCTCTGAGTGACTGATATGTCAACATGCTTAAACTTGGCCTCTGAGTGACTGATATGTCAATATGCGCAGTCCTAACTCTCGTACGTGCCATACGTTGGACGAGAGGGATTAAATCCGTAAATATGTGAAAGTTGGATTATGGAGGGGTTAAAAGTGTCAGCATGTTAATTTATACCTCTAAGTGACCTTTTAACGAACCGAGAGCTCGACAATGTCCGGGCATACTCCCGGGTACGCCAAATATTGGTTATGGAGGGCTAAATATGCTAAAAAGGTGTTTTAGAAGGTATTATAAGTTAAGGGACTAAAAGTGTCAAACTTTGAAACTGGCCACGGGGCACTCGCGGGGCGCGAGAGGCCTGTGTCTGCAGAAAATTTGCTTGCATCCACACAAATTGCCAAAAACCAATGTATTCGAAACTATGGATTCCCAAACAGCTATGCCACGTTTTAGGACACTTGTAAGCTCCTTCTTACACCCCTTAACACCTGGCATCTCCTCCTTCAAGCTCTCCAACTATAAATAGGTGCAAAGGTTCATCATTTGAACTTGCACCTTTCTCATTCACAACTCTATCTCCCTCCTCTGGAAGTTCCTAACTGAAAGGAGCATCCAACTTAGTTCTATTGCATCCTGGGAACCACTTGTAAGTGTTCCTTCCTCTTGCATTTTCGTTTATAGGCTTTTATAGCCAAAAGTTAAGCGTTTTACGGAAAACGCCTTGACTTTCAGTTAAGACCATTATGGTCCAGCCATTGTTCGTAACGAACATGGTTAAGTGATCGTAATAAGGTAGGTGTTAGTCCCTATAAAGGGCACCTCCTGAAGATCACGTTTGCTAGACCAATTGACGGGTCAAAGTTATTATATTAAAAAGTCAAACAAGCCATTTTTTGGAAATGTTATAATTTAATCTTATATATGTTATGAAACTTGTTTTGATACTTAAACAAGTTGGTAATAATTATTAGAACATGTAAGAACATGTTCGGCTCGTCAATTTCAGTTCTAGGGTCGGTTCGCAACCGAAAGTCGCAAAGTTTGACTTCTGCTTTGATTTTCAATTCTGACCCAATATAGATTAGTTAGCTACTGATCTAAAGTTGCATTATGATCGTAATAATATGTAGCATAACCCTCTGAGGTTATATTACATGATCATAATCAGAATATGAGTTTATGCACAAGTTCCGTGATTATGCCCTTTTGACTAAAAAGCCTTTTTGGAATAAAATGAGGTTTAAATTATAATGAACTTGAAAATGAATTTCCTACTAATGTAATATTATAAGTAGGATCATTTGGGATGTCAAACCAGATTATAAACTGAGTTTATGAACAAGTCCTTGTATTATGTCGATAAATGATGATAAAGCCCTTGTGGCTTATAAACGGTTTCAATCACATATTTTCAAATTAAATCTTTTACATAATGATCTGTTATATTAAATAACATATCTAAGACATGTTAACTTGATCTTAACATCAATTTTCATTAATCATCGCATAAATCGTCATTTTATGACATAAGCGTCGTTTCTGCGCATCTAGGGCTGTAAACAAACCAAACGTTCGGTGAACCGTTCGTGAATCATTCGGTGGGAAGTTCGTTTATGTTCGTTCGTTAATAAACAAACGAACACGAACAAGAAGTTTTGTTCGATTAACTAAACAAACGAACAAGAACAAAGGTATCGCTCGTTCGATTGCGTTCGTGAACGCTCGGTACTATATTCATTCGTTTACGTTCGTTCATTTATATACGTTCGTGTTCGTTTGTTTATGTTCATTAGTTACAAGTTTTGATTTTTTTTTTCTCTTAAACATTAATCAATATCCCTCCAAACTATGTTCCCTCTCTTTTTTCCCTCCTAATCCTTATTTCCCCCTAATACTTTCCCTCTTTTTCCCCTAATATTTATTTCTCCCTAGACATTAACTCTTCACCTAAATATTTTGACCAGTCATCTATACCTAATTTGGCCCACAACACAGTGTTTCACGCTTAAAACACTTAAAGTTTCTAAATCGAGCTAACTTCTGGGTCACCGATTCTCCATTTAATCTTTAATCGCTGCTTGTAGCTTCTTACAAGTATACCATGGTTACTCCATCATCGATTTAGTCGACTTTGCGCCATCTTCTCATTGATCATCTTCAATCTTCTTTTCAATCACGTAAGTTTTATACAAGTCTTGGATTAATTTAGTTTTACTTAAATTTCTTAATTTCTTGTTATATAATTTAGATTTTTGTATCTATTCATAGGTTTATAGTTTGATTCTTTAAAGCAAAAGGGTTTGGGTTTCTTTGTTTGTATCAATGTTGTATATATCTTCTTTTTTTTGGTCTAACTTATAGTTTGATTCTTTAAAGCAAAAGGGTTTTGGTTTCTTTGTTTGTATCAATGTTGTATATATCTTCTTTTTTTGGTCTAAGCTTAAAGCATCAGACCTAGATGACTAAATTGTCTAGATAAAGCTCAAATACAGTGAAGATTGTTCCAGAAGATTTGAATAAAATTTAGAGTTTTAATTATTTAAATCAATTAAATGCGTTTTTTAAATCATTCTTGAGGGGAAATGGTTTTTTGATATGTTGTTTGGTGTTCTTGTTTGTGAGTTGTGTTTGACAGACAAAGAAATGGGAGTTGTGGTTTGGTAACTTAATTTTTTAACTAGTTTAATTTTATATTTTTTAAAAGATTTGTAGATTGGCTAAAGTATTGTGGACTGTTTGATGTAACGTGGCTATATGTAAATTAATAGATTGGCTAAACTATTTTTGACTTTTTAGTTTTATACTTTAGTTTGATTATACTAGTATTAATTAATAGGGATGTGTGTAGTATGAGAATCTTTCAAAACCATAACAATTTTATCCAATGTGATTGTGATATTCGAAACGGAAAGTCTGTTGATTCAGTAATGGTCATTAATTACATGATTTTATCTATATCTATTCTCTATTTACATTGCAGATGTCTAATGGCTCATGTTGTGGCCCATTTTTCATTGACGAAGATCAACATTTAGACATACGTTCATCATTTGATTCTATTGAATTTCAGTCAAGTGCTGATACTCCATCAATGGAAACTTATCCAAATGTTGTTATTATTGACGAAGAGGTCAATGAAGCTCTAAATGCAGCAACTGCTGGTACAGAGGAAGCAAACGCATGTAATAAAGGGGCAGGACCATTCTGTAAGAAGAAAAGAAAATCTACTTCAACTTGTTAGGAACATTTCCGTGAGGTAACTTCGAATTGAACTATAATGATCGAGTGCATCCATTGTGGGAGAAGCTAAAAAAATTCAAAGAAGGAACAACCACACCAATGAAAAGGCACATTAATGAATCTTGCCCAAAATTAAAAGCTATGAATGTGAATAGAGGTCAGTTAAAATTGAATATTTTGCCTGGAAAATCAAATTTTTCATCAATTCAAAATTGGAAGTTCGATAATGCTAGGATGAGAGAAGTTATAATTCATATGATCATGGTTCATGAGTTGCCGTTCAATTTGGTTATATTGGTTACATAAAACATGCACCTTTTGAGCTGTTGGTCGTATTAAACTACTGGAAAACCTTTTCAGATTAATACCTGTTTTTAAATCTTCTCAGGAAATTAAAGATGATACGAAGAATTTAGGAAGTTGGTGATTCAAGAATCAAGACATTTTTGGGATAATTATTAACTTACAAATTAGGATTATCATGTAGTCATATCTAAGTAATTTTTGGAAAATTATGTCTAAATTAGTATAATTTGACTTACCATGAGGTGGGTGTACTTTGTCTAAGGTTTAATATTAACAATGTTTTTATTTAGTTCCATATTAAATGTTCGTTTGTGTTAAGAACCCGTGTTCATGAACTGTTCACGAACAACAGAATTTTCTTAACAAACGAACACAGACATAGAATCCCGTTCGTTAAGGTGTTCATGAACGGTTCGTTAGAGTGAAAAACCTTAACAAACGAACACGAACAAAGCCTTGTTCGTGTTCGTTTGATTCGTTTACAACCCTAGGCACATAGTATGGTTTTAAACCATATTTACCAACCAAGACTTGTTACCTACTGATTTAAAACTTATTTTAAATATTTATACAGTAGGTACATGTATAAACTCAGAATCCCAAATAATTTATAAACTACGTGTAAAATGACCAAAATGCCCCTTCGTTGCATAGTTTGGTCATAAAAGATAAATTACACATATAATTAATATCCTAATGATATATATCATAAATAAGTTATTTTTTTAGAATACTTATGGTTATAACATTAAATTATATTCAAGTTCCTTTTATAAGGTATGAAATTACCAAAATGCCCATATGAGGCATAGTTTCATTTTAAGACCTTAACAGGCATATAAGTTGATATCCTACTGATATTACAACTTATTTAAAATATAATGGCATATAGAACTTGTCCATGACTTATCCGGTTACCCGATATCGCTGATATGCGTACGGTAGCATATGTAACTAGTTTATGAAAATTAACCGAAACGGGTCTAAGCTTGTCATTTAAGTCTCAAAATCCAGAATGTTTATAGTTTATCTATTTTACACAATTCAAGGTACTTTTTGGAATTAAACTACATTCTATCCAATCATCGTTTAATCTAGCGTTATACGTTTTGATCAAGTACGCTAGTCGGTCTAAGTCTATGACTTAAATAAGACTTAATTGGTTAGCTTATGCCATAATCCAGACTAGATACATTCCGGTAAATGCTATCTGCACTTAGTGCTTTTGTGTACGGCTGCGTTAATAAATCTTGCGTTTAAACGAATACTAGCTTAGATAAATACTCTCGACTTATTTTCACTATACGAGCTTGGGTTACGGTAAATTATTACCGCTTGGTCAGAAATGGGATCAATCGAATGCCGGATTGTGGTTAGTAAATCCGCATATTTCGTTTTAATCAGTTTGTTTGATAACTTAAACATTCGGGGTTAACTACCGTGTCCTGGATATCCTCGGCTCATTACCTTAGATAATGGCCACGACCTTAGCGCGGGGTGTAGGGATACACCCGACAGACGCTCAAATGCAACTACTCACAACGTTGGGGATAACTCCTTCGTGAGTTCGTAAGTGGTGTGTAGTTAATCATGTCTCGGTTTTCGTACTGGGCCCTGTATGTATGGACAAACATGTAAATCTGTTAACAAGGTTGCAATGTCAACTTTCCCAAGTAATAAAAGATTTTGTGCTGATACGCACTTAAAACATATTTTTAAATGTTTTCAAAATGAGTCAGTTGGGTGTATTTACCAGCGAAAGCTGACGTATTTTCAAAAGACTAAGCTTGCATGTACAATACGAAAATAGGCTAGAAGTCCTCGGTAGTGATAGAGGATCTTGCAAATCCTAGATCTGTCCAAAATCTGTTTTACGTTCTTTCTTTTGTACAATTTATGATCCGCCTGTGGATCTTCTATTACGAGCCGTCTGTATATTATTTTGGTATTTTGAACATTTGGTTTGTAATAGTAATTTACATCCAAGACTTCCGATGTGCTATGTTTAATTGTCTATGATGATATCAATTTACGTCATGATATTCCCCACCGAACCCACCGGTGTTTAGATTAGCTGTGGAAAGCCGGTGTGTGACAACAGTTAACTTATTTGTAGTCACAAAATGGCACTCTAATAAGGTGCAAACATGAAATTAGCAAAAATAGAAAAAATAAACATACTTAAATCTATACATACTCATGATCCTTAATACACTGCGGTACTACGGCTTTTGACATTGAATTGGAGTGAGTTCTTTTATATATTTCTTTGGTTTAATGTTTTCTTTAAGCACATCAATATCCAAATTATTATTAAGTAAGACAATTCAACAAATTATTTTAGGCTAAACAACCCACTACCATCTCATGACTTATCATTTTAAAGCATATGTGAACAGATGATGACCAAGATCACATGATATCATCTTATGACTCATTACTCATATTAGATTAACTCATATTGTAATGTGATCGAAGATCAAAACATTCCTGCTAAGGGTTGAAGTCAGGATTGAAGCAACATAGAGTTGAGCAGTGATGATGGCGTCTATGGGTCGTTTGGTTGCGTAGTGGCGGTTTTCCGGTCACACAACCACGTTTCATCAGTAGTGTAATGGTGGGAATTGGTAAATTTCTAATTACAAACCAGATAGTACATTCATGAAATCACATTCAATCATCATATCAATACACTGTACTCACATAAGTTGTATAAAAGATTAGCTTCTTGAGACCAGCTTCCCAAACAACATAAAAAGTGGGAGCCATGGCAGAATGTGTGATTATTCTCCTCTACAAAAAATTGGAAATTTAACATACAAGATATAACGCAAAAAGTAGATCAAACAAACATCATTGTTTAGCTTAAATTCAGCCAAATTAAGGTATTCATTTTAAGTTGATTTTGTTATTTTATAAATTATTCTAATCTGCAATTACTCTAAACTAATTATGTTTAAATCATAAGCTAGAAACTCATAGCATCTTGTAAGGTTTTAAGCTAAGAAACTCAGATCTTAACGTGAACGTCCGAAATCAAACTATCAAATCAGGTTACAAAAAAACCAGGAATAATCTAGTAACTAGTAACATCTACGCTAGTAATAAGACGAGTGTTGAATCATATTACACCTGATTTATAAATCAATCAAATCGATCATCGATAAATAAAAAAGGCTACATGTCTGTGAGACATCTGATGGCTGCCAAGAGTCGTTCGTAAGTGATAGGCTCAGGGAAAAACCCTAGCCCAATTTATAGCGATAAGGACTACCACCAGTTGAACGGCCATCGTCGGTCAACCTCCCCCTCCCACAGATTAGGGCTTAAGAAGCTTGCACGACGGAACTACCGGTCTCTGTTCTCGATCCACCCTCACTAGCCTTCCTTTTCTCTCTAATGTTTGTTTACTTCACCGGATTTCATAATCTTGATGATCTGAAGATGAACACGTAGCATGCTTAGGGTTCCAATCATTTTTGGGTTGAACACGTGGAAAGAAACCTACCCATGGATTCTTAGAAACCATGAAAACAAATTTTAAAACACAAAGTACAACCTAAGAATAAGAATATTAGAAATTATAATATATAAATTACACTAAAACAATTATATTTTTTCTCTCGTTATAATTAAATAATATCTTCTATACTTTTATCGTTAGAGTGGTAGGGGCGCTCTCGGGGAGTTGATGCGGGGAAGGGGTTTGCCGATCGGGTATAACACCGCCACCACTTGTTTGAGTGGGTGATTGAATGGGAATCGGGTTATACTCACTGATGTGAGAAGAGAAGAGAGAGGGGTTAATGGTGGGCCCCATCCTTTTTCAACCAATCACAAATTTTTCTTGTTTTCTTTAAATGTTTATCACTCTCTATGTGTTTAAAGCACCCCTAGTGTTTGAGTGCAAATTGGGGAGTGGAGTGGTGAATTGACATAACATGATATTATTGGTTAAAAAAAATGTTTACCCTCCTCATTTGGGAGTGCCCCTTCCACCCTTACAATTTATATTTTCTCTACTCACAACCAGTTTAAAAATATATTAAAAAATTATAGAGGATGAAAAATATACTCCTAAATATATAGATAAACAGTAATTTTTTCTTTCTACTCCACTTATAACCATTTTTTATAATATAAAAATTACTCTCTTAGAAATTTAATAAACAAGATGTGAATACTCTTATAATAGCTAGTGATCGAGTAATATAATAGTTTCCTAATAAGAATAGTATGAGTTATCTGTCTTATTAAGTTATAAGTGGAATATTTTGAGATATTTAGTTGTGAAATAATAATCGATAGTTTCCATTATTAAAAGATATTTAAGTAGTAGACGGTAGACCTGCCTACAATCTAAACCACGAGATATACTTTTAGTTTTACAAGTATAATTAAATACGAATGGGCCCAAGTCTGTGTAGCCACTGAAACTAGAGATGGGCAAAATCGGGTATTATTATTACCCGGAACTGGTTCCAACCCGGAACCGGTTCTGCTTGGATGTCATTGGAACCGGGTATGGTGTGGAACCGGGTCCGGTTCCTACCCGGGTTCACAGCCAAGAATATGGAACCGTGTAGAACCGGGTACGGGTATTATGGAACCGGGTATGGTGTGGAACCGGGTATGGTGTGGAACCGGTTCCTGATAGTGTTCAGAACCGGTTCCTGACAGTAAAAATCTGACTTTTACTGTTCAGAACCGGTTCTGAACAGTAAAAAACCTGACTTTACTGTGCAGAACCGGTTCCTGACAGTAAAATCTGACTTTACTGTTCAGAACCGGTTCCTGATAAAATGTTACCGGTGGAACCGGTTCCTGATTAAAAAATCGTTTTTTTTTTGTATATAAACCCATTCCTACTTACCGGTTCCTGATAAATGTTATTGTTGGTGTTTTAATAAAGTTTGTGTAACAATAATCGATTAAAATTAAAAACCCCTTCTATTGTGTTTTTTTACATCTATTTTTGGAACGCTACTATTGTGTTTTTTATGTTTGAATTTTATTATTAGTTACATTGATAAATAAAAATATTAACAATAATCGATTAAAATTAAAAAACAAATTAATCGGTTACAATATATAAAAAAAATTAACCGGTTACAAAAAAAAAAAAAAAATTACTCAGAACCGGTTCTAGTAAGATTTTATTTCTTTGATCGTTTACTAGCGGCAGGTGCAACACTTTCCGACGAGTTTCTCTTAGGTACGGGTACCTCGGTACAATCGTCGTCCGAATCGTTAGTCTCCACTTCTTCGTCCTCCTCTTCGTCAACAATTTTATGCTCTAACTCAACTTCATCTTCTAGACTAGTTTTATGTTGAACACGATCAACGGCATCCAAATGGTCCTTTAAGCATATTGCCATCTCTAGCGATTCCGGAGTTAGTCTTGTTTTTAATTGACAAAACCCTGCCACTAAGAGAAAACACACTTTCCGAAGCTACCGTGAAAGCTTGGACCGTTAGTATATCACGAGCCATGGTGGCTAGAATCGGGTATTCGGATTCTTTCGATTTCCACCATGCCAAAACATCAAATCTCCTATACTCCTCGGTGGTCATAGTAAGCGAATACTGATTTTTTTATATCTCCCAAGTTCACTTGTTGGTTCACTACCCCTTTGTTGTCTAGCGGTCTCGTCTCTAACGACATTCAACATGGTTATAAGTGGATCCCCGCTTGTTTCATCGTTAGAGGCCGTGGACCGAGACTCAAACAAATTTGTATGATTTTTTTCACCATATTTTTTTAAATAATGATCATAAAGTTTTGCCATACACTCATTGAATATTTTTTTTGTTTTTTCTTTTAAAGTTGGATCCTCCTCATGCATATCCAACTTGTCATAAATTTCATCAATTAAAGCTTCAACACCCGGTACGTTTAAAGCTGGATTTAAAGCAGCGGCACATAGAAAAACGGGTGGTAGTTCTAAAAAATATTTTTTAAATTTTTGAATCATTGGTCTCGTCATATTCCTTAACATGTCACTAGAATTTTCAAACTTTTTAAAATTAGTTGTTATCAAATACAATTGGTCCACAACTTTAGAACTAGTAGGATAATAAACACCGGAAATCAAAGTCGTTGTAGTTTTAAAAACTTGTAAAAAAGTACTTAGGTTATTAATATTTTCCCAAGCCGTGTCGGGAAAGGGGACGACAAGGTACTCATCACTTAAAGTTGTATGAAAAGATTTTAAAGTGCCCATTTGCTTTATAGCCATTTCAAACATATGACAAGTTGAATTCCAACGAGTCGGTATATCCCAATTCGGTCCAATAATTTTTTGGTTGACATCTTTACAAAGTTTTTTATATTCTTGATATCTTTCTTTTCCACTTTTGAAAACATCTTGGAGCATAGCTCTAAATGCTATAATAAAATCCGATACAAATTGATCTTTTAAACCGGTTTGCACTACTAAGTTAATAATATGTGCAACACATCGTGTGTGAAAAAAAACACCATCAAGTATTGGTTTGTACTTCAACTTTAATTTTTCAATCGCCGTTGTGTTGTTTGAAGCGTTATCAAAGGATATTGAAAAAATTTTATCTTCTAAACCATATTTAATTATTGTGCCATTTATAATTTTATAAATATTTTCTCGACCAACTCCCAATTGCTCCAAACTTCCTTACTGCGATTATGAGACAATGTTCCAACCACATATGGAACCGAATGTTCTTGAGGAACATTGTTAACGGATTGGGAATTTGCGTTTTTGGAACTCTTTGAGGCCATTTGTTGATTAGAATGTGAAAAAGAACAAGAAGGAAATGTAACAAGAAGGATAGATATGAGAAATTGTGTGTTAAACAATAGATTTCAAAAAAATATATATAGAATCGTTCTAACGGTCAGGAACCGGTTCCAACGTCAGAACGTTCCAACGTCAGAACCGGTTCCAACGGTAACTTTTTTAACGGCTATAACCGGTTCCAACGGTAACATTTTTAACGGATATAACCGGTTCCAACGGTAATATTACAACGGTCAGGAACCGGTTCCACGTAGGAACCGGGTACGGGTAGGAACCGGGTACGGTTAGGAACCGGTTCCTACCCGATTCAAATGGTAAAATTGTGGAACCGGGTTGGAACCAACGGGTATTTTGAACCCGGAACCGGTTCTACTTACTGTCGGGTAGGAACTGGAACCGGTTCCAGTTCGGTTCCACCGGTTCGGGTTCGGAACCGGTTTTTATGCCCATCTCTAACTGAAACTACACCCTCATTAACAGGTCCAAAGGCCCAAGTATCATTAATCATTGTACGGAGCGAATGCCAGGTGATTCATGCTTCATTTACCTTCGACTTTTTCATTCAAAGACTTAAACGTGTTAATTATAAGTCAAATAAATCACGAAATTACGGTTTAGAAAAATATATGAAATTAGAACAAAACTCATTGTAAATTAAAATCTAAAATCAATAGACATTTATTATGTAGAAAATACAATCCTCATTGCATAGTAATGAGGAATGGTTTAATGATTGACACTGATTTAGTCACTAAAATTTTGGTTGAGGTCCAACTTAGACTATACATTGTGGTGGGTAAGGAGCAAAGCTCTACCACATAGACGTCACCTAGACTTTGAGAGTTTTGCCTTTCAAAGCACAAAATCGAAAGTGTTTGAAAGACATGGGTGACAAGGCCATAAGTAAGTGGGTGTGAGCATGAAAGATGGGGCAACGCCGAAAATATCTTGCCTTAGGTGACGGGCAACGCCCAGTTATAAGTTAGGACGGGGTGGTGAGCAAGGCGTAAAGGGGCTTGATCCCCTCTCCACCATCCCATACCTTGTCGTATTAACGACTAAACTTATAAGCAACCACATGTTTTCTTTTCCATTCTAATTGATGATTTTTTTTCGTAAATTGCTATTTGAGAATCCTTTTGTCATAGTACTTTGGTGGTAATTGGCAAAAAATTGGTATGTATCTATATGATTTTACATAATTATTAGTTTTTTATATATATAAATCGTGAAACATAAAACTTCTTCGTCATTCATATTCGTATATTCATTTTGTAGAAGTAAATTGGAATTTTATGGTAGATGAAGAACTGCCATATTTAATTGTTGGTCCTACCAAAATGAGTGATTTGTGTCATAGTTATTAAAGGTGTTACGTGTACTCAAGCCGTATAGCTCTTGCCCAGAGACTAGAAGCAAAACGCAAAAAAGCAAGGTCCTGAGAAAAAAAAAAACGCCTAATTAAAATGAAATAAAAATAATGTATTAAAAAGAATAATATTATTCAAATAAATTATCAAAAGCTATTATATAACATTTATTATCATCTATCTAGTATCCAAAGTTGTAAATATTAATGTATTGGAATAGAAAGATAGTTTTCTTTGGATAAAAGTATAAATCTACCTGAAAATTTTTGCCGAAATTTAAAGAATTTGACTATTAACTCTTTAAAATACAAAAAAATTGAAAAAATAATATAAAAAAAACTGCCCTGCCCCCTCACCTAAAAACAAAACCCTAAATCTAAACCCCCATAAACCTAACCCTAAAAATTAAACTAAACCGAACATCTACCAAGTTATTTTTTTTCTTTTCTTAAAAATGCTAGAGTTACAGGCAAAAAATGTTAAAACAAATTGATGTGTTTTTAAGGGTTTTTAGGTGTTTTTAGTTTTCCCTTATTTAATTAGTTTTCTTATAATCCTCTCATATATATATATATATATATATATTATATATATATATATATATATATATATATATATATTGCCTACAAAGCCATTTTTTTCTATAAAATTTAAAAAAGTTATAAAACAATATAATGTCAACCATAAAACACACTTAAAATCCACAACTAACAAAGTGAAGATTACTAAAATGTTATATTTGTGGGTTTTGTATTGTATTTTGGATGATAATGTTTTGATTACCAAATGACTAACATTTGTGTGTTTTATGTTGATTATCATGTTGTGTTTTATATTCATAGTTCTACGATTGTGTGTTTGAAGTTTTTATGGACTGTTAAGGTTTAGATAATGTGTTTTAGTAATCTTCACTCTGTTATTTGTGAGTTTTGAGTAAGTTTTATGGCTAAAACTGTGGTGTTTTATGACTTTGTACACTTTGTACGAAAAATGGACTTTGTAGCTGAACCCCACACTATATATATATATATAAACGCCTAAAAGTGTGAAAACGGTAAGAACGAATTTGGTGTTGACATGTGGCGTTGGTGCTAACCTACACGAAGGATTGTCAAAAAGTCCATGCACATGCCACTCACATGCCAAATACCATCCATATGCAAGTCACATGCACATACCGCCTTCTTTTTTAAACTCCCATAACTTTTTAATACATGATCATTTTTTTTAAATTACATCATAAAATCGAGTGTTTTATTATATTACCAACAATGATACTATTGATATACTTTTGAAATAAAAAAATGACATGAACTAGGTGTTCAAATAAAAACGCCATAAAACACTCAATTAAAAAAAATGTCATGAAAATACCCAGTTGAAAACGCTACAAAACACCCAAATTCAGAAGAAGAATCATGAAAACCCAGTTGAAAACGCCATAAAAATACTCAGTTCAGAAAACGCCATATAAACTAGTTAAAAACGCCATAAAAACATGAAAACCCAGTTCAAAACGCTATAAAAAACAAAGTTCAAAATGCCATAAAAACAAAGAACGCAAAAAAAAAACAAAGTTCAAAACACTATAAAAAACCCAGTTTATTTTTTTTTGAAAAATATATCAATAGTATACTCGTTGGAAAGATAAAAATGCTGAATTTTAAGGTGTATTTTTTTAAAAAAATAATCACGTACAAAAAAGTTACTGGCGTTTAAATATGACGAGGGGAAATGGCATGTGATTAGCATGTACACCCTTGTTTGGATCTTCCCATATTACCTCTCCTGATAGTTCTAAAATTCCTATTATTTACAAAAATGTCACAGCATCAATCTTAGCCATAAATCATAAAGATCTTGTGGCTAAAAATCGTTCCACCGATTTCACACTTTTAGCCGTTTTCTCCTGATCCAAAATATATATATATATATATATATATAACAAATAGGGGTCGGTTAACGTACAATATTCATTTACGTACGATGCGTACGAAATGAAATTACGCATGTTATAATTTCATCTCGTACGTATTGTATGTTAAGGGATATTGTATTTTACACTTTCACTATATATATAGGGTTGGGTTAAAATGAGAACCACCTTAAGTTGTGAGAACCGTGAGAACTACGCCATCCAAAAGGTTTTTACGGAATTTTTTTTCTCAAAGTTATTAAAAATCACTTTTTTCAGCAAAAAAAACATTTAAAAATGCTGCATACCCACATTTACATGAGGCATAAAAAAATATTTATCTTCGTACAAAATTTACACCAGCGCATTAAAAAAACTTGCATCAATCAAAATTAACAACTCAACCATTTTTTTTACTTTTTTTTACATATATGCTTATAATATTTTCATCTATGTTTGTGCGCAACAAAAAAAAGTCGCCCAACTCGCGCGGAACGAAAAAGTTCTCACGTTTCTCACAACTTATAGTGGTTCTCATTTGAACCAAGCCCTATATATATATATATATATATATATATATATATATATGTGGGTTCATTGAACCTTAAAAAAGTAGGGAACTGGGGACCATTGATTTAACATATTAAATATATTATAAAAGTTTAATTTAACATG
This sequence comes from Scalesia atractyloides, assembly GCA_947069175.1. NCBI lineage: Eukaryota > Viridiplantae > Streptophyta > Magnoliopsida > Asterales > Asteraceae > Scalesia > Scalesia atractyloides. Next base: position 60,698,760 of record CAMTDV010000007.1, on the reverse strand, counting down.
TTAAATATTAATTTTTTTTTAAAAATGAAGTTTTTTAAACATAGTTATATGTAGAAGCCTTTTTAATTAAAAAACAAATCCAAAATAAAAATTAAAAAGCTTAAAAAAGGTAAAATAAAAATCACAATTTCTTTTAATGATAATGACTTCTACACATATTTATATGCAAATGCTCTAAAATGTTTTAAAAAATAGTTTTTTACATGTTAAATTATTTTTATATAATATATTTAAAAATGTTAAATGTATGGTTCGTCGTTTCCATTTTTTGTGGTTCCTAATTGAATCCGATACTATATATATAGTGTGAGTTCAATGAAGAACCACAAATAAGTCAGAACTGCGAAACCATTTTAAAAACCAATAAAATTCATATTTACATGTAAAAATTAATATTTTTCTAATCTTTTTCGAAGGTTTTGAATATTAATATATATATAAACTGTTTTAATAATTTTTTTAAAAAACAGTTAAAAGATATCGTTTATGAAATTATTTTTTTTATTCGAATGTGTTTATATAAGAAGTTTCGAATAAATTATGTAAAATGAGTTTTTTAATGATTGTTTACACGTAACATTAGTAGTTTTCTTGGTTCACTATTTTTCTATGATTTCCCAATTAACTCATCCATATATATAAAAAATATGTTGGTGTATTTGAAATGGGAGAAAGAACAAGAAAAACAATATTACAAAAGGTGTTGGAAAACTGATAAGACAAATTCATTTTTTTGAATGAAGAATCTCGTGAAATGTAATATTTTCGGAGTAGAGATCGTTGTATAGCTCCTTGCTAGTGTTATTTGTGTGATTGATAAAAACTACCGCCGTGAAAAACGTAGTTTCTTTGTGCAAAAACAATTACTTAAGTGTAATCTTTTGTCGAGTTTTGTTTAATTATTTGTACGTATATATCTATAAAGTTTTCATTATAATTGTATAAATGTTGGTGTTGAAATCTTATTTTGTAGTTGTCAACTATGTTTTCAGCTTTTCTGTACCACAAACTTGCCATCATAAATATCTACATTGATGACGACAAAGGTGGATCATAAAATGAAGGATGATTTCAAACGGAGTTGATTATAACATTCAGTCGGTGACTCATGTAAGACATCTCGACATGTAACATACGAAAGAAATGAGAGGCGCGTAAGGCATTTTTTTTACTTAATACATTCTATAAGCATGTTACACGAAACACAAAAATGGTATACGCTATCACTAGACATTCTCCACCAACCAAAAACACAAAAAGAAGTGATTCAAGGTCTTGGATTTAACTAAAGGTCATCTTTGTGAGAAGATTACAAAATATTTTCTTGTAAACGAATGAGTTATGAAATATGTATAAAATCATAAGAAAAGAAGCAAAGGTATGCTTATTTAAAAATACTATTTGTTACATATAATTAGAGATTTAAATCCGAATTGATAAAGCATGTCTTATCTTTATATTTTAAGATAAGTTTTAAAAACCTACAAAGTTAATCACTCCATCTAATTTTTTTTACTTTTCCTTGTTTTTAAAAAAGAAGGATTATAAATATGGATTGAAAATGATTTTTTATATTTACCAACTCATTATTTATTCCTTATAATTCTTTTTAGTGGAAAAAAGAGAAATAATAGTAAATATTGATTAAAAGAATATTATTTAGTTCAAATGTATTTTTAATAAAATATAAGAATATTGTTAAAAACATATACGAGTGCTCTTAACCAGTTTAGATAATATTTAGAATTTAATTATTATTTTATCTTATGTTTCTTCAAGACCACACTTTTATGGGTTTTTAATCTAATCCTAAGCAAACTCTTGGCTCGTCGAGTTAGCTTGTATTTTTTCCAAATCTTAACTAAAATAGATATTTTTACACAGATGAAAATTTTAAATATATATTCAACATCAACCAAATGAGCGAGCCAACAAACTAAGATCAAATTTTGATCGAAGAAAAATTAAGTCTGGAATGGTATTTAGGTTATAATTTTTAATTAAAATTTAGACTTAATTTAAGCGAGTCAACATGGTAGCTAGCTTACTTTTCTTGAGCTCATTACAAACAAATTGATTTTAATAAAGCTTATTTTTTAGGGAGATTCCAGCCACGAGGTTTTTACGAAGATCCATACTTCAAAGCCAAACCTTTAATCCAAAACTTTCAACCATACAAAAAAAATCCATATTTAAAAGCCGAATCTTCAATCAAAAACTTTCAACCAATAAAAAAAACCACCCGACACCATTAATTTTTGAAAGTTATGTAGAGCGTATGATACAAAAATGTCGTTCAACACCAATCGATTCTGTTGTTTGACACCATATAGTTGCTGCCACAAATAACTTGATCTATGTGGTCTAGTTGCAATGGCAATCACCTTTACCGTGAGGCTTTAACCAATTAATCCATGCAGGTTCGAACTTCGTCTGTCCTTATTCTTTACTGGGCTTATCCCTTTTAGTTGCAACTGGGCACCTTATATTTTTCTTCTTGCGCACACCTCTTGTAGCGCCACCAAGGTTGCATTCTTCATTCACAATGAATGTTAATATATGAAGAAAATTTCTGGGTCCACCATTGATTGATAATACTATCAATGATGGTTTTTATTAGAGATGCCTAAAACTTCTAATTTCGATGGGTTTGGTTTCTCTTTTGTATTGTAATGTCCATAAATCTAGTTCCCACATTGCCTCTTTCTTGAGAATTTTGATAGATTAGTTCCCATAAACAACTTAATTGGTCTTTTAGTGTACGATAGAATGGTGTCTCAGGCTAACTTGCCTGTGTTTGATTAAATTATATGTTATTTAATTTTTACCATTAAAGTAATTGCTTACGATAATAAACTTAATTGCTTGTTATTTAACTTTAAGGACAATAAAACTCCATTATAACTGTTTCAAAGTCCCTAAAAAAGGATATTAAAATTGTCATAACAATACCATGATATAAGTGACATGACCCGGTAAATTACCTCCAACATTGTATTTTCGGTATCTGATGATGTCAAAATACCTCCATATAAGTGACCTAAGAATTGCGACCTAAATGACAAAATTTTTGGCTACGCCACTAAATTCATACACAATTTTAAAACAACTTACCGTACGTCAATCTATTAGGAGCCTAATCCATACCCTAGAAGCATGGCGCAAAGATAGCCTAATTAAAACAAAACGCCCAATCAAAATAAAATAAAATAAAAATATATTATGTACTAAAAAATAATAATCCTTTTAAAATAAAATTAACAAAAACTATTATATAAATTTAATATCATCTATCTAGTATCAAAAGTTGTAAATATGAGTGTATTGGAGTAGAAATGTAATTTTCTTTGGATACAAGTAGAAATCTAACTGGAAAATTTTGTTGGAATTTAAAGAATTTGGCCGGAAACTTTCTGGATTCTAGGAATCTTGCCGGAATCTACGCCTGAATTATCACCTCGAGAACTAAAGCGCAATTGCCTCGCCTCACCTGGAAAATAGGCCTAGACGCACGAAGATTTAAACAAGTATGGGTCCTGTATTTGACAACTAATTGAATAATACTATTTTTCTCTAAATTATTTACACAAATGGCCTTTGTAGTTTGGTTCAGGTCACATTTCTTCGTTAGGAGCCTAATCCATATCCTGCCACCAATTTTTTTGGTTCATTCAAAACATTTAAATCATTTGTCTCACCAAAGTGATCATCAAATTAAATCTATTAGATTTGATCGTGAAGGCGAAGAAGAATGTGCTGCATCTTATTTCAAAGAATATTGGACAGAATATGCATATCATCATTGATTGACTACATTGAACAATAGAATGGGATGACAAAAAGAAAGAAAAAACCCGAACCATAATATAAATGGCTCGATGTATGCTGAAATGCAAGAACCTAACGCAATGAATTCTAGGCAGAAGTCCGAGCTTGTGCATCATACATAACATACCCATCACCTGCAAAGAGGCTATCAAACATGACACCACAAGAACCATGGAGTAAACTCGATGACAAATTAAAATAAATTAAAAGGGGGATTTTGATGTAAAATAATAATAATAATAATAATAGTAATAATAATAATAATAATAATAAAACTGGATTTTTAATTATAATAATAAAATATACTAATGAAAACTTTAATAAAATAGTAAGGTGACTTTATATATTAAAAGCTAATTCCAACACGTTGTGATGATCTTTTTTATTAAATAATTTGTATCAATATTATACATCGAACCATTCTGATTTCTAGGCTATCTAATGTCTAACCAAAAGCAGTTCATTGATTAAAACCTACTCGTTACTCTAAGCTCGAGTAGTTCTGATCTTAGCATGGGGGGGGGGGGGGGTTGCAATGATGGACGTATCGATTATTGTTTGACACTTACGTCGTTCGTAAACTAGAACATATGACTCTAGAATAAGATTGAATTCACAGACAAACGTATCCTTATTTGTTCTGAATTCATCTACAAACGAATCTGCTATTTGTTCCTTTTATCTACATTTAGATCGTAGTAGGGTTTTAAAACTTGAATAACTTTGTTGGAAAAATCAACAAAGTTACCATTTTCATCAACAAACTAATGTGTTTTCGAAATAATATTCTTGACAAAGAAATCAAACAAACAAACAATTCAAAAAGTGAATCTCATAAACATTTCACATAAGGTTTTTAATTCGAACGAAGAAAATAAACCTAGTGTTGAAATTGGTTTAATATAGTCGGACAGAACAGCCAAATCAACCAAAAAGAATACCAAACAATCAAAACTTCGAAAACGAATTCTCATTTTTGAATTCAATACAAACAAATTGAAAATAAAACTGCTTTCTTGCTTATCACACAAATTGAAAATAAAACTGCCTTCTAAGTTACGAAAACTAATTCTCATTTTTTGTTGCCCTTGCTTTTTTTTTTCTTAGTGTTCCAACCATGACATCAAATGGCCTGCATTATTTAGTGGGCTACTAAGCCCAAATCTTGTGTAGTCCAACAATTTATGATATTCTCCTTTTCTCAAATAAATATGCTAGCATGCGTTTATCATTGGTAGTCAAAGGAGATGATTGTTCTAAACTAATATCCGTTACCACATATTGAGGACCCTTATTGAAAAAAACAAGGTTTTGCTCCCGATATAATACTCATGCAACAAAGTCGACAATTTACAACATTCTAATTGTTTTCCGTTTGTTTATCAATTATTTCGGTATCTGCTAGGTTATGAATTACTTAAGAAATTAATAATAACATGATTAATAGCGTATTTATGAAATAACCAAATTACGTAGTAAATACCAAAGTTGCATTAAATAACAAAATTATCTATATAACACAAAACTACTTGGGTTAGACCATGAGTAATGAGCATTATAGCGACATGAAGTGGATTGATAATGCCCCTCCCACCACCCCTTTGGACTTTACAGGGCATGAAAAAAGGACATTTCTAGTATAACCACCACCATCTTATTATGATTATTGCGCGGCGGTTACTGCTTATAAACACTTAATGGCTGGATAATAGGAGAATAATCAACCATAAATAAGATGGATTATCCTCAAACTCTATGGGTGGCGGACACACCTTAAGGGAACCAACAATATTGTTCGCCTAACGTCATGACTTTCCGAATAATAACCAACCAACACTTCTCCTCTGACCACCGCTTCATCTGTCTAGGGCTGGCATATCATGTCAACCCGACCTATTAAGGCACGAACTCGAAACAAGTAAACACGAACACACCATGAAAACTTATTATGTCAGATTTTCCAAACACGAACACAAACCTAATAATAAACAGGTTACACGAAATGACCTGTTAAGGCACAAAAAAATTACCAGTGTATCATACGACCTGTAAAGATACGAACACAACCTGTTAAGACACGAACACGATTTGTTATTACATATTTGATATTTAGCCATAAAGAAACACACACAATCCTTGTTATAGAACGGAATGCCGGACTGAATCGCCATTAACGGACTAACAAACTTTCGACTAAATCGTTGACGTCGGAGTGACATCTTCGTCGACTAAATCGCACGAAGTAAAAGTGACGGATTTTGGAGTTTGAAGAGAAAGAGTGCTGTATGATTTTAAAAAATTAGGGTTTGGAGAGAAAGAGTAGCATGCGTGACCGTGTATATCTAAATTGGGAGCTTCACATATATTTTTATTTAATATTATAAACGTGTCATTAACGAGTATTAATAGGTTAACAGGTGTTTAACCTGTTAAGACATGAAATTAAAGAGGTCTTAGCATATCGACCTTTTATAGACACAAAACTTGTTAACTTCGTGTAGGTCCACGTAGGTTCGTGTCGTGTTCGTGTAGAAATTGTCAGCTCTACTCCGTCGTTTGCCACCGTTTCAAATCCTATATAGTCTCTATTGCCATTGAAAATGCCCGATCATGTGTATCACCCCTGAACATTTTTTAAAAAAATTCTCAGTCATCAGGGTGTGAATCGACGTCGGCTAATGGTGGTTTAAGCGGGTGAAGTTGGGAGAAAAACATTGAGGGTGAAGGAGGCATATATTAGTGGTGGCCGGAAATGTGGTTGCAGCGCTTCCGCCATGAGGGTTCTTCAGAACTCGCTCTCTCCCACCTTTCTTTCTCTCTATATCCAACTCTCATTGATACATTAATTGTGAAACTCTTTTCAAAGTCAAAAGTTAAAAAGCTTTTTTTAACCACCATTGATAGAAGAGGTTGTCTCTTAAGATATGTTTTTACATTTATGGGTTATAGTCTACTAATTATGATAAGGGAGTGGTTATATACACATCTACCCAATTTATCCACACATCCCCCTTTACCCTATACGCATCTCATTGCCCAATGAGGGACGTATAGGGCCCACCTATTTAATGCCAATAATTAGATGTTAGTCAACAGCCAATAATTGGTGTTGTTTTAAATGAAACAAGTTTGGTGGGTTTAAGGGTGGAAGGGGCACCTTCGGTGACCCCACTGGTGATCCATGTTTACTGTGCAACAAGGGGTTCCAAGCCCACCTTCAGTGATCGGTGAAGCATCAAAGCGGTGAATACTCATTGAATGGGGAAGAGGGGAGAGAAGGGAGAGTCTGCAGCATTACGTTGGCTGTTGTTGCACCTTATATTTGACAGCTGGATTAGGCGGCAACCTTCGTAGTGAATCTTTCTCCCCCTTTTTGGCATCATCTTCAATGAGAATGACAACCGGAGAAGAGCAGTAACCTGCACTAAATGGTCTTTGATAGCCCTAATATCAGCCTATGTGTCCTTATAACTGGCATCAACCATATTCTTCATCAACCTCATGTTGTTCTCATGCTGTAGAGCAATGAAGATTGGTTGCATGACATTCCAAAGCTTAGCAACAGAGATAGATGAAGAAGGTTGGCTTTGAGAATGTGGTAGTAGTTGAGTCATCATGGAGTTGATATCATCAAGAGATGATTCCATGGTAGAGATCCCTCCATCAATTCTTGATATTGTAATTTGTCACCTAAGTTAATAGGATCATCCAAATTCCTACCAGAGGTAGTTGTATTTGGTGCATCATCATGAGGAGTCTCAAGGAAATCAACACCAAATTCCCCTTGTTCATGGCACTGGGGACTTCCAACTGGCTTGGAGGTTACTGTTGTAGCCTCAGTAGTTGTTGCCTTCAAGGAAGTCTTACTGATGTAACCACTGTCCAACTGAGCCACTATTATGACTGAAGTTGTAGTAGCTGCTTCACTTGAACTACCACCAAGAGGTATAGGTAACTCCTAGGGTGTAACCTCCTCAATTGCCTATGGGCTAGCATATAGAGTTATCTCAGACGCAGTCAATTGTGGAAGTTCACTCTCTAGAATGGGTGACTGAGAGGGACTGCTCAGTGTCTGAGTTTTCTCTATTGCTTCAAGCAAAGGTATGAAAGTGGGTGGTATTAGAGAAGTGGGTAAGGGAGTAGAAAGAGACATAGCCCTGGGAGAGGGCTGGAGAACAGATGTTCAGTTGAAACGTCTGCCTCATATTGTGGTGTCCCTATGAGTATAACTTGTTCCTTTTGTGAGGAAGCAAGAGGAGCTGAGTTGGTGGAGATCTTTAAACCAACTGCTGTGAGGAAGTAGCAGTAGTGGGTGTTAGTGACTTTTGTGTTGTCACAGGTAAAACATCTTGGATCTCATCTTCTAGAGTTACCGTTTTGGGGCGTTTGGTGGGCTTGGTGGATTTGGTGGTTTTCTTTTTGGTTTTGGCTGGTGTTGGTTGCACAGCACTGGTTGTAGTGCTATGGTCAGCAGGAGCAGTTAGCTCAGCAACCGATGAAGGAGCAGTGGCTGTAAAAGCAATCAAAATTTGCTCAGTCACCGTTGCTTTGGTTTTCAACACCTTAGGTTTTTGTGTTGAGAGTCTAGTAAAAGTTTCGTATTTAAGGCTGCCAACTTCACAGATGACACCTTGTTGAAAATCAGAAGCAGAACTTGTTTTTGTAAATAGAAACTCAACAACCTAGGGTGTATCAAAAAAGCTTTTCCCTTTTTAAGATTATTAAAATTTGCAACCAAATAACAAAACAATACCTGAGAAAAGTTAAATTTGGATTTGGTTAAAATAGCATAACCCAGGTATTGAATATTTAAAGGTATTTCGTTGAAAGCAGTAGTTTTGGCTGACAAACAAAGTAAAAGGGTGTGGAAAAAGAATTTCATGTCAGCGGGAAATTCTGGTTTAAAAATAGTGATACCAGATAATTGAGATTCATATCCTCGCTCAATGAATTCTGCGTGTAAATCTTTCTTTGAGAAAGATGTGGGGTCATCAAGGTCATTAAGACCGAAAGTGGTGGATATGTAGAAGGAGAGATTTGGACAAGTGACTATCCAATTTTTGAAATGATAGCAAAGTGCTTTTTTTTCTGAATTTAAAGTTCAGCATTTGCCCAAAACTGGCGGTGGGTGTCGATGTAAATCGGAGCTTTCGCAAGTAACACATCTTTGTATGATGATGTTTGTAGAACAACAATCATGGAGTGGAACGCATTATTATTGTTGGTTTTTTCAAATATTGGTAGGTAGTTATGGGGAGTTTTGATAATGAGATCCATGGTGAAGAAGTGAGTGAGTAGGGTTTTGAGAAGAGGGAGAGTAAGGGAGAAATTTATGAGAGATTTTTGTGTTTGAAATTGAAACGGCAAGTGGAAACTCTGTTTGGATGAAACAGGGTTTATAAAGGGAAAAAGTGAATGCTGACGTGGCAGCGGTTTTCAAATGATCTGATGGAAATCATCTGGGCACGTGTAAACTCTGTTGGATAATGGATGACAATTGTTTAGTAACCTCTGCTGGAGACCAGTAGTGGTTCTAAACAGAGGAATGATCAGTGGTGATTTTACACTATCAGAGGATAGATTATTCAGTGGATTGGGAAAACAGTGGAAATAGGAACAGAGGATACACTTTCAGCAACGGATAGATTTTCATGCCAAGTAGAGGTTTTGAGAAACAGTGATTGTGAACAGACTTTAGAGATTTATTGAAAAAAATTCAATTTTAGCTATTTTCAAGGATGAAAGTTGATTTTTCTGAACACGTTTTAATGCTTAATACACATGGAACCCAAAAATTTGTTTATATTCCATGTTTAGCATACCAAGCCTACAGATCAAACTTTCAAAGTTAGATGTATCTAATGCTTTTGTTAGAACATATGCCAGTGATCTTTAGTTGGAACATGATGAAGAGAAATCAAACCCTTTTCATAGCAATCTTTCACAAAGTGATATCTGATATCAATGTGCTTGGTGGTAGAATGAGATACTGGATTTTTAATGATGTTTTCAACTGCTTGACTATCCAACATAAGAGGAGTCTTTAAAGCAGTTACACCAAAATCCAATAACTGATTCTGAAGCCACAGGAGTTGAGTAGTGCAACTTGCAGCAGCAATATACTCAGCCTCTGCTGTGGATGTTGATACTACAGCCTGCTTTTTGTTCTGCCAAGACACTAAGCAATTGCCTAGGAATTGACACCCTCCTGAAGTAGACTTCCTTGTGGTTTTGCATCCAGCAAAATCACTGTCTGAGAAACCTGAAAGCTCAATATTTCCATTAGCTAGATACCAGATACCCAGTGTGGGAGCACCTTTTATGTATCTGAATATCCTTTTTTATAGCAATGAGATTGGACTTTCTAGGTGTTGACTGGGATCTGACACAAACACATGTTGCAAACATGATGTCTGGCCTTGATGTAGTTAGGTACAATAATGAACCTATCATGCTTCTATAAAGAGTTTGATTAACCAAGTCATCTTTTTCTTCAACAGTGACAAGCTTTGTGGTTGCCATGGGTGTGCTACATGGTTTGCAATCATTCATATCAAATTTTTAAGCAGTTCTTTGACATACTTACTTTGATGAATGAATGTACCATTCTGCAACTGTTTTACTTGGAAACAAGAAAACATTGGAGCTCACCCATTGCACTCATTTTGAACTTTGATGCGATGAGTTTTCGAAACTCTTCACACATGGCAGTGCATGGGGATCCAAAAATGATGTCATCCACATAAATTTGGACAAGCGTCAAATTCTTTCTTTTCCATTTTAAAAAATAAGGTTTTGAGAATTTCACCCCTTGAAAAACCAAAGGACAAGAGAAAGGTGGAGAGAGTTTCATACCAGGCTCCAGGTGCTTGTCTCAAGCCATACAAAGCTTTGTGAAGCTGTAGACATGATCGGGATAAAATGCATATTCAAAGCCAGGAGGTTGACAAACATATACCTCTTCTTTGATTTTACCATACAAGAATGCACTTTTTTATATCCATTCGAAACACCTTGATGTTGTGGTTAGCAGCAAAGGCTAAGAACAATCTGATGGCCTCTAATCTTACTACAAGAGCAAAGGTTTCATCATAATCAATGCCTTCTTCTTGTCTGTAGCCTTGAACCACAAGCCTAGCTTTATTCTTGACAACAATATCCCTCTCATCAGTTTTGTTTTTGAAGACCCACTTTGTGCCAATTGGATATACATCCATTGCCAATGGTACAAGTTCCCATACTTGTTGTCTTTTAAACTGGATGAGTTCTTCCTGCATGGTTTCTGCCCAATTGTTGTCTTTCAGTGCCTCTTGGTACTTGACAGGTTGTGTGAGAGATAGGAAACCAGCAAAAAGACAAATGTTTTGGGATTGGCTTCTGGAGAGCACCCCTTCATTTATGTTGCCAATGATAAGGTCAGATGTATAGTTTTTAAGGTAGATTAGATCTCCCTTGTATGGAATGATGGCATTTTGAGGTGAAGGCTGCAGATGTGAATCATTTGAACTAACATCTGTTGGCAATTTTGAAGAGCCAACATCTGTTTGAAGTGGAGGTGGATGTATTGGTGAAATAGGTGTGAGAACATGATGAATTTTATCCATAGTGCTTGGACTTTTAGCAACAGAGGTTATGGTTGATGGAATAGCAGAGGATTGAGGATTAGTAGTGGTTGATACAGCAGTGGTAGAGTTTTCACAGTTTTTTGACAACATATGTTCCTCTGATGGTGGATATGGCTTTATACTGTGGAATCACAATGCCATATCCATAATCATGATGTGGAGACTATGGTGTACCTGCATGGTCAGTCTTAAGAGATATAAATTCAAAAGAGAATTTGTCTAAATAAAAAAGTTCAACAGGATTTGCTGGGATTTTTAATGAATAAAGTTCATTGAACTTAACATTAAAAGTCTCTCCACACATCTAGTCTTTGAATTAAAGACTCTGTAGGCTTTAGCAGTGGTTGAGTATCCTAGAAAATAACCACAGTCTACTTTGGCTGCAAATTTTGAAATTGAATCTTTTAAGTTCAAAATAAAGCATGGGCAACCAAATATTTCGAAATAGGAGATCAGTGGTTTGATCTTGTATAGAGTTTCATAAGCAATGGATTTATGTCTGGGGTTGATTAAAACTCTGTTTTGATCATAGCAAGCAATGTTTAAAGCCTCTGGCCAAAAGGACAAGGGTAACTAGAGTCTGCAAGCATAGTTCTAGCAGCTTCAATTAAAGTCTTGTTTTTTCCTTTCAACTACCCCATTTTGTTCTGGTGTTCTTGGAATGCTGTACTGCCTTACAATTCCTTTTGACACACAGAACTCATCAAACTCCATATTTCTAAACTCTGTGTCATTGTCACTCCTGAAGACTTTTACTGACAGGTCAAATTGCTTTTCAACTTGTTTCACAAATCCTTGCAAGATGCCTGCAGTTTCATTCTTAGAGTGTAAAAAGTAAGTCCATGTAAACCTTGAAAAATACCAACAATTACAAGACAATATCTCTTTTTATCGAGGCTCATGATTTTTACAGGGCCAAACAAGTCCATGTGTAAAACATTGACTTATTTTGGACTCACTAGTTGGTTTGTAGGAACTTTTGTGTTGTTTTCTTTTAAACAGGAAACACAATGTTCTTATTTTGTGAAAAGTTTTTGTGGTAAACCTCTTACAAGGCCTTGTTTAGAGAGTGTGGTGATAGTCGTCAGATTTGTGTGTCCAAGTCTTCTGTGCCATAGTTCTGTCTCTTTGTTAGAGGCAGCTGAGAACAGACAAGCATCAATCATTGGATTATCTTTCAACATATCAACCACATATACATTGCCACTCCTATAAGCAACAAGTCGTGCTTTGCTCTCAACTTTGATTTGATCAATCTTTTTAACCACTTATGGCCCAACAATCAGACAAGTTTTCTTAGTGAAGAATGACCCATAGCCTCTTGATGTATTGAATAATACATGCATTTATCGTGTACAGTTTGTAAAGTTTTAGCTGGTTTTCGTTTCGGTTTGTAGAGAATATATCTACTTTTGATCCAATTATGTTTTGCATGTCCTGGTTTGTGAAAGCGGTCGGAAGGATGGGAAAAATGAGCTAAATTGATAACTTGAACTAAGCCAGAGAGTAGTTGGAGCGCGAAAGAGGAAACAAATCACAAAATCGAGGATTTGAGCCTCTAGCGGCCCGCGACCGCAACAATATATACCTCTCGCGCCCTGCGAGAGGTCAATAACTATCCGGAGAAAATCACTCGGTCGCGGGGCGCAACCGAGCTACCATAACCCTCTCGCGGCCGGCGAGAGGGGGATTTATCCAGAAAGTTTCGTAATCTCATCTGCTGTGGGAAAGAGTTGCTATAAAGTTGAGTTATTTTATGATTGTAATATATCTTGACGAACTCAGACTTTGGAGAGCTAAAATTCTGGATTGTGCAAGCTGAATAGGGTTGTACTAGGTTGTTGGAATCATCAAGGCAAACTAGGAACTTTGAGGCAGGAGCAAACACGGTTTTATTGCAAAATCTCAACTCTTTAGTTCTTTTGTTTTAACCTTTTGATGAATTCCTACATAGACCTCGTTTTATTATTTTTCAAAACTATGATACTTGGCTAGATTTCCTTTTGTTACCTAGGTTTGGATTGTTTATTTTATGAAAGTTTGAATTTTGTTTTAATTTTATTATGGTTTGAATGATGTTTAGTAAAGTTCACAACTTTAACTTTTTAGTTTAGTGTATTTGCATGATCTATATTGGTTTTTGATTATTTATTTGTTTTACATAAATCTTGGTGGATGTCTTCCATAGAATAGGTTTGTATTGCTTTTTCGGGTCTTTAGGGGTTTAGGAAACAATCACTAAATTGGCAATAAATCAAGAAAACAACTAAATAAAATATAAGATTAGCTTTATCATTATACCTAAATTAATTATTGAGAAATAATAATTAGTTAGCTGAATTAATTAGATGAATTGTTAGGTTTAGGTTTTGAGAGAATCCCGGATCTAATTTACTTGTCATAATCGAGTCAGTTAAACTAAACTAAAAGTTATTGTTGGTCTAGGTTAATTATTGAGAAGTAGTTAACTAATATAGACACTTTACTAAATAATAAGATAACTGAAAAGAAGTCTTTAAAACAGGTGAACACAAAATAATTGCAGGGTATCATAGACATCTTCCCGAGAATGGTCGGGAGTCCTATTCGGTAAACCTAGAGTTTGACATTTTAAGATTCCGGTTAATCATTCAACCTAGTTAATTAATTATAAAATCAATTAAGTAGTAATATAAAATCCAACCTAGATAACCGGTTTACTATTCTTGAATTAATTTCTAATTTCCAAAAGTTCAAAGTTGAGTTTATTTTAATTAAGTAATTTTAGTTCCATTAATAATTTAGAATTGTTAGAACCCCCCCCCAATTATATAAATAAGTTTCTTAATTGAGTATAGATTGAGTCATCATTGTAATTAGAGAGTCTCGTGGGTTCGATAATCCGGACTTACTTAAACTATTCCACAATTGATCGGTCCACTTGCAGGTTAGTAGTTTAGTAAAATTTTGGAGTCTAGAGTTTAATTTGAGTCTGGAATTAGGGTAATTTTGATTGTTTTTAATTAACTACTTTTAGAACATCAAGTTTTTGGCGCCGTTACCGGGGACTCTCTCTTTGGCAATTGCGTTGATTACTTAATTTAGGCTTAATAATTTAGTTAGGTTAATTTTATTTAGTTTAAAATACTTTTGTTTAGTTTCTTTTTCTAAATTCTCATATTTGTTCCATTCCGGTTTTTAGTGGATGCCCCATACGCGTTCGCAAGGACCTCCGCCAAAGCTGCCTACAGATACATCTTCTCTATATGCACCAAAGGTTATCACTTCATCTTCTTTTTCAAGTTCGTCCCGCCCTTTCATACCACCCGATTTTGATTTTACACCAAAGCCTTCACCACCCGGTTCCCCATTACCCCGAGTAGTTCATAGAAACGTAAGCCCACCACCTAATTTTCACATGGCCAATAACCAAACCATTTACCAACAGGACACCACCGGTTTCACCGGTGCAAACTCACCCATCACTCTTCCTCCCATGAATAATGATAAAGCCTGGAAAATCCCATCTTATGTCATGACCGCTATAACCAACTCTTGTCAATTCCATGGTCGTGATGACGAGGATGCGCCTGCCCATATTAGCCGCCTCACCCGTCTGTGTCACACTTTCAATATGGAAGTGTGGGCAATGATGCCCGTTTCCTTCAAGTCTTCCCATTTTCTCTTGGGGGTCGAGCCGCCATCTGGCTTGACTCTCAACCACCCGGTACCTTCACTACTTGGGCCGCTCTACGAGATGTTTTCCTAATGAAATACTTCCCACCCGCAAAAGCATCTCACCTTCATGATCAGATCCATTCGTTCCGAATGGAACCTGATGAGCCTTACCATCTAGCCTGGGAGCGTTTCCAAACCCTAGTGTTCTGCTATTCTCAACACGGCCTGTCGGATTGGGCACTTGTAGAGAAATTCTACAACGGTCTCACCCCTGAGACCCGCGCTCGATTTGATACATCTGCTGGAGGACATCTAATGGGAAAGAAAACGGTTACTGAGTGTAATAACCTTTTCGAGCTTCGCACATTCAGACATAGACTACAGCACTGCCCCGGTTAACCGGGGACTACACCAAGTTAGCTTGGAAACTACGGTGGCTGCTGCACTAGATAGCTTTAAGAGAGAGGTCACTAAGGAGATTCAGGAGTTGAAGAAGGAAGTGGATAGGTGTGAGGTGTGTCGAGGGGGTCATGATACGATAGAGTGTCCTACGCTCACCATTGAGCAGGTCGAGTTCATTACCGGTCAGAGTAGAGGTTCAACGAACCCTTTTAATAATAATAATTCAAATTATAACCCTAACTGGCGTAATAATAATAATAATAATAATAATAATAATAATAATAATAATAATAATAATAATAATAATAATAATAATAATAACTTCCGCTCTTCCGGTAACCCCCCTGGTTACCAATCTGGTTCATATCAAAACAGGGGGCAGGGTCACTACTCTAGTGAAGGTTCAGGACATACAGGTCAGTTTAGTGGTGGAGGTTTCGAATCAAGAGGGTCAGACTAGGAGTGGGAGTTCAGGGGGTAGTTTAGATAGGATTAAGGAGCTGTTGTCTCAATTAGTGGTTAAGGATCAAGCTACCCAGAAGACTCTAGCGGAACACGATCTTCTCCTGAGAAATCAGCGGTCCGCATTCTTCAGTAGGGAGTATCGCTAAGCAGCTGCAAGAGCAGCCACACGGTCAGTTCACAGGTAACACCCAACCCAACCCAGCGAACCAACATGCGAAAGCGATAACTACACGTAGCAGTAAGAGCTTGAAAGAGGTAGTTAGAGAGGGGGTAGAAGTTGAGGAGCAGGATGACGAAGTGCATGAGGAGATAGAAATGGAGGCTCCACCTAGGATGCAAATTAGGCTAGACCTAGCAAGTACTGCACCAAAAAGTGGACCTTCAGTAGAGAGTAGGGGAGAGAAGAAACCAGTAGAGGTCAGGCCATCACCACATGTAGATCCTTCATGCCTACCCTACCCTGCTCGTCATAAACAGCAAAAATATGTTAAGGAATACGGGAATTTCCTTGATATGTTCACTCAGTTGAAAATCAATCTCCCGTTTATAGAGGCCCTCCAGCATATGCCTAAATATGCTAAGTTTTTGAAGGATCTTCTCAAACGAAAAGATAGGTTGGGGGAGCTTTCTAATGTTCCGTGACTGGAGGGTGCTCCGCCGTAGTTCAGAACAAGTTACCCGAAAAACTTACTGATCCGGGTATCTTTACTATTCCATGCTTATTCGGTGGTTCCATTGCTCCAGCTCACGCCTTAGCAGATCTAGGGGCTAGCATCAATCTGATGCCTTTCTCACTCTATGAGAAATTAGGTCTAGGGGAGCTCACTCCTACTCGTATGTCACTGTCTCTAGCTGATAGGTCTGTTAAGTATCCACGGGGAATTATCGAGAACTTGTTAGTTAGGTTGATAAATTTGTTTTCCCTGTGGATTTCGTCATCTTAGATATGGAGGTCGACGAGAAGGTGCCCATCATCCTAGGTCGCCCATTCCTTCGCACCGCAAAATCGATTATTGATGTTCATGATGGAAAAATCACACTTCGCATCGGGGATGAGAACGTCACTTTCGAAATCGCAAGGTTGATGCAACACCCAAGGGGTGGCGACAGCGATAGTGGCCCATGTCACTCTGTCAACTTTCTAAATTCATTCATGTCATACATTGATCAGTGTATCGAGTATATTAGTGGAGCCGACCTAGTGAATGAGAGTGCAGTGGTAGAGGAGAGCGATAGTGATGATATAGAGGATGACCCACTATGGGTTCCTGGGACCTTAATTTTTGTGAGGTTAGTGCTGCAAGTGAGAATACCCCATTAGATACTCCAGCCCCCGTAGAGCTTAAGGTCCTTCCCTCCCACGTAGAGTATGCGTTCCTAGGCGACAATTCGAGCTTACCTGTTATAATTTCTTAGAAATTGTCGACAGAGGACAAGGAGCGATTGATCGAGGTTCTTAAAGCCAATAAGGAGGCTATCGCTTGGAGATTGTCTGATATCAAGGGAATCAGCCCTATCTTCTGTACTCACCGGATCCTCATGGAGGATGTCTTTAAACCGGTAGTGCAACCTCAGCGCCGCCTAAACCCGAATATGCAAGAAGTCTTGAAAAAGGAGGTGCTCAAGCTAATGGAAGCCGGTCTTATCTACCCGATATCTGATTCGGCATGGGTAAGTCCTACTCAAGTTGTTCCCAAGAAGGGGGAATGACAGTGGTCATGAACGAGAAAAAATAGCTTATCCCATCGCGTACAGTCACTAGCTGGCGGGTGTGCATTGATTATCGAAAATTAAATGACGCCACCCGCAAGGACCACTTCCCACTCCTGTTTATCGATCAGATGTTGGAGCGACTCGTAGGACAATTATTTTATTGTTTTCTTGACGGGTTCTATGGTTACTTCCAGGTCCCCATTATTCCGGAGGATCAAGAGAAGACAACCTTCACATGTCCGTACGGCACATACGCCTATCGCCGTATGCCTTTCGGACTATGTAATGCTCCCGCTACTTTTCCGCGATGTATGGTCGCTATCTTCTAGGACATGATCGAGACTTTGATGGAAGATTTCATGAATGACTTCTCTGTCTATGGAACACTTTTCATCAATGCCTTAGTCACCTTGATGCGATGATGAAGCGATATGTAGAGACTAGGCTGATGTTGAACTGGAAGAAGTGTCACTTGATGGTGACAGAGGGGATAGTGCTAGGACATATGATATCTCGCGCATGTATAGAGGTCGATAGGGCTAAGATAGATACCATCAGTACACTCCCTCCGCCCTAAGCGTGAAATCTATTTGTAGCTTCCTAGGTCACGCGGGTTTTTATAGACGATTCATTAGAGATTTCTCAAAGATTACATGCCCCATGACACGACTCCTGGAGAAGGATGTCCCCTTCATATTT
Source organism: Scalesia atractyloides (assembly GCA_947069175.1). Classification (NCBI taxonomy): domain Eukaryota; kingdom Viridiplantae; phylum Streptophyta; class Magnoliopsida; order Asterales; family Asteraceae; genus Scalesia; species Scalesia atractyloides. The sequence goes on along the minus strand of CAMTDV010000007.1, from coordinate 60,680,371 downwards.
GAAGAAGACTGTCTGCATGCTTTCACGATCCTGAAAGAGAAGCTGGTAAGTGCTCCCATTCTCGTCTCACCCGACTGGAGCTTGTCCTTCGAGCTCATGTTTGATGCGAGCGACAATGCGGTCGGCGCCGTTTTGGGTCAGCGATGAGATAAACATTTTCATCCCATCTACTACGCTAGCAAGGCCCTAAATGACGCTCAGGAGAACTACACCACGACAGAGAAGGAGCTTCTTGCTGTAGTGTTCGCGTTCGATAAATTCCGCTCCTATCTCATCCTCTCCAAAACCATAGTCTTTACTGATCACGCGACTCTGCATTACCTCTTCCAGAAGGAGGACGCGAAGCCTCGTCTTATTCGGTGGATCTTCCTGCTTTCTGAGTCCGATATAGAGATTAGGGATAAGAAGGGAGCAGAAAATGTGGCCGCCGAACACCTATCCCGATTAGAAGATCCACATAGGGAGGAGATTAGAGAGGAGGAAATCGGTGATAGGTTCCCTCACGAGTCAGTGGAGTTTTTGGCAGCAAAGAAGGAGGGTATGCCGTGGTTCTCGGATTTTGCGAATTACCTTGCAAATGGAGTGGTTCTGAAGGGTACGACCGTGCAGCAGAAGAAGAAGTTCTTTCGTGACGTAAGACGATACATCTGGGACGACCCGTTTCTATTTAGGATAGGAGGTGATCGCATCCTTAGGCGCTGCGTGGGTAGAGAGGAGGGGATAGAGATTCTGAGGCACGTGTATGAGGGGCTAACGTGTATCGAGTATATTAGCGGAGCCGACCTAGTGAATGAGAGTGTAGTGGTAGAGGAGAGCGATAGTGATGATATAGAGGACGACCCACTATGGGTTCCTGAGACCTTAATTTTTGTGAGGTTAGTGCTGCAAGTGAGAATACCCCATTAGATACTCCGGCCCCCGTAGAGCTTAAGGTCCTCCCCTCCCACTTAGAGTATGCGTTCCTAGGTGACAATTCGAGCTTACCTGTTATAATTTCTTAGAAATTGTCGACAGAGGAGAAGGAGCGATTGATCGAGGTTCTTAAGCCAATAAGGAGGCTATCGCTTGGAAATTGTCTAATATCAAGGGAATCAGCCCTACCTTCTGTACTCACCGGATCCTCATGGAGGATGTCTTTAAACCGGTAGTGCAACCTCAGTGCCGCCTAAACCCCAATATGCAAGAAGTCGTGAAAAAGGAGGTGCTCAAGCTAATGGAAGCCGGTCTCATCTACCCGATATATGATTCGGCATGGATAAGTCCTACTCAAGTTGTTCCCAAGAAGGGGGAATGACAGTGGTCATGAACGAGAAAAAATAGCTTATCCCATCGCGTACAGTCACTAGCTGGCGGGTGTGCATTGATTATCGAAAATTAAATGACGCCACCCGCAAGGACCACTTCCCACTCCTGTTTATCGATCAGATGTTGGAGCGACTCGTAGGACAATTATTTATTGTTTTCTTGACGGGTTCTAAGGTTACTTCCAGGTCCCCATTATTCCAGAGGATCAAGAGAAGACAACCTTCACATGTCCGTACGGCACATACGCCTATCGCCGTATGCCTTTCGGACTATGTAATGCTCCCGCTACTTTTCCGCGATGTATGGTCGCTATCTTCTAGGACATGATCGAGACTTCGATGGAAGATTTCATGGATGACTTCTCTGTCTATGGAAACACTTTTCATCAATTCCTTAGTCACCTTGTGCGATGATGAAGCGATATGTAGAGACTAGGCTGCTGTTGAACTGGAAGAAGTGTCACTTGATGGTGACAGAGGGGATCGTGCTAGGACATATGATATCTCGCGCAGGTATAGAGGTCGATAGGGCTAAGATAGATACCATCAGTACACTCCCTCCGCCCATAAGCGTGAAATCTATTCATAGCTTCCTAGGTCACGCGGGTTTTTATAGACGATTCATTAGAGATTTCTCTAAGATTACATGCCCCATGACACGACTCCTGGAGAAGGATGTCCCCTTCGTCTTTGAGGAAGACTGTCTGCATGCTTTCGCGATCCTGAAAGAGAAGCTGGTAAGGGCTCCCATTCTCGTCTCACCCGACTGGAGCTTGCCTTCGAGCTCATGTGTGATGCGAGCAACTATGCGGTCGGCGCCGTTTTGGGTCAGCGACGAGATAAACATTTTCATCCCATCTACTACGCTAGCAAGACCCTAAATGACGCTCAGGAGAACTACACCACGACAGAGAAGGAGCTTCTTGCTGTAGTGTTCGCGTTCGATAAATTCCGCTCCTATCTCATCCTCTCCAAAACCATAGTCTTTACTGATCACACGACTCTGCATTACCTCTTCCAGAAGGAGGACGCAAAGCCTCGTCTTATTCGGTGGATCCTCCTGCTTTCTGAGTTCGATATAGAGATTAGGGATAAGAAGGGAGCAGAAAATGTGGTCGCGATCACCTATCCCGATTAGAAGATCCACATAGGGAGGAGATTAGAGAGGAGGAAATCGGTGATAGGTTCCCTTACGAGTCAGTGGAGTTTTTGGCAGCAGAGAAGGAGGGTATGCCGTGGTTCTCGGATTTTGCGAATTACCTCGCAAATGGAGCGGTTCTGAAGGGTATGACCGCGCAACAGAAGAAGAAGTTCTTTCGTGATGTAAGACGATACATCTGGGACGACCCGTTTCTATTTAGGATAGGAGGTGATCGCATCCTTAGGCGTTGCGTGAGTAGAGAGGAGGGGATAGAGATTCTGAGGCACGTGTATGAGGGGCTAACAGGAGGTCATCATGGCCCGCACGTCACCGCACAGAAGGTCTTTGACTACGGTTTTTATTGGCCCTCAGTAGTTAAGGATGCTTTGGAGTTTGTTAAGACTTGTGATCGTTGCCAGCGCACCGGAAACATCTCCTCCAAGGACAAGATGCACCAACACCTGATCCAAATTCTTGAAGTCTTTGATGTGTGGGGGATTGACTTCATGGGACCGTTTCCCATCTCTAGCGGGAATCGATACATCCTCGTGGCCATTGACTATGTTTCTAAGTGGGTTGAAGCGCAAGCCTTACCCATGAATGACGCCCGAGTGGTGGTGAGATTTTTAAAGAAGCTATTTACGCGCTTTGGTACCCCACGAGCTATCATTAGTGACCGTGGCACTCATTTCTACAATGTCGTCATGGAAAAGGCATTAGCGCGCTGCAGTGTCACTCATTGCTTCTCCACCGCTTATCATCCCAAAACAAGCGGTCAAGGGGATAACGCAAACCGAGGGGTGAAGTAGACATTAGAGAAGATGGTAGATAAAAGCAGGAAGGACTAGTCCGATAAGCTAGACAATGCGTTATGGGCATTTTGAACCGCCTATAAGACACCTTTAGGCACCACACCCTTCATGATCGTTTATGGTAAAGTCTGCCATCTCCCGCTCAAACTCGAGCGTCGGGCTTTGTGGGCCATGAAAACAGTGAATTTGGACCTCACCAAAGCTGCCACGAGACGATACTTCCGAATTCACGAGTTAGAGGCACTTCGGGACGCAGCCTATGAGCGTTCATGGAGTATTAAGGAGAAGACCAAGGGTGTGCATGATAGGAGGCCGAGGGGGGGGGGTACAGGAGTTCAAGGTTGGCGATAGAGTGCTTCTATATAATTCGAGATTGAAACTGTTCGCCGGGAAGCTGAAGTCCAAGTGGACTGGTCCATATGTCGTGAATGAGGTATTCCCACACGGGACGATCGAGTTGAAAGAATAAGCTGACAGATGGACGTGGAAGGTCAATGGTCATCGATTGATGCACTATTTAGGAGGACCGCTCGATTTCACCGAGATGGAGGAAACTCCTCTCGAAGTTCCACCTCATATCGCATAGGATCTTGAGTATCGGCTCAAGTGTAGAGTTGTACATTTTGGTAATCGTTTGCATTTCATGTCTTTTCTAGTGCTAATTCTTGTTTTTGTAGTTTGTGTTTTTGTTTGTTTGTGGTCCGTTTTAGCTGTTTTGTAGGTTATATCACCAACATGACGCCACCATTAATGATGAGCTTGGATTTGCAGGTACGTTCTGCTAAGCAACCGGATGAAAGAGGGATGTTTCACTAAGTTTAACATGAAACAAAACTCTAAAAAATTTTCTAAGGCACAAAACAAGCCAGACTTGAAAACTTTCTGTGAAAACATCCCTCTCGCGGGGCGCGACAGACATAAGGCAACTCGGTCGCGGCCCGCAAGGAACTTAGGTTTCCGGTAAATGTTACTCGGTCGAGGGGTGCGAGAGGATTTAAATCCTCTCTCGCAGCCTGTGAGAGACCTTAACATCACTTTAAAACCCTAAACGCCCAAATTCATCTCTTTTTCACACACTATCCCCATTTTCACATACGATTTCTCCATTGTTATTCCCAAAAATCTCCAACTTTTTACCCACATTCACCCAATTCTTCTTCCATTACTTGCCCACATCAACTATATCCGATTTTTCAAGTGCAATTCTGTGTATTTCACCTTCAAATGAGCTATACAACAGTATTTGGCAACTTCTCTACTATTTGTTTAATCCTTCTTATAGATCGGCGTTAAGGTATGTTTTCTTGCAACTTCTGTGCTTTCATCTTCATATCTTATCTAGTTGCTGAATGTATTTTAGTGTTGGGTCTAGTATAAGTTGCATGCTAGATTACTTTGAGGATTTGGGGACACTTGGGTTGGTTTGAGTTTTGATTGTAGGGGCTGACCATTTCTGGATACGCAGAATGGGTGCAAACCAGGTATATCTTGAGGGTAGTTTGGTTTGCTCAGATTCAACATTGAGTGTGGGGGTTTGGGTTAGTAATTTGGTATATAAAAATCATATTTTTACTGGAACTTACAACCCGTTTTCTTGCTTGGTGTGCAAAGTTTTTATCTTTACATCTGAACTCAATGTTGGATATTTTCCGGCACCCAGATTTTAATTAGGGAAATTAAAGTGCCGGAAGGGGGTAATCGTATGGTTTAGATATATTTTGGGGGTTGGTAATATTTGGGCTTTCATGCATAGAGAACCTCTCTCGCCCGTACTCAATTTCCATTCGGGTGAGAGCTAATCTAGTTAATGAATAATATTACTAAAACCCAATAAACTATGGTAAAGTGTTTATTTTTCCCTGACTATGACCGCGAATGTTATACGGTCATTGCTCACAAACGTTTCTTTCTAATGCTCTACCTGTTTTGCCTGTGAATTAAATGATTTTTGCAGATGTCAGGTGAAGGTAGTTGGAGTAGAGCAGGAAGGAAAAGGAGAGGGCCCACACCTCGACAAAGGGGAGACCCGGCAGAGACGCAACCACTACCTCCGAATTTTGGGATGCGACGAAGCGTTAGGTATAGTGGGGACGGTATTCCCCACTGGCAAAGCACACGAATAGTAGATAGCCCCTTACTGCAGTTCGATCTAGATTCTCACGAGTGGGAGAGACTGTCCACCTTGGTCACTTGTGATCTACTTCCGTACAGACGGATTGATTGGGAAATGGTAGACCATCTAGGTCAAAGGGGCAGGATCGAGCAGTTGTTGGGGGATAAATTCAGAAGGGTATTGAACTGTGGTGCAAGGCAATATAAGGAAATTACCCTCGAATTTCACTCCACTTTCGAGTACCAGCAGGGAAAATTTTCTGAGAGTGATGCTATTTCTTTTGCCTTGGGGAGGCACGTGTACGAAATGATGGTTCCGCAGTTTGCTATGGCCACGCAGATCTACACATTAGAAGAGGTTCAGGCGCCGGATTTTTTCACCAGTCTACAGGGTGTTTTTAAAAGTAGGCACCCCACAGTGTTCAAACAGATGAACTGGCTCGATTCTGGGGTACTATCTCTATTGCCCCATATTCTAACAATATGGTACAAGCGACATCATCGATCCATTTTACCGGTTTATTCACAAAATTCTTGCTGCTACATTAGTTAGGCGAGGGCAGGGGGATAATAAGATGAATTAGGTGAGTTTGTTCTGCTTAATGTGCATGGTGGAAAGAAGGCCGGCGAACTTGGCGACTATATTTGCGTGGTCGATGAAGCGGTTGTGGAGGGGAGGCCCAGGGGCAAGGGTATATTGTGGGCCCCTGATTACATGCTTAGAAGAGGTCTTGGAGTATTTGATAGATATCCCCAGGACAGGATGAGAGAGGGCCCATCCCCATGCTTCATGAGTATACGTGACCTAAAGGCTGCCGAGATTTTGACTACACATGAGCCTGTGAGCTGGGAGCCGGCTCGTAAGGGACCTCAGGTTCAGCCTCCTCCGGGTTCTGAAGCGGCATCATCTATATAGGCCAGTGTTCCTACTCGATATCAGCGACCGGTCACACATCAAGAGCTGTCGGGAAGATAGTATTCTCTCCGTGAGCCCCGCCCTGACCCACTTACCTTGGAGTCTTTGTATGACAAGATGGAGTCTGGTTTTGGTGATCTGCGAGGGTATGTAGATCAACAGTTTGGCGGGGTTCGTCAGGTCATAATGGAGAGCAGGCGGATGCATGAGGATGGTCAGCGAAGGCTGGAAGACGGGATGCGATACATGATGGAAAATTTGAACATGGTGGTTCCATCCTATTTTCAGTAGAGAGGTGGTCAGTCGGATTCAAGTCAATTTGTTGGTATGGAGGATGTCCAGCCGTACCAAGTGTTCGAGGCATCGGAGGAATCAGAGGATTATGATTGAAGCATCAGCAGTGGATCCTTATCTTTATTTGTTTTTCTTTTATGTTGTTTTAATCTCATATTGCTCTATACTTTAAACACTTTACTTTGTGGGAATGGTGGATGGTTTGGGTGTGATGGTGGAAACTTCTTAAAACACTTAATTTATTTGTTTATTATATTACGTTTTTGGAAGTGTTATGTTGATAGGTCGATGTATATATACTGCTTTTGTTCGCATGTGAGTTTTAAGAGATTGTTTGCTGAGCGTGTTCGGATTGGAGGGCATGAATGGATTGACTGACACATTGACAGTCTTGCATTATTAGCTAAGTCGTTCACTTGTTTATTTGTTTTTATTTCTTATGTTTTAGTGTTTATTATTGCTTAGTAGTGAATTTTCTCATCCTTGCATTAGGGACAATGCAAAATTCAAGTGTGGGGATGGGATAGGAGAGTAGTTAGAGGGATTTGTTTAAAAAAATCAGAAAATGTCTTTTGAAAAAAGAATTTGCACAAAAATTTAAACGGAAAATGATAGAAAAATTGAGTTTTTATTCGGTTTCAAATAATAATAATATGAGAAATAAAAGGTTGGATTTATGTCTAACTTGGGATATGTGAATAGGCTCGATTCGGTTCTTATGTTCTTTGAGATTAATACAACTTAATTGTCGGTCTACTAGTGAGTGCTCATCTAGGAAATATGGGAAATTGAAACCATCAAAATAGTATAAGGAAACCGTTATAAGTTAAAATCTTTAGAATTTTTGATCATGTAAAAGAATAAAAAGAGAAAAATTAAAAAGAAAAAAAATGAGCTTGATTAAAAAGTAGACGAGGCCTATGGATTTGCCCTTGGGGATGGTGACTCTGATCGAGAATGATTAGTTGAAATCTTAAGTATCGAAGCCCACGTTGTCGCTCTCGGGGATAGTGACTCTGGTTGAGACAGCCTCTAGGTTAAATATGTAAAGAGAAATCAAAAGCTCAAAAGAAAAGAAAAAAAGAAAATTTACTTGATTTTAAATTCTTTTTATTTTGGTATAAAACGGTTAGGAATTGGGTTGAATAATTCATTCCTTTTGTTCCATAAGCTTGAGGTGGGATTAAGTGTACTATGGATTCTAGTGTGAGATCTTAGGTAGATAGACCGAACTTGAACTAAATTCACATGATAAGAGTCTAAGAGCCGAATTTTGAGTTTAAGTGGATATGAATCTTGCAATCGCGGTTAACATAAATTTGATCCTTAATGAAAATAATTGTAATCTTTGAAATCGAATAAGTATTTGATTATGATTCCGTTTGTGCACAATTCTTTTTCAAGGACGAAAAAAGAGCAAGTGTGGGGATATTTGATGTATTGAATAATACATGCATTTATCGTGTACAGTTTGTAAAGTTTTAGCTGGTTTTCGTTTTGGTTTGTAGAAAATATATCTACTTTTGACCAATTATGTTTTGCAGGTCTTGGTTCCCGAGAACGGTCGAAAGGATGGGAAAAACTGAGCCAAATTGATAATTGGAACTAAGTCGGAGCGTAGTTGGAACGCGAAAGAGGAAGCGAATCGCAAAATGGAGAATTTGAGCCTCTGGCGGCCCGTGACCGCAACAATATATACCTCTCGCGCCCCGCGAGAGGTTAATAACTATCCGGAAAATATCACTCGGTCGCGGGGCGCGACTGAGCTACCATAACCCTTTCGCGGCCGGTGAGAGGGGGATTTATCCAGATAGTTTCGTAATCTCATCTGCTGTGGGAAAGAGTTGTTATAAAGTTGAGTTATATTATGATTGTAATATATATTGACGAACTCAGACTTTGGAGAGCTAAAATTTCGGATTGTACAAGCTGAATAGGGATGTTCTAGGCTGTTGGAATCATCAAGGCAAGCTAGGAACTTTGAGGTAAGAGCAAACACGATTTTATTGCAAAATCTCAACTCTTTAGTTCTTTTGTTTTAACCTTTTGATGAATTTCTACATAAACCTTGTTTTATTGTTTTTCAAAACTATGATACTTGGCTAAATTTCCTTTGGTTACCTAGGTTTGGATTGTTTATGTGAAGAAAGTTTGAATTTTGTTTTAATTTGATTATGGTTTGAATGATGTTTAGTAAAGTTCACAACTTTAACTTTTTAGTTTAGTGTATTTGCATGATCTAAATTGGTTTTTGATTATTTATTTGTTTTACATAAATCTAGGTGGATGTCTTACATAGAATAGGTTTGTGTTGCTTTTTGGGGTCTTTAGGGGTTCGGGAAACAATTGCTAAATTGGCCAATAAATCAGGAAAACAACTAAATAAAATATAAGATTAGCTTTATCATTATACCTAAATTAATTATTGAGAAATAATAATTAGTTAGCTGAAGATTAGATGAATTGTTAGGTTTAGATTTTGAGAGAATCCCGGATCTAATTTACTAGTCATAATCGAGTAAGTTAAACTAAACTAAAAGTTATTGTTGGTCTAGGTTAATTTTTGAGAAGTAGTTAACTAAAATAGACACTTTACTAAATAATAAGATAACTGAAAAGAAGTCTTTAAAACCAGTGAACACAAAATATTTGTAGGGTATTATAGGCGTCTTCCCGAGAAGGGTCGGGAGGCCTATTCGGTAACCTAGAGTTTGACATTTTAAGATCCCGGTTAATCATTCAACCTAGTTAATTAATTATAAAATCAAATAAGTAGTAATATAAAATCCAACTTAGGTAACTGGTTTACTATTCTTGAATTAATTTCCAATTTCCAAAAGTTCAAAGTTGAGTTTATTTTAATTAGGTAATTTTTAGTTCCATTAACAATTTAGAATTGTTAGAACCCCCCCCCCCCTCCCAATTATATTAATAAGTGTCTTAATTAAGTCTAGATTGAGTCGTCATCGTAATTAGAGAGTCGCGTGGGTTCGATAATCCGGACTTACTTAAACTATTCTACAATTGATCGGTTACACTTGCCAGTTAGTAGTCTAGTAAAATTTCGGAGTCTAGAGTTTAATTTGAGTCTAGAATTAGGGTAATTTTGATTGTTTTTAATTATCTACTTTTATAACATCACCTTTGTCACTTATTTGTGAAACACTAAGAAGATTAAATTTCAGATTATCGATAAGATTAACATTTTCAAATTTGAGCTTCCCAGCCTGAAGACCCAAGTAGCTTTCCTTTTGAATTATTACCAAAGGATATATCACCCCCTCCTTGAGGCATAAATTCTTTGAGAATGGCTCTACATCTTGTCATATGTCTGGAGCCTCCACTATCTATATACCATAAACTATTAAGGCAAGTAGAAGCTCCCTGCACCATGGTAAATAATTAGTTCAGTTGGGTTTCCAAAGCGAAAATAGCTTTGGAAGGGGTCTCAAACATTTCAGCCTCAAATTTGGAAGAATGAGTAGAGGTTTGAACAGATCTTTGTAACATTTGTTGAGGCCCATCTCCTGTTAGATGATAGTATCCATGAGGATGCCTATTCACTCTTGGTTTTGAGAGCAATTTGTAACCCTCATAACTAAGAGGTACCTTTTGGTAAATTTGTTAGCCATAACCTCTTGAGTACTGGTTGGTAGGTGGAGCATCTGTTACCTGTACCTCTTTAGGAGCAGAGGTTTTGTTCAATGCTTTAGTAACAGATGTTTCAACAGGCATAAAGGTTTGTTTAGACTTTCCTTTTGCAGTACTTGTCTTTGAACTCTCCAGTGTTTTGGATTTGTACTCATTCTTTTTCACATCAAAGTTTTTGAGATAAACACACTCTTGAGTCTTATGATTTGTTTTATTACAGATTTTTCAATTTGGAGAATCAATGATCTCAGCTGTTTTGTTGATGTCATAAGCTTTTAGAAGCATATAGTTTTTAGTAACATGATTCTTCTTTTAACAGAAATCACAAAACAAATTTTTGATCTTTTCTTTCTTCTTTCCTTTTTAGACTTTTTGTCAGCAGATGTTGTAACATCTGCTGGTGAATCTGATATGGGAATGATTCTAGCCTTTGGTGCTTTGACACCTTCAGTGGTTGAAAAATCCGTTGGCTTAAAATTTTCAAGAATGTCACATTCATCAGACCATGTGGTTTTTTAATCTCCTCAAAAGTTGAGGATCTCTCATGTCTTTCTAAAAGAATTTTATTTCCCTTTTTATCTATGACTTTGATTTCTTGACCAGCCAAGTTTGTTGAAATAATTTCAACCACACTAGAATCATTTTTAGTAACATTTTCAGAAACTTTGTCATTTTTCTTGAATCCAATGCCAAATTTTATGTTACTTTTGACTTGGTTATCCAACAAAATCTCATAACCTTTGCAGGATTCCACCCATTTTTCATAAGTGATTTGGGTGGATTCCAACTCCTTTTTGCAAACCTAATATTTTTCTATCATGGTTTGGAGTTGATCCTTGGTTATGCTTGCTTCATGTTTTAAGCTGCTGATTTCATAATCCTTTTCAAGCAATTTTGATTTTAACTCTTTTGAAAGTTTTTCAAATTGCAATTCATCCTCTAAAATCTTAATCCTAAGGTTTTCATTCGCCTCTTTTATGTTAGCAAAAACTATGATACATTTATCTGAACATAGGTCTTTTAGGACCTGAGGAGATACCTTAGTAGCAGCCATCATGGCACAATCACATTCTCCTTCACAAACACTAGCCTCCATGGATCAGATAGAGGTTTCACATCTTCATCAGCACTTTCTTTTGTAACAAATGTTTCATCATGAACATTAGACTCAACAGATTTAGATCACACCTCCTTAAATTCAACATCCTCAACCTTGGACTCTAATGCCATAAAGCAAAATTCATTTTGTTTCTTTTCAAAGTCTGCAATTAGAGCAAAGTTTTCATCAGTCAGATCCTCAGGTAAGCTACTCAATCAACAAAGCCCTTAGTAAAGAAGCTCTATTGATTAACCTCTACCTGAGTAGTGGTTGGAGCAACTTGTTGTGTAAGTTACATTTGAACCTGAGGAGCTGGTGCTTGAACATATTGCATTTGAAGAACAGTGGTTTGAACATATTGCACTGGAATCGTGGTAGCAGGGTGTCAAAGTGAGCAGTGTTTTGCATGTGAGGAGCATGGGTATATTGGGAATAATAGACAGTGTTTTGAGGTCTAGGGCTAGGATGTGTGACAATTGGTCCAATTGATTGAGACCTATATTCTCTAGCAAAGTCTCCTAGCCTATTACACTTATAACATTTAATTTTGATTTATCCAGCCCGACTTTTGTTCCCCCATGCAACCCTGGGAACTTCCTACCAGTTCTCTTGTAATACTTGTTAGCCCTGATACTTAACAGAGCCAACTGGTGCAAGATGTCTATCTCCTCCAAATCTGATGGATCAAAATGTTGAAGGTCATTCATCTCAAAGCATAACTTCTCAGAAGTTTGGCTTTCCCCATTAGCAGCAAATGCATAATTGGGTGTGTAAGGGTCAGAATTGAAGCCAGAAGTTACATCAATGAAATGATCACAACTCTGATCTTTACTACTGCCAATGACTTCTTCTTGGCCAAAGAGAGCTGTACTACCAAATGTATAGTAATCCGTCACTTTGCCAGACTCTTGTAGCTTCTTATTCTGGTTCAGCTCTCTCTCATAAGGGAAGAGCCTACCATGAAGCTGAGTAAGACTCATTTCTTTGAACCTAACTGAATTTCTAGTAACGAAAGCTATAGTTCCCACTTGTCTGGTAATGATCTAAGAAAACGACTATATAGAGTCGAATTTGCAAGTGTAACATTCACCAGTTTGAGTTCACTAATGAGACAGCTAAATCTTTCAAACTGTTGGGTTAGTAATTCTCCTTTGACATGACAAAACGATTCAAATTGCTGATTTAGAACCTCTTTGTTGTTTTCAATCACTTCTTTAGTCCCACCAAATTGCTCTTTCAAAGCATCCCATAATTCCTTTGCACTGTTGCAATGCAACGGGCCAGCATAGATATCGTTTGGCAATGCAGAGGCAACGATGCTAAATGCCTTTACATCTTGTTCGATTTTTTGGAAATCTGGCTCGAAATAATTTTCGGGATGCTTTGGTACTTGGACTTTACGGTCATCTTACTCGGTATCATTAGAACATGAGGTCCAAAGATGACCGACTTCCAACAACCGGTGTTTTGCTGAGCAAGGACATGACCCATCCATCTTTGCCAGATATTATACTCATATCTGACAAGGATCGGTGGTTAAAACATGGTGCCGGTGTTATGAGGATCTTGTGAAGTGTGTGACATTCTGATTGTTCACAAAACAGTTTTTGTTTAAAAACTTTTTAGAATGTAATTAAACTTTTTCAACAAAAACGAACAAATTGAATTAGCAGTGAGAGCTGATTTATTTTAATCAAATTGATTGTTAAATCTGATGTTTTGCAGATTCACTCTCTCTTACTATTTTAACCATTGATCGAGGAAAGATTAAGGATTAACCTTCTTGGTGAGACCATTTCTATTAGCCTAAATCTTTTGGTTTAGGCTTGAAGTTTCTTTTATTATATATATATATATATATATGTATATATATATACACACACGGTTAGTTTAGTTGGTTAGAAATACAAAATGCAGATTGGAAATGGCTGATTTGTGGAACATTGAGGGAGCAAAAATAAAGAAGGTCGCCCTAGCTTTGTAAGTTTTTAGGCTGATGGATTCTTTATCATGTTGTAGGGACACGTTTAAAGAACAAAACCTAACAAAAGTTTTAAAAACCATAAATAGATTAAAAAATTAGTTGGATTAGACTTTTGTATATATGACATGAATACTACTGACTTATAATTGCATATCAAAGTTTGTCACTGATGAGTATGTAAAATAATCACATGAGGAGTAAAGTGTGAGCAATGTTTATTCTTTAGCGACGCATAAAACGTTACTGTTTGTTACTAATTTTTTTTGTACGGGTGATTAAACATAATATCTAAACTTCAATATGGGACAAAGTAAAATAGAAAATTTGACATGTACGAAATAAGTAAATAAATATATATTAGTAAAAACAAAAATAAAATGAAAAAGAAGCAAATAGTACTAAGCAACCTACAGTCAATATAGCCCCCCAAATGTCCTTTTGATTAAATTTGTGGCTTACAAATTATAACAAAGCAAGGGAGCAATGCTTTAGGGTTGAGCAAATAAAGTTCTTCAATATTTGAATAAATCCCAACTTTTCCGGCCAATGAATCAAACCCAGATTGATTAGCAAGTTCTTGAATGTTCTCCGTTCGCTTATGAACTCTCCCAGCAATCACTCTGCAAACTATTAAAGCCTTCCTCAGCAAAAGACTATTATTGGCACCAAGGGCATCAAAAGCCCGCTGACTTGTTGAAGTAGTGAAAACACCCGGCCCGACTACATTTTTGTTGTTAATTTTCTTGATAGAAAACCCGTGTCGTAGAATTTGACAAACGTTGCAGTTACTTGATTGGCAAAGGCTAGATGAGCCGTTTAGGCCGAGGTTGCATTCGACTAAAGTCCCATGGAACCTTAGTAACTCATTGCCATCGGCCAGACAACGCGGGTGCTTTTTTTGGAGTTTGCTAGCTTTAACTTTGACACTTTTGCGATGTTCTTCGAATTCAGATAGTGTTCTTTGCATGTTGGGACCTTTAAGATCCTCTCTATACCTCCAGAATTGGGGTGAGATTTTGACCAGCTTGTTTTGTAGATTAGTTCTACAATTTTCCTTGATGAATCTCCTTCAAGGAGCTCAGTAACTGCCAAATCAACCGAAAGTAAATGATTATGTCCTAGGAGTTAAAGTTTAATGTAGGGTAACAAAATTTTTATGTTTGAGAAGTGGCAGTCTTAAATTGACAAATGAGATCAAAGATTAAATTTTGGATATATATATATATATATAAAAGGCAGAATTTACTTACTAGCTATGGTTTTTTGTATAATCTTTACCGAGATTTAATTTGATTTAATACATTCATCGTTATGCATTTTTAAATAGTTAGCCAATAATAAAAAGATATCTTACGCGTTTTCATTAATATATGGATATTTTTTTCTTTCCATGGATATAATACAAGCATACAAATAATATTTTGGTCTCTATGCATGTAAACAAACTTCAAAGACCGATATAATAAACTTAACCGAAGCAAAACTAAATTTTCGAAACAAAAAAGATGAAGAATATTTGCTTACCGGCATGTTTGGAGAGATGATGAAATTCAAGAGCTTCCCATTTCACAAACTGCTCACCACATTTATGGCAAGCTAAACTAAAAATCCCATGACCATCTCCATCAAGAGTAGCTCTACCCTTTGCAGGAATAATAGTACCGAAACCAGATCCTAACCCCCTACTACCAACCCTTGAAGATTCATGAGAATTTCGTCTATTGGTCATCGGTGATCTTGTTGGCATACGATGATGATGATGGTGAGGACCCGGCGTCCCAGGCTTTAGGGTACCTTCAAATCTAGAGGAGACAACCTCATCATCACCACCACCACCTCCATTCCCATCTTGCAAAGAACCAAAACCTGTGATCTTGAGTTCACAATTAGAGTTTGACAAGATGACTTCATGGGCAATTGGGTTTAAAAGCTCTGAACTTCCAATGGATCTTGGACTAGCATTTGTTGTTGCATTTGTTGTCTCCATAATTGATGGTTTCTCCTCCATGTGCCTCTTGCTTCCATGGATGACATCCTTAAGATTTGCTAAAGATCTTGAACATCCTGATTTCCCTCCTGCTGATGTTGAAGATTTCTTGCTTTTTGTCACTATTTTGCTCAGATTCTTCACTTGAATATTTGGATCATGAACATCAGCTGGTCCTGATTGGCAGTGCAATGACTTCCTTAAAGCAAACCAAACTGCAGGCATCTCTCTTGAGTGTGTATGTATGTGTTCTTCTTGCCTTCTTGGATCTTCAAATCTTCAACTAAATATAGCATACACCAAATGAAACCCATCTAGTATCAAACTTACTTTTGGTATGATCTATAAACATCTTTCTGCGATTGTGACATGTAGATATATTGTCAACAATTTGACCTTGGTGCATACAATGATAGAAACAAACATATATTATAAATCTATATGCAAATAATATAACAATAGGATTATAACAGAGAAACTATAGAAGATGGGGACGAAGAAAAGTTAATTGGTCATGAATTTATTTAATATTTAAATGAAGCATTGACATCTCGGGTGTTCTTGGACATCAGCTTTAGGAGTCAGTAAATGTGAATTGAGTATTGGGTATGTTTGTCAACAACTCAACTAGAGCTGGAACATAAACCTTTTTGTAACCCCATCTAGTTTTAATAGTCTTTTTTAACTTCTTTTTTTACAAAAATCTAAAATACAACCTATCGACTTTTTTCTACATTAATTATATTCTTAGTAATAAAGAAAAAATAGGATTCATGGCAATCACATCAAAGTAAAAAAAAATCTACCTAAATAATTATTTGGTCAATTTATTCGTTAATATTTTATTTTAATTTAGTAATCAAATGCCCAAATTTTAGTTTCAAGATTTTCATATTACAGAAACGTAAATAGTAACTACAGTTAACATATATTTAGAATATGTAAAGTTCAAACATTGTAAGTTTAAAAATAGTGTTAAACCGGAATTACCCTTTAATATTTAGAAACATAGGATGATGTTATCACACACAAAGGATGTTTTATTCAATGAACGTAAGAAGTGTTTTAAACCATTAGATGTAGATGTTAATGATTGATATCAATAATGACAAAATTATAAATTGTGGAGATAAGTACACACATGTGGGTATAATGATAATTGATCGTATTTTAAAAAACAAACTGTAATTCTATCTCATTAATCAACCGTGACATTCAAGCTATTATCTAATCTCTTCCATAAAATTTGAAAACCAAAGACTAATTAAATAAATGGGGTTTAAACACATGTTGAATATCAAACACCAAAACAAAATCAAATTAGTTTCGGTTTCTGGAAGTTTATGAGTAAAACACTATACTAAGAACATTTTCTGGGGACGTAGATTGTGAAACATGAGAATTGAACTAAGCCCTTTTAATAGGGTTATTGGATTATCACTCCCAACTATTGGGTATTGGCCTCTGTCACTCCCAACTATCACTTTGACTCTCACCTCTCTCAACTTCACACTTTGTGTGTTGTGTAACTCTAGTTGAGTGATTTTTAGCTTCCCTTTTGTCTTTTAGGAGTAAATTCACTTGCGGTCATTAGTAATTCACAAAGTGTTAGTCCTAATATCACCATAACACAAGTTAAAAACTAAGGAATGTTTACATGCGGAGTGACACAACACAAAAAGTGTTAAGTTGAGAGTGACATGGGCCAATACCCAATAATTGGGAGTGATAAAATCCAATAACCCTTATTAAAACACCGCAGGTTGTAAAACATCATACGAAAAGCATCTTCTAGAATCGCATGTTGTAAAACACCATGAATTGAACTAAATGTTTACTAAAACACTGCATGTTGTAAAACACCATACTAAGAACATCTTTAGAAAACGTAGCTTGTAAAACAGCATACTAAGAGCTTCTTCTGGAAACGCAGGTTGTAAAACTCTATAAATTGAACTAAGCCTTTCTTTGTAAAACACCATACTAAGAACATCTTCTAGAACGCAGGTTGTAAAACATTATGAATTGAACTAAAACTTTATTAAAACAGCAGAGGTTATAAAACATCATACCATGAACAACTTCTTAAAATGCAGGTTGTAAAACACCATGAATTGATGAGATTAATAATGATCCAATATTTCTTTTAGTAAACAATACTTATCGATCATCAATTAGGTTTATGGGGACGACATAATTATGTTAAAAACTCAAAACCTTGAAAATCCTCTACTAATAATAAAGGCTTATTTAAATTCATGATGCAATGACAATTAAACCTTCAAAGACTGATTTTAATGAATAAAACATGTTATCATCTTATTCCTTCTTACACTTTTTAAGTATCCTTTGTAGAGAACCTTTTACAAAATATATAATTATTAATCATATAGTTTTTTTCTATTCTTGTAAAATTACATTTCAATAGTTGACTAACAATCAAAATATTCCCCTAAACCATGAGAACAATAAATAACTACATTTAAATTTAAAATACAAAGAAAAAGAATACATGAAAAAACAATAATAATTAAAACAGCAATTATTACATTAAACATTTGAATTGTCATACCAATCAAGTTGGGCCACTACAGATACATAAAAAATTATGAAACACGAATAATTAATAGAACAAATTGTGTGCGCGAGCTGTTTGAAAGCAAAATTAAGAACACCATCAAATAGAACTCCAGACCACTTGCAGACGCAAGGAATCAAGGAGCACCTAACAAAAGACAAAATAAAAATTACACCCCTACTACAACGACAACGTCACAACGTAAACAGTTTTAACCGTTTTTAATACAAGTTTTAGTGACAATTTCATAGACCTTTTAAAATGTCATATTTCACCAAATATACTATAAGAGAGTTATATATATATGTATAGAGAGAGAGTGAGAGAAAGGTTCATTTGAGAAGAAATTTAATATAAGAAGAAAAAGAAGAAAGGACATAATGGTAAACAATTAAATACTTTATAACTCCTCTATTAATTATGTTATTTTTAATTAATAAAGCAAAAATATTTTATCCTATACATTTTAAAATTTAACCTACACATACTAAAATTTATTATACACATGTCGAAATATTCACCGTAAATTATTTTATCTTGAAAGAGTATATTAAAAATGAGTTACAAGTTTAATTAATTAACTAATTAATGACAATCATAGATTTACCTATATGCCTTTTTCATAATATTAAATACACACATTAAATGAAGTAAATGTAGAATTTCTATTGGTTTAAAAGTTATTTTATTTATTCTTACAAATTTTTTCTTCTCATTTGAACTCTCCACTATATATATATATATATATATAATAGGATTAGGATCATTTGTGAATAGATTTTTCATAATGAACTGTGTGAAATAATCTGGACCATTGATCTCTTTTTTAATTGTCAAGAATAGGATGGTAATTTAAGTTATTATTTTAGGTTTCAATTTTTTTTTAAAAATTTGAACATGGTAGTTACATGGTTTCCTCAATTATAGTTTTTATCAATTCAAAATAAGTTTTTTTGATCTTTTATATTGATTTCAGTTACAATCTATATCAATTTCGGATCTTATTCAATTCTGATTCAATGTGTTGATCAATTCAAACGACAAACATATACAAAATCATTCGAACAGTTTGATAATCCCTAGAATTTTTCCACTTTTCGTTCTTATTGTTTCGTTATTATGGACGAACCACTAATCAATATGAACAAGACAGTCGCAAACGTTGATGAAGACAACGCTCAGATAAACGATAATGTTTTCGTTACGACATTGGATCGACCAGGTGCGATTTAGGAGTTGTTAAGTTTTTATTTATGTTTTTTTTTTTGTCAACTTGTTCTGTTCGACATGTGTTATTTTAGGTGTAAATATAATTGCGTTTGTATTCCATCCAATTTTCCCTTTTAAGTGTTTTAGCATACATGTTAGTCGTTAGTTAGATCGTTGAAGGCTTAATTAATAAACAATGTTTTTTTTTTGTGCAGGTTTGTTTGCGGTTTTATTTGTTCATGTATTTTGCTGAAAGTGCATAGAGTCACAATTCAGTACATGTTTGTATACGAGTGATCTACGTTGTGTTTGTAGTTTTGCTGTTGTCACTACGTTCGCTGCAGATCAGGACACATGAGTATATTTGCTTTTTTTCGTTTTGTATATATGATTGCCTGGTTTGCTGTATTTGTTAAGTTTTTACAGATCAGTACACATGTGTACAGTTGCATTAGTATAAACCATGTAGGTAGTGTATGCGTTTGTATATGTCAGCCAGAAATCATGAGCATATCTGCTGTTTTTTGCGTTTTGTGTATCTAATTGTCTGGTTTGCTTTAATTGTCAAGTTGGTACAAATCAGTACACATGTGTATATTTGCAATAGTATAAAACCATGTAGTTGATGTCTGCGTATTGTATATGTCAGCCAGTAATTTTGATGTATTTGTCGACTTGTTAAAGATAAGCACACATGTGAACTGTGTGATATTAATCTCACAGTACACATGTGTATAATGTTTTATCCAGAACTGATCTGCAGCGAAACCCGCGATGAACTTGTTTTATTTTTTTTACAGATCCCACTTTACAAATAACATTACTAAAAGTTGTAATCTTACTTTTTTCATAAACAGTTTTTACTTTTTTGAATATTAATATTTGCAGAATCAGTTGCCAGCAACGTATACGAAACTCCTAATGGAACTAGGTACTGGACACCAACCATCCCTCCCGGATTCAAACGATTTATTAAAGCTAGATTTAGTACCATTGAAGAAGCTATTGCAATGTACTAAGAGTATGCATAACTTGCCGGTTTTGGAACCCGTCTTGCTACTTCGCAGAATGAAAAAAAAGGAGACATAATTGTTACGAATAGGCGATATGTCTTATGTTCTAGAGCCAACAAACCTAAATGGAAAGATAAAATTGCTGAACAAATCAACTCTTGTTCTCCAAAAAGACGTTCAAATGTTAAGTTACAGATTGCAAGGCATGTGTTAAGTTTGTTCGTATAAAAAATTCATCTGAGTACGAGATTTATGACTTTGTGGAACAACACAACCATGGGTTTACTACACCCGAGAATCTTGATCTATCGTTGAAGCGGAGGAAGCTTGACTTCTCTACACAAGAGTTCATAGAAAAATGCCGTAACGCTAATCTTGGCCCTATCAAGTCTCACAAGGTACATGTAGTTTTAAAAAGTGCTCATCATAACGTGCATGGTACGGTTGTCAACTACAAGAATTGTGGGCGTGATATCCGAGATTTTATAGGCGACGGAGACACCCAGATGATTCTTGACAAATTCAAGGAACGCAATAGAAACAAAGAAAACTACACCTTTAACACCCATATTGTTGATACCGAACTCCAATTAATTTTTTGGTGTGACGTTGTTTCTAAATCAAACTACGACTCATTTGGTCATGTTATTGCATGCGACGCAACGTATCACAAAAATATGTATGTGTTATATGAAAATTCTAATCAATTATTTCAATTTAATGTACATACTAATCTATTTTTTTTGCCAAAACAGGTACGATATGATTTTTGTTCCTTTCACTGGAGTGGATCATCACAAAAAATGCACTATTATCGGTGTTGGGTTGTTGCATAATGAGACTATCGAGTCTTATACATGGCTGCTGCAAAAATTCCTTGAAGCACACAACGGTAAACAACCCATGTTAGTCCTAACTGATCAAGATTGTGCCATGAAACAAGCGGTAGGAAAAGTCTTTAATAAGTCAATTCACAGGTTGTGTATATGGCACATTATTCAGAAATTGCAAGTGAAGGTATGAATTCCGAACGAAAATTAATTATTCATTACACATGTGTACCGTACTGCAAATTAATATATTTATATATATATATATATATATATATACACACACATGTGTACTGTACTGTGCTCATGTGTACGCCTAATTAATTTTTGAATTTTACATGTAGATCAAGGGGAACGACAAGAGGAATGCAAAAATAAAACAGAAGTTCCACAAACTCGTTTGGAATGTTTTTTTTAACCAGAAACATTTGAAAATAGATGGCACAATCTAATTGCCGAATACGGGTTGGAAGACCATTAGTGGTTGTCTGATATGTATGCTATTCGTGAAAGTTGGATTCCGGCATACTTTCGCAAGCTACCTATGTGTACGTTGATGAAGACCACATCCAGGTGTAAAGCGCAAACCACATGTTCAAATCTAATTCTAGTCTCATAATACGTTGGTCAGTTCATGTTGTGTTATGACACATCAGTTGATGGGTTATGAAATGAACAGAGGGAACTAACACATAAAACGGACACCACTAATCCTGAATTTAAAACCAGTTGGCCTATCGAACGTCATGCAAATGATATTTACACCAGGAGGATTTTTTCTATGTACAAAAGGAAATATTGAACGGCACAGAAAATTGTTATATCGCTGAACGATCCGTATCCGATGGTGTAAGCCGCTTTGTTATTGCTCACCAAGACCACACGAAAGAAGTTATAAATGAGTTCAAGGTTTGTATTTTACATACAGTAAATTTTTATGTGTTATCTCACAAACTTGTATAAATTATACTCGCAATATATCCCATAACTTATCCGTTTTGAATCATTACATTACAGGTTATTTTTAACAAACAAGATGTCGATGTTTTGTGTGAATGCATGGGGTATAAGAGAAACGGATATCTATGTCGTCATATTTTCTGCGTATTTGGCCACCATAACGTACATAAGATACCAAGTCCGTATATTAACCCAAGATGGAGAAGAGACGCTTTGCCTACTAGTGTACATAGCGTTGAAAACAGGTTATCTATAGATCAGAGTCGTAGTGGAAGAATATGGCGTGGAATCCTTGACAATATGGAAATGTGTCGAGATAGAGTTCGTGGTAGGCTTGACAAATTAGAGGAACTAGATGAGCAAGTATAATTGTTGAAAGATAAGGTTTTCAGAGATGTGCCCGTAGATCCGGAACTTAAAAAGAAGGTTTTGGTTTACCAGGTTATTCTAGATCACACTGAACCAGAGAAGGTATCATACGGATCCTAGGAAAATACGCAACAAAGGATGTGGCAAGCACAAACGTTCAATTGGTCCACGGGATAAAGCATTAAAAAATGCAAAAAACATAGAAGAAATGCAATTATTGTGGAAAGAGGGTGAGATTGCATGATAAAAGAAATTGTCCACTTAAAAAAGGCAACATCACAAGGATGATTCGTATACAGAAGAAGATGGTGACGAAGAGGGTGATGACATAGACGAGGACGATGATGGAACCGACATAGGAACTGATTTGCTTTTGCAAGACAGCAAAGATGATGATATTAATCTTTAACTTTAAATTACATCGTTCGATGCAACCGATACATTATTGTTTGTGTTTTTTGACTTCACATATTTTATTACATCATATTGTTAAAATTCTAGAAGTTGTTACTGGCTATACGATACCAAGTTTGACATGCTACTATTATTACACTTGCATGCCATACACACGTGAACCTCAATTTACATAAACACATGTATCAGCGTCATATGGAAACAAGACAACATTTTTTCTTTTAATAAGTCCTTTGTTATATAAAAAATTGTTTACATGGTCTGGTTTCTAATACAATGACATACAAACTACTCCTGTGTATTCTGATGTAATTGTGTATTATTATATATAGTACACGTATGTATGATGTTATGATTATACAATCATACACACAATACCCGTTTTGTAACATGCTTTGATTAATATAAACGTCAAAGGAATGTATAAATGCAAATATGTTTCTCTTAAAGGACAGTTCACATATTTATCTTTTTTAGACAGATTACATATCTATCTTTTATAAAGTCATGGGGATGTATCCGCTGAATTGTGATGTGTGTAACCTGCTTTGATTAATATAAGCGTCAAAGGAATGTATAATGCTATTAAGATGCATCAACACAGACAGTACACATACGTATTTTTGGAGACAGATCACATATCTATCTTTTATAAAGGGATTACTGTATCAAAATAACAAATATACCAGCTGCAGCAACATAATTCATCAGCTGCAGAGACATTTTTGGTTTAGAAGTGTACATCAACGGGCAACTGAGTCATTAATACAAGTCACGGCGATGTATACTCGCCGATGTAAATAAAAACCAGAAGCATCAACATAATTCATATCATCCATTTTGTCTAAATAATTATATGTTTGCCGGCAGTAATACGAACATTATCCATCATAAAACTATCAAATTCCATACATTAACGAAAATAATAGGCCTTTTCAAACTCTTCTGCTTCCGCTAATACACGTTCACAATAGATGTTTACCGTCAAAGTCACCAACTTAACGGCGTATTTCTTTCAAAGCTTTGTCAAGGTTGCCTTTTTCTGTCCATGCCCTAGCGGTAATCTACAATCCCATTTACCCTCGGTGACCACAAACCAAGTTTCCATGTGCCTAATAACAAATACCCCACAATCGACCATGTTCCCTACACTCTTCCAAGGAAAGTCTATAATTTTCTGGACTGCATTTTCAATCTGCCTTGCTTTTGTGTGTTCATCAGTTTTAAATACTTTGTGAAAATGTCTTTCTGAAAACAAATTTATTGACAAAAATAAATAAAATGTTTTCGAAAATGAAAACTCAAAATAACAAATAAAAAACATAAAGAAATGGCATACAACTTTGTACGGAGTGCTTTTCTTTGAAAAGTTTTCATCATTAATAAGTTGAACTGGGCTTTCAATTGTAGACATGTTATCGATCACCTTAATGTTGGCCTTACAAGATCAAAGCAAACAAGGTAAAAATGGTCGCTCTCTAGTATGGGGAAGCTGATTACGCAATATGTAGACAAGCTCATCAATGATGTTTTTTTGTTTACAACGAGAAATAACGAACTTCTAAACTTTTCAACACGCTCCAGATCTCCATACGATTCATTCTTCAACGTATCTTCCATCTGTAACAATAAATAAAGAATCACAAAATAAAACTCAGCATATAATTTATGACTTCAACATAAATATATATTTGTTTTATTGTAATGTTGATCCACTTACAAAACAGCCTGTATGGCAACAAAAACGCGGTTTCGATCCTTTTACTTTATCCGCACCATCAGAAACATTTTCTCCAGCAATTCATTGACTCTCTTCGTGGTTGAGCATTGACGCAAAGCAATTTATAACGGCACTATTTACCCGATGGCTAGGTTGCAGGTCTTTCATTTGAAAATGGTACAGCCCAACCCCCGAATCCGTTTCAAATAATACCGCCTGTTCACAAACATATCTTATTATTTCTCACATATTATAACGTTACACTGCATGTAGGCTCATGTATTTTCTTTTTTCGCTACACAATCTTATTACTTCACATGTATTATACCATATTTAGTACACGTGTATACGTATAGAATTGTGTATAATTATACACAGTACACCTGCGTATAGTCCTATAATTATGTATAATCAGACATATCAGTTCTGGATAAAACATTATACACAAGTGTACTATGAGATTAATATCATACAGTTCACATGTGTACTTATCTTTAACACATTCCTACCTACAGTGCCCGTGTGTAACCTGTTTTGATTATTATAAACGTATGTGTCTTTTTAAACAGGTATATAAGAATTGATTCAATTTTGTTTTTCTTACGCATTTGTCGCTGCCACCTCTGCTACTTCCTTTTCATCCCTTGTTTTATCGACCCTTCAGCTACCCTTTTATTTCTTGCTTTCACTACCCTGCTTATGCACATTAAATATACAAGCCTACAGTTAAACCCAACAAACACCGACTTAACAAAAAAAAGTTAAAACTAATAAAAACGTACATCTTGTCGTCGGCGGAAGTCGACAAGTATTTCCATAACAGCTTGTCCTTCTTGCTTAACCAGCTATTAACACTTACAGCTCGCGTCAAAATAGGGATTGGACATATTTCAATCCTATCTTTTTCCTTTTGCCTTTTCCGGAGGATTCAACGTCTTCAGCAACATGTGTTAAATTTTCGACATTGTGTGGCACATTCTCTTGATTTTTCAGCTCATCCTGTGTAATACCAAGGCTGAGTGACGGTATATCATCCAGCCTTTGCGTATTATACGCACCAGAAATGATGACCTCAATCACTTCAGCTGATTTTATAAAAAAACTGAGTTGTTGGAGAAGCAATGTGTGGTTGTGTAAGATTATCTCTATGCATGTTTTGGCCAGTGGTACTCTTTGCTTTTCCTTTTCTGTCATCCACACCTTCAACATCATTATATTAAAAACGCAAGTAAGTTTTAAACTAAACTATACATAATTTATAAAACCATATAAAAAAAAGTATACAACTTTTTAATTACCAGTTTCTTTCATAACGGGACTTGAGAAACCATCTTTTTCTCCGGACGTATCAAAAGCTGACTTGTTAAAAATTTTCTTATACCTCTCTAGAATGGGTATAACAGACTCATGCGTTGGATATCGCGATGTATGTTCTTTTATTCGAGCGTCCAACTTGATTTTACATCTCTCAATTTCATCATTGATAAAATGATTGCACTACTCACCTACGCATTCAAAAAAAATTGATAGATTAATTAAATATTTAAGACTATGTGCACAACACTAAAGAATAACCACAAATGTTAACATTATCATACCTCTACCGACGACCAATCTTGCGACACTTTTATTTTCCAAAATCTTCCTTCGGCATGTCAGCCGCCCCTTCTTCACACACTTCCTCATCATCTTCAAAGTCATACAATTCTCTTAACTCTCCGAGCCCGAAACCTCCATTTCTTATCTCTTGACCCTTCCTCTGGTTCATCAAATCGTGCGTCCAAAATTTCAGTGGAGCTTCACGTCGTTGATGTTGGAATCCAGGACAATTGGTTTCATCCAAATACAACAACTGATACAATAAAAAACTTAAGTAATTAGATTAAAAAAATAAAAAAAGAACAAAACAGTAAAAAAAATATGTTTAAATGATAAAGGAGTACACCTGTGTATTCACCCACTAGAACACATGTGTATATACAAATTAAAATGCACAAAGGTTTGATAAAACATACCACAAGATAAGTGAGAGGTCCTCTGAAATACACATTTGGATCGCATCTGACCCAATCATCTTTACATTTTTTAACTGCATCCACCACAAACTAACACCAATTGTGATCTTTGAAGCTCTTTTCGTGATTAAACAAATCTAACATGTTATACATCACACTTGCGTTCTTTGTGCACGCAATCATTGTTGATATAAATAGTAGCATAAAGTCTAATATGAACATCTCTTTATCTTCATATGAATCTGCCCTAATCTTATCCGGTATATTTTTAAAAGTACCTGGAAGCTTCTCAAATCTTGACAACCATTTATCCTTCAAGGGATGCCCATTTTCATCTATATTCTTTTTTGAAACTTTTATATCTCCGGTAGGTACCCCTAATATTTTTCTAGCTGACTTTTTTTCCACCATAATGTGCTTCTCAACAAACTAATCCTCATGTTAGTCGTGTCTAACATATCTACCACAAAATGACCAAGATGAGCCGTAACTGCACTTACCTGCAACATCAACATTTTTCCAAAACCTATATCCTTGACCATCTTTCTCTGCCATGGTTTAATCACCCGTATAGCTTCATATAGTTTATTAGGTGAAGTCCTCACCCTAATTGATGCCAGTCCACCTTGAAGTTTCACCCGTTTCTTCCATTGTACACTTCCCTTTTTCGGTTTTTTTATGGTAGACTTTTCCGGTAGTTGAAAAGTTTCCCTGCAACATTATCAACCGAATCTTTATCGCGTACATAAAAAAACACTATTACATTATATACAACAGAAAATCTTAATTGATACACTGTTACAAATTTGTCTCAAACATACCTCCATCTTCTTCATCAACATCACTAACGTAACTCTGCTCATCATCCATCAAGTCCTTGGTTTCCATCGTCTCAATAACTATTTACAACAAAACATACAAAAAAATAACAGTATATATGTATACTTGACAAACCAAACCAAACCTTACCTTCCTCTTCAACGCTTTCATGGTCGCTAGCTATATTACGACGTGCTCTTCCACGTTTCGGTGAATTATCAACTTTCACATCTTCTCCTAATAAACCGTTTCAATTACTACCATGTTAAAACCTCGCAAGAGTATTGAGTAAACACATACACCGAAAAATGAGACATGTTTCAAGCGCATCTTAACATAGTATATGACAGAACAACTACTATTTGTTTGTATGAAACATACCTGTTGCTTCTTTTTCATTAGGCTCATCGTTTCTTTTAAGCATTTTTCGCCTTTGGATCTTGAACTGACTAACTTTAACATCTACAACCAACCAAATTAATTAACTTTTGTAATAAACAGGTCCCGTATAATTTTATTTTTATTTTATACCTTCAAATGTTTCACAATACAAATTGGAATAAACAAAACAATCAAACCTCCTTTGTCGTTCATGAAAGGGACTTGCACTGCTTGCACTCTTTCCTTTTTCTTCTTTTTCAATGCTTTACTTTTTTCCTCCATTTTCTTTTCGAATGCATTCTACTTTGTTCCATATTATCCGTCCTTTTTTCACCCTCGTTTACGTCCTGTTTGGCATTGTTGGTTTCCAACTTTTTTCCATCGACACATCCTGCACTCACAACACATTAACTACAACTAAAAAAAATTAACACAAATCATCTGCCATGTTCTAAACATCACTTGTATGCATATCGTCGTCTTTACCGACTTCATGTTGCACCTTATTCCGATCCGCCGTACGACTTTTGCTTACTACCAAAACAGAAACAACAAATAAACAAAAATAATTAATAAATTAAGTAAAAAAACAAATAATAACTAAATTAGACTTCGTAATCAACTAAATGTTCCTTTTCCAATTATATGTTTGTTTCTTTTTGTAAACACCTTATTCACCAACAAAATCTTTAAATTATCCTTACCTGTTTCGTCTTTATCAGAGTTTGCTTCATCGTCAGAAAATTGTATAGGGTCATCAATAGTATTACTAAACTTACTCGCCTTCAAACGAGCAATTCTTTCGCTTCTATGACCTACATGATTAAAACATTAATATTAGTAAAACTTTTTGACAAACTCCTAATATATTACTACATATATTTTTTTCCATAAGTAGGTTAACAACTTACGTTTCTTCATTTGCAAACAAACGTTTGTATCCACAGAACAAATCAATTATACACTGCACAAATACCAAAAACATATGAAATCACATTTTTTATTTTTAATGTATTCCAACAAAAAAATCATAAACAAATGTAACAATATTTCCATTGTTTATTCTATGAACAATATAAATATATCAACTAATAATCCTAAACCTTGAAAATTAACATACACATTTAACCGACCCTAAAAACTTTTATATTAATATAATACACATGCGTGCTATCCATGTCCATGTTATTCCTCAGCCATCAACGCGTTAAATAACAACCTAATAATCCACATTTTCAAAACACAGAATTATACATCACCAAGGTCGGCAAGAGATACACAATACACTCAACATTAGGGGAAAAAATCAGTCAACAAAGGAAGACACTTTGCACACCACACATCTAGTCGGTAAATTTTAACACACTCTTTTAACCGACGCTACAAACCAAAAGATTAACATAATACACATTGTACTCTATCATGCCCTTATGAATATCCAGCCTTCATCGCGTTAAATAACACCCAAACAATCCATTTTGCCCAAATAGACGGAATTTCCAAAAAAACCACTTTGCCCAATAGTCAGAATACACTGAACATTAAGGCCAAAAATCAAAGGAAAAAAGAATATACACTATAAACAATACACAACCACTCGAACAATTTTAACATATCCATTTATCCAGCCCTAAACACTTAAAGATTAACATGATACACACGTGTACTATAACAGGTCCATGTGAATCCGCATCCATCATCGGGTTTAATAAAAACCTAACAATCAAGTATGACAAAAACACAGAAATATGCATGACCCAGGTCGGAATGATTAACATAATACACTTAGCATTACGGCAAAAAAAACCGGAATCACAAGTTTACAATATGCAGAAAATGCAATCACTCAGCGAATGTCAAACCCTAACTAACAATACTATGTTTTTGTATGTCGCCGGAGTTCAAACCTTCAGTCATCGGAAAGGAAATCATCAGACTAACTACTAAAAATAACTTCAAATTACCTCTGTTCTTCCGCTCGATTGAACTTTAAGAGGCCTGCACCCTTCACCCAGATCTCCTGTCTGCTTCTTGAATATGAAAAAGCGAAGAACTAAGTATAATGGTGGTAAGAAATGGGTAGAGAGGAAGTGTATTCGGGAACAAAAATCTTGAAAACAAAGTGTGCGATTTGTGGGGGAATACGAATCATCAGTTTTAGGAACGGTTTTTAGTTTCCTAAATTAAAAAATTCTCCATATTTGAATTTACAAGTCTACCATTTTTATTTATTTTTAAGGTTAAAAAGAAACACACTTAATTACAATTATGCCACTGATAAAAACATAAGGATGATCAAGATCAACGGCTTAGATCAGTTCGCACAGTTCACTCCTATAATGTTGTTCACTCTTGATCTCTACCATATATATATAATTACAATTATGCCACTGATAAAAACATAAGGATGATCAAGATCAACGGCTTAGATCAGTTCGCACAGTTCACTCCTATATATATATATATATATGTATATATACATATATGTATATATATATATATATATGTATGTGTATATATAGGGGAAGGTTCATTTGAGAAGAAATTTAATGTGAGAAGAAAAAGAAGAAATGACACAATGGTAAAACAGTAAATAGTTTATAACTCCTCTCATTAATTATATTATCTTTTATTAATAAAACAAAAACATTATATCCTACACATTTCAAAATTCATTCTATATATCTTATACTTATCGAAATTTATCATACACACATGTAAAAATACCCTACACATTTCGAAATTTATCATATACATACTAAAATTTATCTTACACATGTCGAAAATTGTCCTTCACCATAAATTACTTTATCTTGAAAAGTATATTAAAAATGAGTTACAAGTTTAATTAATTAGCTAATTAATGACAATTATAGATTTACTTATATGTCCTTTTTCATAATATTAAATACACACATTAAGTAAATGGAGAATTTCTATTGGTTTAAAAGTTATTCTTGTTATTCTTACAAAATTTTTCTTCTCATTGAACTCTCCACTATATATATATATATATATAACACTCCTATAATGTTGTTCACTGTTGATTCATACCCTATATATATATATATATATATAAAAAAGAATACATCAAAGTTTGACAATTTGTGTAATAGAAAAATATACTCTTTTACAAGGTTAAATGAGATGTATGATATTTTCTCTGTAAAAATATTTACGTTATATTCTAAGCATCCTTTTTTATAAGATATGTATTTCATGGTGTAATCTTAATTTGTTGTAGTTTGGTGTCTTTGCAGGGGCGACCTAGTTTGTTAATAGGGGTAGCCTTCGTTACCTCTTGACGTTCCGGCAGTCGTGTAAGTGTTGAAAAAAATTGACGTTTTTTCTCTTTTTTTTAACATTGCCCCTATAATAATTTTCTAAATCCGTCACTGTGTCTTTGTTGCTTTTTTCTCAATGTCTCTTATAAACATTTTTTTATAGATATATTCTAGGTCACATGTTTCGGAAAAATATAAAGATTATTCTCTATATCAATATATATGAAATCTTGGCTTTTCATGAGTTGATTCATACCAAGTGTATCAATTACAGGAATTGAAATAAACTTGTTCAACTGAGCGAGATCGAAATCGGAAATTGGGTATTAACCTTTGACACACGTCAAACACTTGAAAAAGAAAAAAGTTAAAAGAATTTCTTGTGATGATCACAAGACATTTTTATTTCAAGTATTATGAGTGCCATTTTCGGACCCAAGACTTGTGCATTTATAAATGAAGATGGCCAGCAAATGAAGCCATGATTTTAGGTAAACAAGGGCCACAATAATTGACATGCCCATGTTAATATCACGCTGCATATGCTATGATATTAATTTTATCGTATGTCGATCCTTTATTTATTGCAACCGATACATTTGACTAACTTATGTATTTATTTATTTCAAGTCACCTTTCTGTGGAAAAACTCAAATATATAAAAGTAATAAAATAAATCAATAAATAAGAAATTAGGCTATGTTGATGTTAGCATAATATTTGTGAGTTAAGCTTGAGCTTTAAGATAGAGTTTGAAATGAGTCGTACTTAATTTTTTTTGTTAATTAAACGAGACGAGTTCAAACTCGTCTATACCACCGCGGCCATGCAGGTGATCCCAGATTATATTAAAACATTGGAACTCATAAACTAAATAGTTAAGGGAAACGTGAGTGAGTTTCAACTAGTCTAAACATGTGAAGACATGCAATCGTACAATTGAAGTGAATTTACAATTTCCTTATATACGATCATGTACGTTGTATATGCGAAATCGTAAAATAGTATATAACATAATATGTCAATGAAAATCATATTTTTTTACTTTCCATGTGTATATATATAAATCTTTGAAAACACATCTAACTAGAATTATGCTAGAATTATGCCAGTTCATGTTGCGACACAGACACGTTAAACACAAACCTTTTGTAAGATAGATGGACCGATGATTGTTGTTAGGTGTTCTTAGTTTGTAGTACACGACACTTTCATACAAAATGTAATACAATATATCAACAAAGTAAGGAATATGAAAAAAAAATACATAGAGTAGAATCAACAATACACGTAAATCTTGCAAATTAACATTATATAAAGTAAAGTTGTTATAAATAACATTTTTACCTATATAATAAGCTTCAGCTGAATTTTTGTGTACTACAAAAGCATTAGCATCATATTTTTGTGGCAAGTTTTTTTTACCACCATTGACTATGACAAAATAGCTTAATCACCTGTCGATTGATACAACAAAAAAAACGTCAACTATCCTGGAATTGCTTGTGCCGATTGATCTACATAATAATAATAAGTAATTGTCCGTTAGCATAAGAAAAACAATAAAAAATGATAAGTACTAAGCTTACCATTATGTAATAACTGCGGTACACGGCGTGAATCTGAAAACGTACCCAGTTAGGCATGGCAATGAGGAAATAAGAATTAAACGAAGCAAACGCTGTTCTGCATAACGTCTAACAACCTATTGCACAAAACCATAGAAATGCATAACTTCCTAATGGCAACAAATTTAAACACAAGCATATAAAATGTTGGTATTGAAGATATCATACCTATTTACAGTAGGAGTTTTCCAACGCTTCTTGGAATACTTTGTCACACCCCGACCCGCAGCGGAAAAGGTGATCGGGGCATGATTGGGTTTTCGTCAAAGCTCATGACATTTATTATAATGTTTCATATTTATTATTACAATTTAAAGGAGATCATACAATCAAACCATACAAATACAACATGTTCTATACATCTTTCTAAACTTCATTATTTTTCTTCTAAGGCACTTTCCTATGTGTTCCTTGCTTCATCCTGTCTACCTGTATCATGTGTAAAAATGGTTTTTGTATCAACAAAAGTTGGCGAGTGAACCTTGTTAGAAAACATTTATTATTTATTTCTTGTTGTATTTAATATGGAAAAACTGTGCAATAATCATATATGAACAAACGTAAATAAACATACAATAACCATAACAATAACAAACGATAACATACAATAACAAACAAATAGCATACAATAACAAACCACCTTGCATGAATATGTAACATGAATGATAATGTAAATGTTGGCAACGTCTCGTTCACGCTCATAGGTAATGGGGAACGGCTCACGCTCATAGGTAATGGGGAGCAGACGGCCTATGATGAAATGTATGTACGATCAAGGCTCAATCAAACGGAGCCGATCGTATGTTGGCAACGCCTCGTTCACGCTCATAGGTAATGGGGAACAGCTCAACGCTCATAGGTAATGGGGAGCGGCCTATGATAATGTATGTACTGAAAATGATAAATTTAATCTAAACAAGAATCACACAAACAGATGATACATGTTGAATATACATTTGATCATGGATATGATGGATGCATAAGCGTTTAAATGTAATAAATAATAAGACACATGATACACCCTAAAAACGTGATTAAAACGGGGAATTTATAGAGATTCACTCACATTGGGTGCGTTCTCTTGATGATGTTGGATGCGCACGAGTTTAGAGAGTTGATCGACGAGGAATAACTAACCTAGTTAATAATGAAAAGGTACGGTAAGTAAGTGGATTTTATTAACAATTTTAATAGGATTTTTTGATATAATTTTGTGAGTTTAAGGCTATTTTCTAAATTTAAAAACATTATTTTTAAGTGTTTTTAATTGATTTTTAAATTAAATAAATAAATAAAAATATAGAAAAAAAATGTTGACTTTGACTGTTGACCATGACTGTTGACCGTTGACCGGTTCGGTCGTGTATAAGCATGTGCTGGGTGAGACTCGAACCCGTGACCTCCCGTACGCGTGCACGCAGCTCTACCAACTGAGCTACGTGTCTAACCCGAAATATTTCTGTATTTAATTATATTTATACACTATTTAATTTAATCCGAAAATCATTTATTTAAAAAGGATTTAATTGTATCGAACCAGAGCTCTCAACAGGTCTCGAACCAGGGACCTGCGTTTAGTTTTGCACACAGTCCACCGCTGGACTGTGTGTCTAACCTGGTTAATATTCTGGTTTTTATTATACTTAACATCTTACTGTGAGTTAACCCGGTTCGGTTTTAAAAAGAGCATTTTTATTTAAGAGAGTGAGGTTGGGTCAGGGATCGAACTCGAGACGTGTATTCATTGTGTGCACACAGTCCACCCCTGGACTGTGTGTCTAACCCGTTTATTATTCTGATTTTAATTAATCTTATACACTAGTTCGAACTCATCTTCTTCGTTCAAAACACAGACAACGGTTAACCAACTGTTTCTTGTTTAAATTCGATTAACGAATATTATAAGCAATTGAAAGGTAATGAACAGAGAGGGTTTGGGGCAAGAATGTACCGAACAGGTGTCTTTCTCAGAACTCCGGCAAGGATTCGTCGGCTCTGTTTTGTGAACTCCGTCTGTGCGGATCAATTAACAGTTTTGATTGCTTAGATGTGAAATTGAGTTACTAAACAATGATTAACAGGAGGTTTAGTTGATCATACCGATTAACAGCGTGAGTTCAGAAATTCCAGCGATTTTCCGGCGAGTACAAAATATCCGGCAACGTCGTCTGGGATTGATTCTGGGTGATGGATTGATGTTAGTAATGGTCTAACAATGGATTGAAACAGAAAGAGTCGAGGTATTTACCGTGTTGATGTGAGTCTCGGTTTTCCAGCGAAAGTCCGGTGATGGCAGAAAAGTTCCGGCGAGTGAAATTGCTTCGAGAATTGGTGTGATTTTGGGCGAAAAGATTACCAGAGGCTAGGGTGTGTATTTATAGGAAAGAATATCGATGAATTGGGTCCGATTTCTGTCTTGATTCGTTGGTCAATATCTCTCCGGCGGTTATGGCTGATGTCGCGGGACTGGACATCGGTTATAACCGATGTAGGTGTTAATACGCACGCTAAGTCATAAGAAACCGACAATAATTGGCGAAGTCGTCGGGATTTCCGGCGACTGCGAAATGGGCGCGTCGTTGACTGATTTTGATATCGAGTTTTGTTATTTGAATTAATTGTTTCGATATATTATCAAAAAACACAAGTGGCGGAGTGGTTGGATGTGTGTGAGTTAAGTTGCTAAGCTTTCCTCCTGCTGACCCGGGTTTGAATCCCGGCAGCCTGTTTTTCTTTTTATTTATTTTATTTTTACTTTTTAACAATTATAGCTTATAAATTCCAATTTGTTTATTAATTATGTATCGTTTAAAATTATAATAAGTCATAAATAAGCATCGAAAATTTAAAACTGACTATTCGATTAATAAACGAAGCGGGTTTTGAAAACCCGTTTTTCAACGGATATTACATACTTGAGGATGAATGTATCAACTACATTAGCATTACAATGCTAGTTATTAGGGGGCGTTGTTTATAGCTAGCCAAAGCATTAACGAGCAATAGCAAGCTCGAGTGTGTGTGTGTGAAGTCAAACAAAAGGGGGCGTTATTATGTGTGTCTGGGAGGGGGCTCCATCCCATATCATGCTAGCTATTGAGAATATGAAATGGAGTCGCTTATCCTACGTAGTTATGATGTGTCGAATGGAGCACCTAAGGGCTCCAATCATACCCTCCAGCCTAGGTGTCACATAGAAATCCAATTGCTTACCATAACCTACTAATGAATTTGACTGAACTTTTCCAAAGCAGCAACCAACCATTAGCAAGAAGTTAAAAGGGGTTTTGGATATTAGCATGTAATTAATAAAAGTTTTCAAAAATTACCATAGGATAATCAACTATTTAATGATTTTGATACCCAAGGTACTAAAAACCCAACTATTCTATTTTATAGATATTGGCAAATACAAAATATCCCATTCATAATTATCTCTCAATAAGATCCATCTTTGAGAACTGGAGGGGTATGGTCCTAGAAACCCTGCGCCGGTGCAGGAGATCATGTCATCAGAATGCTATCAGGTCGCTTAATAAACCTTGCGCATTTTGCACAACGGTAAGTCAGACCTGAAAGCGCAGCTCTTATTTAAACCTTGCGCGAGGACAAAGAGCAAAAACATTTAAACTTCATTTAACATCTCTGCTCTGGAACCGCGCAAAGGTCTGGTTAAACTTGAAGCAAGAAGGAACTGTTAAAACTCTTAAGTCTGGTGCACAGACATCTTCACGCGCAGGTAACAAAGAACTAAGCTAAAGGAATCTTTTTAGTTATAACCAACTGGACAGGTGGCATTAGATCAAGCCTCCACAGCCTTGGATCTTCTAGAAGCATTAAATGGCAATCATGCAGGCCCTTATTCGGTTATAACCGAATATGACGTGGCAACATCTGGGACGTCTATCTTGCGCCAAATATCAGCTTAATCTTCATGAAGATCTAAAGTAAATCACCGTCCACGTGGCTCTTCCCTAATGGTGGATCATTTTCTAATCCATGTGCATGGATGGAGATGTAAGCACTAACGATGAAAAAGATTACGTTACATTCGTTATATTCCGTTATATTTCCGTTATATCCTGACACCCAAATCTCTAGCTATAAATTGAAGACTTGAGGTACAAGCTATTCATTCACTCTTCATTACTTACACTTCATCTTCTACAAGTCACTGTACTTATTCTCACGTCGGAGGGTGGTCACGGAGAGAACCCCCTTCTTCCCGTGGCGAGGCTAACGTCGGCTTCTTGTGTTGTAGTGATATCGGACGAAGTTCATCCCATCGACGATCAAACATGAGATTAACCCTCATATGCAGAAACCATGTCCACGTACCTAGATCTATTCCGATAATCCCGGTTCGGTGTTTCTTCATTGGCTGCCATCCGATCTCTCCTTTTTTAATCTTCGTCTCTTGTTTTTTCTTACAACCTTCAGTTTTCATGGCTGATGGTCCGTCGAGATTGCCACGAGGTCCTCGGGCCGAGGTCAGGAACACAGTTCATGTTTCTCGGGTCGACGGAAAAGTGGATGAAGGATTCTCCGGGGATGTTGATGTTCGTCACGATTCCGGTTGGGTGAACATTCCAGTAACTCCGAGGGTTCAAGTTGAAACTCCTTGTAACATCCTAAAAAAAGGGCTTCCAAAATTCGACCCGTTTAGAAATCCGGATCCTAACCTTTGAACCTCGGAAAATTTTCGCAAAATAAAAACCGTTGAAGGGAATTATTCTTAAGATTTAATTCAACTATTGATTTAGTTATTTATTTATTTATTTATTTTCATTTATTTAATTCTATTAAAATTATCTAACTTCATAGTATAATCTATTTAGTTTGATAAGTTAGTTCAGCTAGTAAAGTTGAGGGGGCTTATGGTAACTTTTTTTTATACTTAAAAAAAAAGAAACGGTGAACCACAGGACTTGATCCCAGGTCTCGCCAGGAATCAAATAAACATCTTACCACTACATCACTACATGTTATTTGTTCAGAACTCATCTTAAAATCTTATTAAGATATTGATTCAGTTTAAACAATTTAAATCCTTGCCGCCAAAACCATTTTGTTTCGGTATACCTTCTTCCCAACAATCC
This sequence comes from Scalesia atractyloides, assembly GCA_947069175.1. Lineage (NCBI taxonomy): Eukaryota > Viridiplantae > Streptophyta > Magnoliopsida > Asterales > Asteraceae > Scalesia > Scalesia atractyloides. Next base: position 60,642,752 of record CAMTDV010000007.1, on the reverse strand, counting down.
GTTTTATTTTCTTGTTATAGATATACTAAACTACAGATGGGTTAACAAGAATAAATCATGAACTGCGGGTGGGTTTTATTTCTGGGTTTTGTGTAACGAAGAAGATGAATTGTCAACTGAGTTCAAATGCATTAAAAACCAAAACATTTCAAAACTAATGTGGTGCCTCAGTGGGTAAAATATGATAAGCAATACAGTCAGGGCGCGGGTTCGAGTCTCGGCCCTTGTTATTCAATGCACATGTTTATTTTTTTTATTAAAAACTAATTTATGAAGAAACATGACATCAATATAAGTTTAATAAAAAGCAGTTTCATCACAAAACCATATGCAGTGTAGCGGTGTTGATGGTTGCTGTTAAGATGCTGAGGTCACGGTTCGAAACTCAGCCCCTACATAGTCGCTGCACTATTTTCTTTTTCCCTTTAGAAATCATTACATGAAGTCCTTCAGTATCGGCATAAGTATAATTAAAATCAATATTAAAAAGGGGGTTAGATACATGTCCCAGCGGTATGGACGTGTGCATGTGAACGAGAGGTTTCAGATTCGAGCCTGGTTAAGGCCGGTTTTTGGATATTAATTTTTTTTATTATATTTTCCTTAATAGTTTTATTTTTTTTACAGTTTTATCTTTAAATTCTTCTCTTTATAATTTAACCTTAAAATCTGGTAATAAGTTTACTACATAATAAGACATTATAATTCTCTTATAACTTTAAAGGTTAATAATATAATAAATTATTATGATATCAAATTAAATAAATTTGTAAACCGTAATGAAATCATTATGTGATATTTGAATATCTAGGATAACCGTTTCGTTTGTTTAGAATTATTTTCTCAACTCGTGTGTAATTTTCACAAGGAATCACAAACGCAACCACTGTGAGTGAATCTTACAACTCCCCTTTTATTTTATTATATGTTTTTTGGGTGTATCATGTGTCGCATATTCTATTCGTATTTTACAAGTTCAGTTCCGCACAATTACCATTAAGTGAAGTATCTATGTTATGTGTGTTTCGTTGTTTATCATTCGGTGCATTTTCTTACACGTTGGACATCACATCATCATAGGCTCGTTTGTTCCCTATTACCTATGAGCGGAATGTGACGTTGCTAACATACGAGGCCAGCTCCGTTGATTGAGCTTTGACCTTGCAGCACACCATAATACCGTGCAACATGCATACATTCATTGGCACACCATAATACCGTGCAATACGCATTACATACATTTGAATTATTTAAGTTGGCTTGTTTATTGCTTGAGGTGGTGTTATGAGTTTTGTTACAGGACATACGAACATATTACTTACAATGGTTAACACACGTTCTTTTTAAATAAACCAAGTTTAAACGTATTATTTTCTAATAACAATAAGGTTCACTCGCCAACCTTTGTTGACCCAAAAACCATTTTTACACATGATACAGGTGAACAGGTATGAAGAGAAGATTTGGACATAGGAAGGGCCTTAGTTAACAAGAAACAGATTAATGAAGTTTTGTTATTTTAAACAATGTCGTATATAGATATAATTTTTATTTGGATTAATTGTTATGTGAAACATTCAACATTGATTAACAATTATTTAAAACAATTAATAGCAAGTCATAAGCATTGGATCAACCAATCATGCCCCGGGCACCTATTCCGCTGCAGGTCGGGGTGTGACACTCATTTTGTTCAATTCGCGTCAATATTACCTCCTGGAGAGACTCCGATATCTTGGTTTGTCAAATCTCAAACCGCTCTAAATGTTGTTTATGCGCAACTCTGTGCACAAACCAACGCATCGGCTGCACCAATGCAATTGCCGACGAATCACGTGCATGCTTCGCCCGCACCACGAGTGTTGAGTTACGATTCACTGACTAGAGAATGTGTACCATCACACGTCTCTGCAAGAGAGACAGAAGAGTATTCTCAGTCCAAGCCCAGATACGAGTCAAATACCCAGAGGCGAGCTTCGGTCTATTCTCGTCTGGGCCCGCGTCCATCTCAGGGGCGGGATACCCAGGGCGAAGAATATGACAAAACATATGACGAAGGTGACAATGCTAGCGTGTTTAACCGATTGCAAAAGGATCATGCTGCGTACAAGCCTAAGTCACGTGTAAATTCAAGGCTCAACATGATTATAATCTGATCTATATGCCAGCTGAAGCAGCAGAACAATCCAAATTGTGAAGGAAATTGCGTTGGCTCCACTTAAGCACGCAAAGTTACTTCCAATTTGAGAAAATTTAATGGTATGTCAGATCCAGATGATCTCATGCGCTTATTTACCAGCGCAGGACTCATCGGGGGATGGACGTTGCCTATATGGTGTCATTTGTTTGTTCAAACCCTCACAGCGCTGCGCGCCTATGGTTTAACAATCTGCCAATGGGTAAACTTACTTCCTAGAAAGATCTTAAGGATAAGTTCTTAACTTCCTTCAGCCAGCAGCGAAGATATGTTAGAGACTCTTCGGATGTCATGAACATCTGGCGAAGAGATGATGAAAGTTTGGAAGATTTCATTACTCGTTATAACAAAGAGGTCCTTGAGATCGGTGATGTGCATGAAGATGTGATTCGCACACAATTTAAGTACGTCGTTCGGTGTGATGAGATGATAAAGGTTTTGTCGGGAGGAGTAGGTCTCCCAAAAAGTTGGGAAAAACTTATGGCGACAGTCAAAGTTTATGCTCAAACTGAGCGCAACTTGAGTTCCAACAGACCTCCCATGCCTCAATTTCGTCCACAAGATATGAGCAGAAATATTGGTAAGAAAATCAAGAAGAATTGGAAAGAGTCGAACCAGAACTCTTATTCTTATTCGCCAATCGATGTGCGTGCAACAATGAACAAAATTACTACTCAAATGGCGATAAAACAAGAAAATCGAGACAGACAGTGGACACTTCTAATAAAATCTCCAGCGGAGGTACTTAGCACCGAGAATCATCAGTTTAAACAGCCACAACCAATGAAAAATAAAAAAAAAGGTCAGGATCCAAACCTTTTCTGTGATTATCACAAGGATACTGGGCATACTACCGACAACTGCATAAGCTTGCACACCGAGATCGAGAAGGCATTAAAAAGTGGGAAGCTCACTCATCTGCTTAAAAATGTGCACAAAGAGGTTCGTCAGATTACTCGCGGTGACGAAGGCCCGAGTAATAAGAAGATGAAGCAAGCTTTTGTCAATATGGTGCAAGGTGGCCTAGCGCGCAAGCGTTGTCATAAGAAAGGTTATACGACACATTGGTGCGAGCAGCAGGTAATTTTTCTCATAGTTCCTGGTGGTCCTCAAGAAGAAAGACCGGTAGTGATAACTGGCATTTTTGGCCATTATCACACCGATTATATGTTTATTGATCTGTGTAGTTCTATGGAACGACAAACTGAAAGGCTTAGATTTCTTTGATTGGTTCCGTAATTTGAAAATCGTTCTCATACGTGAGATAGTCATCGTCGATGTGTAATGAGAAGAACGTCGGTGTTCTACTTACGACATTACAGAGAGATTTTCTTCATGCTTTAACCATCTAAAAGGGTATACACGATAAATTTAGGCCCTATGATTACGAACAACTAAAGGCATACCCAATTTCATGTTACCATAAAGGAGACCCATAAAGTTATGCCTTAACCCAATGGTGATTAATCTAGTGCTAACAAAGTGTTGAAAATGTGTGTTTTCGTAAGATTGAGAGTTTTAAAATCCATAGGTGTGTGAGTTAGCAATTTTTTTTAAAGAAGAAGAAGAATATAAAATTCATATGTGATTTGATATGTTCACATATAAACTGAAAGTTAATTTAGACATTTTCAACCTTTTTAATTATGATTTTCATTTAACTTTAATACTTGTAAATAAATAGACTCAAATCATATGTAAATATACAGGTAATTTAATAGTTTTTACGGTTCACAATATCATATTTTGAGTTCTTTTATAACTCAAAACACTTACACTGACACACTGTTGTTGAATCACAGTAAAAAATATTGAAGTAGGGTAAGAATCCAAAGATAAAATATAGATAATCCAAAGAATACATGAGTTATGACAACATTTATACGAGCAGAATTTGAAAATACCATATTTAATGTGACTTATTAAATGAAACCTAAGCCCAGTGGTCACGGTTGCCATTCATGACCACATGCTGCTTAGCCAGGACCCAGTGTGTGTATATGACGCAGAGACATAGACATTAGACAGACAGGAAGAGAAGACTGATATTAATGCCATTCGATCAAAGCACCATAAAGAACTTCAAATCCAAATATAAATCATGTTTGGCTTTCATATACAAGCAGGTAGAGAATTCAATGCACCAACCAAGAGTTTATCTTAATATTAAAACCAACACCGCTATCACCGCACAAGCTGATAAGAGAATTAAAGGCCGGCAGTGGCAAAGCCAAAACTTTTTAGTCGAAGGTTTTCACGCGTTCTTTTCTTTACCAGTTACAACTAGGAGATCCAACTCATGTTTTCTTTTTATTTATAATAAAAAACACACCTTATATAACAAAAATCCAAAAACTTTGGTAACACGAGGGTCAAGAGGATCACAAGAGTCAACGGACCTTCTTGTACGCCCCTAGACCACAATGTCATATCCGAAAGTATTCTACATTTCCATCTCAACTCATCTATGAGGGTTTGAGTTAAATGCTTTAACGTAAGAATATAAATAAAGGGCATCCTAAAAGAGTTTAGCAATAAATACAAGTGAAACCCACCGGGACCGCTATTGATAGCGGTGACACAATTAAACCAGTCATGCCTAAATCTGTGCTATTTAGATCGACTAAGTACAACTGCCTCCTCCATGTTTCTAAGTGAGGTAATCCTACAAGTGAAGGGTGGTACAATTATTAAACATGACTTCACTTTGCTACTAATGTTTTCGGTTGCTTTCTTTCATTGAGATGGCATACTATCTATAACTCAAGGTGGTACAATTATAAGGGCTGCATTTATGTTTGTTAAACGAGTATGGATAGGTTTATCTTCTTAACAAACGAATGTAAGCAACAAAATATATGTTCGTTTATGAGTTCTTTTCCATTTATTTATTCTGTTAAAGTTAAACGAACGAAAAACAAAAGTATATAACATGGATTTATTACTAAAGGATGTGGGAACCGTTCGCATAAAATAAATAAAAACTTTTATAAATTCGAATTACAATACAAAAATAAATAAAGCTGTAAATTACAATACTTTTACAACTGAAATAATCGAAAATACAAGAACAAAATTCAAACAGAAAAATAAGTTCTTGGCTGAGGATCGTATTAGACACGGGTCCCTTAAAACAAATTTCGAGTCTCCCAGGAAAACTCGTTTGTTTCCAGGATACAACAGCCCAAGTAGTTGCACTGCCCGGAGATGACACAACCCGAAGGTGTACCTTGCTGCAAGAAAGAAGAAGAAGAAGAATTTCGAGTAGAGGGTTCGTTGGTGATTCGGTGTCCCTTCTGGTGTTGATGTAATGCAATATTTATACTGCATCTGCGTTGAAACAGTCAAAAAGATTTAACTCAACGAATTAAATTTCATGAAACGTCTTTAATGCACTTTAATTCGTTAGTTACATTCCTGGTCAAGACCCTTAACTCGTCTGTTTCAACTGCTGAAGTGTAACTGATCTATCTTTAACTCTGGAAGCAGCAGGTCGCGCGCGCGCGCCTTCATACGCCAGCCTGCTGGTGCGCGCGCCAGTGTGGCTCACATTCCTGTGCCAGCCTGCTGGTGCGCAACCCCTTGTGCAAGCATCCTTGCTTCACAGTCCTATTGCGCGTGCGCCAGTATGGCTCACATCCTTGCGCGAGCCTGCTGGTGCGTCAGCCCTGCGCGCGCATCCTTGCTCCACAGTCCTATTGCGCTGCGCCAGTATGGCTCACATCCTTGCGCGAGCCTACTGGTGCACCAGCCCTTGCACGCGCACACCACGTCACCAGGGAACCCATCTGGTCACGCCACACAGTCGCGCCATACTGGTTCACTTTGGTGTGTTGCGCGCGCACGTTAGGCATCTGCGGCGCAACTTGGACTGCATGCACCATGCGCCACTACCTGTGTACCTGCGCGCCCCTTGCCACGTTGCAAAGTGCGCCATCAAAGCGCCACATTGCGCCCATCGCCCACGCCACGCGCGCGTGTGCGAGTTAGGGTGCTCCGCACCCTTGCGCGAGTACACTTAGTGTGTGCTTCCATGAAACAATAAGGAAGGAGTGTTCCCGCTTAAATACCCCTTTAAGTTTCATCACTCCTCCTATGTGGGATAAGATGCTACTTTCCCATTATTTCAGCATTTAATGTTTCAACCACCAAACTTTGAGCATCGATATCTCATTCATATTAGCTCCGTTTTGGACGTAGTTTAGTTCGTTGCGAAGCTCTTCCAACATAGAACACAAACCCGAATATAAATATCTATATAAACCTCAGTTTATAATATTATTTTATCGTCCAAAATTATGAAATACGCATTTCCTATCTTTATGAGAATGTTATTTTCACAAAATTCCAACATGGACATTGTTATTTGTGCTGTAATATGAGCATTGAATTTCTGATTAAAAATCTGACATGATTGGAAACAATCAAGTGTTTTACGGTACACTTTCCATCCATTCATTAGAAGTAACCCCAAATAGTGAAAACTAGTTAACATATCTACCCGTGTTGTTGAATTGGATTACACACTTAAATTAGCATCATAATTTGCAACCTATGTGTTTGAGCTCTTGATTGTATTAGCCTAGATATTATAAGTGCAACAGTTACTTCACTTTAATGTGAGTGGACATTGCTTTTATAAATTCTGGGAGTTAATTTGCACCGTTATGAAAAGATGCTAAGAAGTATCTTCAAATGAAAGGGTTAATATACGATAGACATCAATAATCTCTTGACCTAGTGGTTAAGAGATAGGTGGGAAGCTTTGCTTCTCTTGGAGATCTTAGGTTCAAATCCAAGTAGGCAGATTTTAATACTATTTTGTATGATACTTACATACTAATCCGGTTAACGACATCCTAACCGTACGTCGTTAAAAAAACAAATATGATACACTCATGGACAATTCAAGCGAATTCAACTTTTGTTCGGCTAATAGAACTCGTTTAAGTTGAATTATGTTTTTTAGTGGAACTCTACCTTCATGATGACGCCTTGAGCTATCAAATTGAATTCGAGCTTAATTACTATAACATGCCATACTACTTAATTGTTTTGAATCGCCTATGCATCTCATCCGGAGAGTCATGTAACGGCTTCTTGCATAACACTTGTCAGAAGTGCGTGGACTAGTGACTTGTATTAATAAGCAGGACAGAATGGCTTGCCCAAAGGAGACCGAGGGCCCTATATGCTGCCTCTGAGATGACCTGTGACACTCTGCTGCGTCGATTAAGATTCAAACTGCAATGATAGCGAAGTCAGTAAATCGAATAATAGTGAGACATCCACATAACAACGAATCATAGAGAGAGAGAATTCATGCATAAATTCACCTAAACTCTTTCCTACGTGAGTGATCTCCTCCGGATGACCGCAAACAATGACTCCTAAACTATATAAATTCTTGACGTTGATCGGTGCATTTTGTAGACACTTATTTGTGTATTTAGGTAATTAGTAAAATCTAATAATTTTGTATAAAATGTATTGTTATAATTTGATATTTATATTTAATAAGTTTTAAAAGAAATAGAGCTAATACGGTGTAATCAAGTAAAAAAAAGATAAAAGTTATATTAATGATTAACGATCAAACTCGATTCCATTTTTAAAAACAATTATTATGAACCTAATTAATTTGAGTTCAAATAGTTTTCTACATGAACGAGATCATTTGATCATGCTTTAATTTGTGGAAGAAGTGTATGTGAATTGGGAGATCGCAGAAGCCAATTAAATAAGTTGAAGTTTAGATTTTGTTTGATGAAACACAGCCTACAATACAAAGACAATTAATTGGTTGGCTTGAAATTAATATATGTTGGGCTCGAGTAATCCTTGTGACATAATTAAACTCTTGGGCCAAATGATGGGTTACAAAAGAAATTTTTTTGTACACCCCAAACTTTCCCATGACCTTTTCAACTTGAGTTCATCACCCATAAACGCATGATGATTAATAGCTCCAATTGTTAGCAAAAAGGGAAGTTTCGAAGCCTTAACCAAAGGAGTAAGTCTTGATGATTTGTTTCTTAAGAAACATCAAACTAATCTGGTGATTAGTTTGTGGATTGTGCCTCGACAAATAAAGGTTAATCTTCTTTGGTCTCGTCAAATTGCTCATGAAGATCCTGCAAAACTAACAACACATCGTCAACTCGCTACAAGGAGGAGAATAGGGGGTTCTACTTGTAACCACCCTCCAGCGTGAGAATAAATATTCGTTTTGAGGATAATAGTGTGTGTATTAAGTGAGAGATCAGGAGAGCGATCCTTAAACCTGGAGGTGAATTCCTCTATTTATAGCCGGAGAGATTCGTGAAGGAGATGGGCTTATGGGCCTTAGACCTGAGGTTGACAACAAGGAATATCCATTTTATCTCTTCTGCCGTGACCGTTAGTGATCTCTGGCGAGAAGGGCCCTTGGCGCATGGTGGATGGATCCACGTGTCCTAGCGATTGTCCTTGTTGTCTGGTCTGTCATAAGTGGTTAGTGAAGATCGTGGGACAGTGGTTGGCGAGAGCTGATTGGTGCCACGTGTACGTCCTTGTGTACTTCTTGTCTTCTGCACGATTGTTCATTGTGCAGCATGATCCAATACAACCTGTTGAGCGCCTATTGGCCCAAACCTCTGTCACTTGTACCTTTCGCACTTGTTTGGTGTTGCCCTGTGCTTCTTCCTTTCGCGCGACTCGGGAAACGTCTGTGTAGCCGGCGAAAGGTCGAAGGAAACATTTGTATTAGTCTTGACCTCGTTCGCGAGCAAAATATAAACATCTATGCAGTCAGCGCAAGGTCGAAGGAAACAGGTTTCTTTTCTGAAAAACTAAGTGTGAGGATTGCCCTTGTATTAGTCTTTACCTCGCACGCGACTCAGGAAACATATGTGCAGTCAGCGCAAGGTCCGAGAAGTCGTCGTTATGATGTATCTTGGATATGGTCTTGCGCGCAACCTGAGGTTAACTTATTTGGCCAGCATAGGATTTGGGACCATACCCCTTCAAGTCCCCCTCAGTCCAGTGCTGCTTCCATACGTGAAGCGAGTGGCTGGAGCTCTGGACTAGAAATAAAAGCTAAGTGTGTCTGCTGTAATCTTGCATTTGAGAACATATACCAAGTGGGATAGAAAGCAGGCGTGTGTATTAGGGTAAGGCCTAAGCCGCACAGCTATGTAGCTTACTTGTGAAGTTGTGTTTGAAATTTGTGCGGGGGAATCTCGAAATTTGAAATAGAACATTTGTTGACATGTTGGTGGCGAAAGTGACATTTGATGGGACTGCTGACACAGTAGGCGGCATGGCGTCACTGTGTCAGCATTGTCGCTTCGTCTGCTGTCAGGCGAGTGAGGTTCACACGCGCGTGGTAACCGTCATCCCCGTTTTGCCCCCTGACGTGTCATGTTCTCAATAGAGACGCGCTCCACTTGTCAGGCATGTTTACCCATCGCATTAATTGCGATGGGTATAAATAGATAGGGATAACCGATGGTTCGTCCCCGTGTTTCTATCTCTCTCCTTTTCCTCTCAAATCTTCAAAGAGTTCTTGAAGATCTTCAAGCAATTATTCGAGATTTCTTCACATCTTCAAGTGTTCTTCATGTTTTTCTTGATTATCATCATCAATCCTCATGTCTAATCATATCAAAGACGTCGAAGTAGAAGAGGTTAGCGGCAGTATGCCACCATTAAAGTGGGAAGAAGCCTCATTCGAGTAGGGGGCGCGAGGACACCAGTTTTCCATCAAGTGGGACGCGCGGTTCTCGGCCAAGGGCCAAACTGCAGCCAACGCCCCACCGATGTATATCAGTTTATTCGCTGACTTCTTTGGTGAGGGTAACTTCCGCTTGCCTGCCACACATTTTTTTGGAATCTTGTTGTCGTATTATCACATTCATGTCTCCCAGCGGAGCCCTATTGGTATGGTTAGGGCTCGAGACTTCGAGTTTTGTCTGAGGTCGCAGGGTGAAGAACCAACGTTAGATAAATTCCGCGCTTTCTACCAACTCCAATCCAACCTTGGGTTTTATTCATTTGCTACTCGGGGGTCCAAGAAATTGCTCCTCAACCCTCCGAAGAGTTTCCATGACTGGAAAGGGAAATTCTTCTACATACGTGAGGAGGTAATTTCGATTGCTATGGAATTCTCCAACCCTATGCCCATCCCTAAAAAAGACTTGAGATACCAAAAGGCGCAACATGGTACGAGAGGTTGCAAGCGCTGCCAAATCAGGCATTTGGCGAGCAAGTCTTAGTGGCCGCGAGCATGAGCAGTGAATGGCGAATCACGAGCATAAATGTTCTGGTGCTTCTTCTAGATGGTCAAGGTAAACTACAGAATCCCGCCCTATTTGTCATAAGGTTGTTGATTCGTCCACTGATGTATAATGTTGTATTGCAGATGTCACGCTTTATCATCGGGCATTCGCTGCCCATGCTGGGAGAATGGGCGTGAGGGCTCTGCGCGAGGATGAAGAACCCTGGTATGACCAGATTCAGGGTAATTTCATGTATCCAGTGACTGAATCATTTGCAATGCCGCTCACAGCGACTGAAGGTGCGCATATACTGAATTCCATGCCATGTCGGGCGATAACTCCTGCTTGAGAAGATGTTATCTTGCTTTATAGTGGGGAGTCTATTGCTTTATCAGATCATGGGTTAAACATCCCATCGTGTGTGTTTCCAGGTAGCTTGCGCAGCCTTGGGATTAATCTCGATGAGAAGAAAACTAAAAGGCTAAGTAGGAAAAAGAAAGTTACGGTGATTGAAGGGGTGCAACCTGTTAAGGTTGAAGCTAGTGCTGCTGCGTCTTACGCCGCTTCCCACAAAGGTACACCTCATGCTCAGCAACGTAGCTTAGATGTCTACTTGATTGTTGCTGTAACTATTGAAGGATCGTACGCTATAGGTGGCAAGTCTAAAGCTGGTGGGGCGGCATATGCTAGAGGCTCTAGGAGCACGAGCTCAAAAGAGCAAACCTCTGGAGCAATCCCAACGTATATTCCGGTTGACGAGGAGTTAGAAGTCGAAACGATTCTAGAGTTGACTAGAAAGAACACCTCCAAGAGACCGCGTGAGGAGGTTGGCGGAAAAACTTCACCTGTCCTTAAGAAGGCTGCACTTGGCAAGCCTGTCATAGGGAAAAAGGCTAACCTTGGCTCGTTAATGTCTGCTGTCACACCTTGTAAGTGTGTTTTTTTTTTCTTTTTGAGTGTTTTGTATGACTTCCTAACCTTGTACTCTTTGAACAGAAACGAAGAAAACTGTGCCAAAATTTTGGATTATCCACTCCAAATCTGGGCCACAAGTACCTTCGCCTTCTTCTGCCGTTGCCACGAAAAAGGTGGAGAGTACGTTTGAGGTAGTCGGCGAGAAAACTACTGAGTCACGCTTGGATGCTCCTACATCTGCTGTTATCCCTCATACTGAGGCAAGGTTTCAAGCAGTAAGTCGCACGAGGCTGTGTAGAAGGTTCCTTCGGTTGAGAAGAAGGTTGTGGAGAAACCCTTGGTTGAAGGGCCTTCGAAAATTGACAACTCTAGGCTAAGAAACCCGTTAAGAGCCTGCGAAGGGGGTTGAGCATGTAGTCAAGATGGTTGGGAAAGCCATTGACACTGCTGGGGAGGTGCCTAAGGGCTTTAGGAAGTGTCCAGTAAGGATGTTACCAGTTTGGAAAAATCTAGTGAAGATAAGGGCGCGGGGCCGCGCGTTGTTGCTGGTTCTGGCACGGGTGGTGAGGGTGTTAGTTCTGTTGATGCAAGACACAAAGAACCCACCTCGATCCGGCCAGAAGATACATTGGGCGACCATTACTATCGCTCATATGACTCTAGTCGTGCTGATCAGATCCACACTCCTGTATGGAAGTTAAAGCAAGGTGACACGCTTACCAAGTTTCCTGCTTTTCGGGAGTGGTTAATGGGAGTATTCCCCCTGCTGAAGTAAACTTCCAGAAGCAGCACAAACATGAGCAGATATATCAATCCCATGTCATTGCTCAGGCCAACCAGTTATTAGCGAGCAACCAGATCACGCGCGCGTGGCACAGAGAACGTGCTGAGGTTGAGGCTTACAGGAATCAGTTGGCTGCAGATGCCAAGTTGTTTGAGAAGGCTAAGGATGAGTTAGCCGCTAAACAGGTGCAACTTGAACGCTGACAAAAACAGTGAGGAGTGGGGTTTTAGGGTTTCACAAAGAAATTGTAGGCAAGTGAGGAAACCCTTGTTGATGAGCGGAAGAAATGGCAAGAAGCCTGTAATAGAGATAACCAGAAGATGTATGCTACTCGAAATGAGATTAATAATCTTAAGGCACATGCGGAGGTGTCTACTAGAGCCATTGCAGACTTGGGTGCTGAAAATGAAAGTCTTTCTACCTCCAAACTTGATATTGAGGCGAAGCTTGAAGAAGCTAAGTCTTACCACGAGTGCGCAGAAGCCAAGCAGGTTCGTACTACCTACACTTTCTTTCCACAAGATCTTGAAATGCAAAGGTTGACTGATAGGTTATCTGCAAAGGGTGAGCTTGAGCAAAAAATCTTCTCTAATGAGAGAGACTTGGCTGGCAAGGACGCATAAATAATTGAGCTTAAGCGTCGCTTGCGTGAGTCACAGGAGAAGAGTGAATTTTTGGAGATTGATTTAGAAGTGGAGAAAGCAAAGCTGAAGATACTGCGGAAGCTCGTAAGTTCTCACAAGCGGCCTTGAATGTGGCGCAAGAGAACTATGTTGAGGTTCAGGAAACTGTTGAGCCTTTGGTGAATGATGCTACATGGTTACAGCAATATGGCATTCTCATGTGAGTTAACTTGTACTTTTTTCCTGTTTATTTACATGTATGTCTAACCTTTGCTTATTCGCACAGGTGGCGAATGTGGTTCTAAATTCGTTGGAGCTGGACCAGACAAGACCATGGCGGCGCTCATCGTCACAGCGCGCCAGGTTGGCCATCGTGAGGGCTATGAGTAATGTGTGTTGAGCATGTTAGGGAAGCGATGCAAACAAAATGGGACAACGGTTATTGCTCGGTTACCTTCGACGCTGAGACTGTGTATGCTGCTAGGCAGGAAACTTATGACACTCTTACCCTCCCTATTATGGACTTGGTCTCTGATGCTTTCTGACATGATGACTATGTCTCGCGCTTATAGTCTTTATTTGAGATTCCAGAGACTGTGGAACTCTCCGAATGACGCATAGTAGAAAAATTTTATTTCTGCTTTTTTAGGTCTTTGTAACAGGTTTTCATGCTTTAGTATGTTTAGATATGGTGTTTGGACACATGATCGTTTGTAATCACTGCGCGTCTGTGCTTTTATTAATATACTTACTTTTTGGTTGATATCTATGTTACAACTATTGCATGTGGTGGAAACTATGTATAAGTAGCGTGAATAAATGTAAGTGAGGCTCATGTGTGAACGTTGTGGCCCGATTCCGTGCTTCGTTTACGGGAATCTTGGAGGCTAAGTTCATGAGGTCATAATTTACTGCAATGTTTTTGCGCGCACTAAAAGTTTAACTTGCATTTGTTACTTGGAAAAAATGAGGTCAACAAGAAAATAATGCAAACAACACTTTATTTTGATAAACTTGTCAGGCTCTCAGCATCGCTTACAAAAGGTTGTGTTTTTACATGTAACATTTCCTTAACTGTTGTGCATTCCATGTGCTTGGAACAACGTAGCCGTCCAACGTGCGTAGCTTGTACGCGCCTTTGCCAAGGACCACGTGGACAAGGTATGGGCCCTCCCACTTAGGTGCTAGTTTCTGGGGCGTTCGGCGTTGGAGGCGTTGTTGTCACATAAAAAATAATCTCCTGGGTTGAAAGTATAAATGCGCACCCGCGCGCTTGTAGCACTTCTCAAGTTTGGACTTGTACTTGGCCTCTTTTATAATTGCGTTCCCGCGCCGTTCCTCAAGTAGGTCCAAGTCTAGTTGGCGCCCTGCCTCATTGTCGATCGCGTTGACAGCCATCAAGCGTGGGGAGGGGAGGCAAATTTCTACCGGGATAACCACTTCTGAGCATAGACCAGGCTGAAAGGGGTCTCACCGTTGCTTGTCTTGGGCATGGTGCGATGAGCCGCTAGTATGCTTGGGAGCTCATCGACCCACCCTCTACGCTTCGTGCCCAGCCAGACTTTGATCCCTTCCATGATGCCTTTGTTAACACTTTCTACCTGGCCATTGCCCTATGGGTGCGCAACGAAGGAGAAGGTGTGTTTAATCTGTAGTTTTGCATCCAGTTATGGAGGTCTTCCAAACAAAGTTTGTATCATTGTCTGTTACGATGTGAACTAGTAGGCCAAAACGGAAAATGATGTGCTCCCATATGAACTTGCGCACAATCATTACAGAGGTGGAAGCAAGTGCCTTCGCTTCTACCCATTTTTTGAAGTAATTGATGGCAACAATTATGAACTTTACAGCACCAAGCGCTTCTGGAAAGGGGTCCACCATATCGATTCCCTATTGTTGAAAATGCCGTGCAGTGGAAACTAGGATCAAGTCATTTTTCGGTTGAATTGTCTTAGGCGCGTGGCGCTGACATAAGTCACATTTGTGAAACTCTTTATGGCAATGCATTGCTTGCCAATAATATCCAACATTCATGATTTTGGCGACCAACATGGGCGGACCTGCATGGATTCCACAGATACCTTCGTGGATCTCACGAGTCAAGTAATTGGCATCCTGTGGGTCCAAACAGTGCAAGAGTGTCACAGGTAAGACATCCAATAAAGAATTTCGTCTTCCATTTGATAAAACAAGACTTTGTGCTGGATCTTCCGTGCTTCTGCTTTGTTCTCGGGGAGGATCCCCACTTGCAAGTATTGAATAATAGGTGTCATCCAAGATGGTGACCCTATTTTAATGACGATCACTAGGCGTAGCGGAACAGATGGATTCTTGAGAAAATCAATTCGGACATCTTTGGCAAGGTGTTGGAAAGCTGTTGAATCTATCTTACTCAGCGCGTCTGCGGGTTTATTTTCACTACGGTTTGTATGAACCACTTTGAATGACTTGAAGTTCTGGATCAGCTCTTTAGCTTGGTCAAGATAAAGCGCCATTGTTTCGCCCTTAACATCATACAAGTCATTGATTTGCCCAGCGATAAGTAACGAATCAACATGTGCTTGTAGGTTTTTGGCTCCCATCTTGATTGCCAAGCGCAATCCGGCAAGAAGGCTTCGTATCTTCCTCGTTGTTCATATTTTTGAAGTCCAGTCGGATAGTGGATGTGAACTCATGCTTCTCCGGACTGACTAGCCTTAAACCTACCCCTGCGCCGTCCTCGTTGGAAGCTCCATCTGTAAATAGCAACCACAGTTCTTCTGGCGCTTCTTGCGCAGGGATCTCAACAACTTCACTTTCACGGATTTTTCCTTTGGAGACTTCTGTGACAAAATCTGTCAGGATTTGTCCCTTAATTGTTGGGCGTGGTCGGTACACGATGTTGTGACCACCCAACTCGATGGCCCACTTTGCTAATCTCCCTAAGATTTCTGGCTTCTTGAGGATTGTTCCAATGTGATAGTTGGTTAACACGTGAATAACATGGCCGGTCAAGTACCTGCGTAGCCTTATGGACGTGTGTACTAGCGCAAGCACTAGCTTCTCAATGATGGAATATCGAGTTTCAAGATCGATGAGCATCCTGCTAACATAATAAATTGGAGTTTGAATCCCCTCTCTTTCGACTAGTACTACCGCGTCGACTGCTTTGTCTGATGCCGACAAGTACAACAGAAGTAGTTCGTCTTCGCGCGTGTAGTTAACGTCGGAATTTGGATCAGGCACTCCTTCATTTCTTTGAAGACATTTTCTGCTTCAGACTTCCATCTAAACTCACTATTTTTCACACAACTGCGTAGGGTACTTATGAAAGGGAAGGATTTGCGACATAATTAGATAGGAAACGGTTCAGCACTGCCAAACGACCAGCCAACCGTTGCATGTCTTTGTTCAACTTGGGAGACGGCATGCCTCAATGACATGAACCTTCTCTGGGTTCACCTTAAAACCGCCCTTTATCACCATAAAACCCAAAACTTTTCCTTCCTCCATTCCGAACAAACATTTGCTCGGATTGAGCTTCATGTTGACGTTGCGCAATAATTTGAAGGTTTTCTCAATGTCTTTCAGCATTTGATCCTCTTCGGGGCTCATAATCACCAGATCATCAATATATACTTCGACATGCTTGCCTATATCATCTCCGAATTCTAGTCCATCAAGCGCTGATATGTGGCCCCTACATTACGTAAGTCGGAAGGCATCTTTGTGTAACAGAAGATACCCATTTCCATGCGGAATGCCGTTTTATCGTCATCTTGCAGTGCCATCTGCACCTAGTGATAACCTTTGTAACAATCAAGAAAGCATTTCCATGAGCAAGAGAGTCAATATTTTTATCTATCTCCGGGAGAGAATAGCAATCTTTAAGGCAAGCTTTGTTGAGATCTTTATAGTCGACGCACATGCGCCATCCTCCATTCGCTTTCTCGACCATAACTGGGTTTGCTACCCACGTCTGGTATCTGACTTTTCGAAGTATACCCGCAGCAAGCAACTTAGAGACCTGTTCGTTCGTTGCTTTCGTATTTGCTGACCCGTGGTTACGCTTTCTCTCCACTATTGGCTCGACATACGTGAAAGTGTTAGAACTTTTGAAACCGTTGATGCTTGATTATGAATAGTTTAAGATAGTTTGTATTAGTTAGTCAATGTTGAAGGGTTAAAAGTGTAATTGTGTGAATCTTGTAGTAGGCGGCGTATTTAATAGTCCAGCGTAATTATTAATTACGCTGGATGATCAGTTTGTATAAATACTATGAACAATGAATGTATGTCTAAGTTTCTTGGACAGATTTTGGTGATCTTCTTGTATTGTGATTTTTGCTATTGTGCTTTTATCCAAATATCCAGGTGCTGTTATTGATTACATGTTATTGGGATTTCATATACAACACTAGTTGTTTGATCCAAACAAGATTCTTCATCTTCTTTGCTTGGTTTTTCTTAGTATTTGCACATTCAAACAACTAATCCGTTGTTTGGGTGAAAACAATCAACCATTGTGATCCGAATCTGTTTTGGGACTCACAATTTGGTATCAGAGCCTTTGTGCTCTTGATTGTTTGAGTTATTGTTAAGATTTGTCAAGTTTTGAAGGTTTTACAAAAGTTCTCAAAGTTTCATGGTTTTTCAATTTTTGGGATTAAAATGGCTTGATCTGGTGCGTTTTATCTTTCGATTGTTGTTAATCAGTAGTTTGGTAAACATTTTGGTCATTTAGCTGGAAAGAAACATGAATTTTGGGTCGTTTTTGGGTGATTAGAGGGTTTTTGTTCGTACTAAAACCCTTGGGCGTATTTAATGTTGAAGCTAGCGTAGATATATTTGAAGTTGGCATATTTATTTTGAGTCTAGCGTATTTAACTTGAATTTAGCGTAGTTAACAACTACGCTGGTTCTTAAATCAACGGAGTTATAATATTGGCAGCGTAATTGTCCAGCGAATTTACTCGAAGGCGACTTCGAAATCAGTGATACTAATCCTCAGCGATTTTATCATGGTGTTCAGTGAAATTAACTAAACCTTTGCTTGTTTTCGAATATCCAGTGGATTTAACTTTTTGCAGCACAAAATCGCCGATCCCATTAGCGTAATTGTTTCCAAGTGCAGCGTAATTAATCTTTGGTCCAGCGTAATTACCTTCTAGCGAGCGTAATTGTTCTCTGATTCAGTAAATCTCAGCGTAATTGATCATCTTTCATCCATCATGTCTCTCAATCAACTCAATCCGATTGCTCAAGCCGAATTAGAAACTGGAAGCGCTACAAGGCCACCAAAGTTGAAAGGCTCAGAAGATTTCAGCAGCTGGAAAAACAGGATCAAGTCCTTTTTTAAGTATACCGATTATACTCAATGGATGCCAGTCACTGTGGGCCCTCATGTTCCGATGATAATACGTGATGACATTCGTACTATCAATGAAAATCCTTCAACATTCACAGATGAAGATCGGACACTCATTCAACGTGACAGGAGGGCTCATGCGGTTCTCACTATGGCTCTGTCAAAGGATGATAACAATCTGTTTGAAGAATACACTTCGGCACATGAACTGTGGTTGGCTCTAATCGATTATTATGAAGGCAATGAGGAACTCAGGGAGAACAAACGAGACATGGTGCAGAAAGAATATGATATGTTTGGAAGTATTCATGGCGAAAGCTTGTCCGACCACATAAGCAGATTTCTGGGGGTGTTGACCAAGATGAAGAAGATGGGAAACCCAGTTGCAAATTATGCATCGATCAAGAAGCTGCTAGATTCTCTACCAAAAGAATGGAGTCTTCAATGCATGATGATTAAGAGAACTTTCCTCACCAGCACAACTCCAGTTACTCTCTCAGAATTGATTAACACTTTAAAAGCCTTTGAAATGGACATCATGAAACGAGAGATGAATCAAACTGGATATTCCCAGAAGATGTATCAGCAAGCTGCTGCAACCTCGGTCCCCAAGAATATCGCATTTCTTGCTCCTGTAACCTCATGTGGATCAAATCCCAAAGTGCTGTTGAATCCTATTCAAATGCTTCCGCAAACTCTGTGAAGGCCTCGTCATCTTCTGAGAAGACCACCGTGGCCAGCGACACTCAAGCGCTTAAAATTTTCACAGAACATGTAGCTCTTTTTAATACTTTCTTAAGTAGCTATGAGGCGCTTATGTCAGGAGAGTTGAAGAGAGAATTCCTAACAGCAGAGGACATGTATCAAGTAGATCGAGACGACATGGAGGAGATGGATCTGAAGTGGTAGATGGCAATGATCACTCTACGGTTGAAGAAATTTCAAGATAAAACAGGAAAGATGTTGGCTCTTGGAAAAGCTGGATTTGACAAATCCAAGCTTAGATGTTATAACTGCAAAGACTTGGGCCACTTCAAAAGAGAGTGTCCGTTGCTAAAGAACGAGATTACCGAAATCAACCAGACAAGGAGGCCGATTGCCATTGAAGGAAATAATAATGCTACTAAAATAATCATAAGGCTTTAGTGGTGGAAGATTATGATTGGTCAGAGGAGATAGCTGAGGCAAAAGGTAATGTAAACAAGGCCCTCATGGCAAACATTACCACTGTCTCTGTCACGTCTGCTTCAAATGGTGTTGAAAAACAAACCTCCAAGATTCCAAAAGATGACACTGGTTTGAAAAGCATCATCTCTCCTGCCTCAGAGAAGAGACAACAGAAAGCTGAAATGAATGAGTCAAAGCCTGATGTTCAAGAAGTCATCAGTACCAGCAAGAATGCAGCGGTTGGAACATCCTCTACCACCATGAAATCATAAGCCAAAGATAAGGATTTGGTAAATAGCATTCCATATGAATTTAAAGCAAAGTTGTGCTAAAAACCATGTTTGAACGTGGCACACTACAAATCACTCAACCGTGATATAATTAAAGAAAAAGTTTTGAAAATAAATCAAGAACTAAAAGAAAATGAGGCTGCATATCAGCGAAAGTTGAATTCAACCATAGCTGAAATGCAGACTCTAAAGGAATTTGTTTTCAGAAAAGATTTTATCATAAATGATATGATCGAAAAGCTAGAAAAATCTCAAAACGAAAATAATAAGTTACAAATCATTATTGATAAATGGAAAATTAGCCAAAAAGTACTGGTTGACATTGTAAACTGTCAACGACCGACATTCATAAAGGATGGAATTGGATATAAAGATAAATTCGAAAACGAAATAAAATTATTTCCTCCTCCGCACAGCAAAAATTATGTTCCTATGCCATCTCCTCATCCTAAGAACGACTTAACCAATAAAAATGATCTTTTGGATCAAAGTATTTTTTACGAATCCGAAAACAACACTAACCTTTTCTGAAAATAATGCAGATCTGTGCGAGAGTAAGGAAGATGTGTGCGATGGGGAAGATGATTGTGGAGGGATGAAAATAGGAATAGGCTATTCAGGCGATAGTTATTCAACTGTTAACTGGTTCGCCTGGAAGTGTGATAAGACAAACAAAATTTCTATTCGATATAACTGTAATAGTCTATCTAGGATGGATGATTATAATGGATGTATGCCTAAATTGACAATTCAGGATGACTGTAATGGCAATGTGCCTACACTTAAGGCTCACAACCAAGGGTTTGCCAAGGTTGAGGGTCATGACCTAAACTTTGCTCTCAATGATGAAAATGTTATGCTTGAATCTCCTGTATTTGTGCCAGAGTTAAAGAAAAACAGTTTCGGAAAATTCCTTACAGAGGAAATTCCAGAATTTGTTCCATCAGTTGCAGGTACATTAGAAACTGATAAAGGTTTCACTGAAGATTCAAGCACAACAACTTCAGAAAGCGATGAAGAAAGGTCAGATGAAAGTCAAGAATCAATTTCCTCATCAGACAGTGAGCACAGTGAAGTCAACATTGAAGATAAACATCATCCTGAAGAGAAACTGAAGAAAGCCAAAGATTCAAGCCACATTACATCATCACACTCCTCAAGATGCTCCAGACTCTCATCACATACATCATCTTCACACTCAGCACCCAGGAAGAAAAGATCGAGTCAAAAACAATGTTTTCATTGTGGTCATTTAGGACATACGGCGAAACATTGTAAAAGCAAAAAATTTTCTAAACCGAGTCAAGATCTAGTTAAAAGTTTTACTGATCAATTTGACAGTTTAAAGAAATCAGTAAAATACATAGTTGATTCAACCAGTTTTTGAAAAGAAAAGATAACACTCTTGCTCAAAATCATGATAGAACGAATGTAAAGCAAGTCTGGGTTCCAAAAACTAACTAATTGTACATATTTTTTGTTGTTGTTATTGTTGTTGTATAACAGAATAAAATTCAGAAATGGCTTCGGATGCTCATGGAGTAAATCTGGCACGTTGACTGCGGTTTCTCCAGGCACATGACCGGGCTAAAGGATCTGCTTACCAACTTTCGAGTTATTGATGGTGAATTTGCATCCTTTGTCGGAGACGAAAATGGAGGAAAAATCATCAGAATGGGTGACGTCGTGTCAGAAGCACGCACTTTGGAGAATGTGAACTATGTTCTAGAATTGTGTTACAATCTTATGAGTGTTTCACAAGTCTGTGACAAAGGAATTGTGGTGCTGTTCAATGACACGGAGTGCTTATTCCTCAAACCCGGTTACTCCATCCCAAAAAAGATGCTCATGCTTAGAGCTCCCCGTCAAAATAACACCTACGTGCTACATATGAAGAATTCCAAATCAAATAAGCCAATGACATGTCTTATGTCAAAAGCATTTGAATCGGAATCACTGTTGTGGGACAGGCGTTTGGGGCATGTGAACTTTAAGAACATAAATAAACTTTCTAAATTAAATCTACTAAGAGGTTTACCTATGAAAGATTTTCCTTTTTCAGAAAAGTGCATCGCATGTGCCCAAGGAAAGTAGCATAAAAAGCCTCATAAGTCCAAAGCAGTGAATACGATATCTGCTCTTCTGCAATTACTTCACATGGATCTTTTTGGCCCAATTAACATTAAAAGTTTAGCTAAAAGATCTTATTGTTTGGTTATTACAGATGATTTCTCACGGTTTTCATGGGTATTCTTTCTTGAGGCCAAAAGCGAAACGGCATCCATTCTGAAGAGCTTCATTCCCATGACTGAAAATGTGATCAAGCTGAAAGTCAACTCCATCAGAAGCGACAACGGAACTGAATTTAAAAATCATATGGTTGTCTCGTTCTGTGAAGATAAGGGAATTCGCCTCCAATACAGCACTGCCAGGACTCCACAGCAAAACGGGGTAGCAGAACGTAAAAACAGAACTCTCATCGAAGCTGCAAGAACTATGCTTGTCGACTCTAAGCTACCCATAATCTTCTGGGCTGAAGCGGTCAACACAGCATGCTATGTTTTGAATCGTGTTCTTATCGTCAAACCTAACGGAAAGAATGCCTATGAACTACTTTTCAAAAGGAAGCCTCTGATAGATTTCTTCAAACCGTTCGGGTGTTCATGCACACTTCTCAACACTGAAGACAATCTCATCAAGTTTGAATCAGTCGGTGACGTGCGCTACTTCATGGGCTATTCATCTTCTAAAAAGGCATATCGAGTCTACAATAAACGGACCAAGATGGTGATTGAATCATACTATGTTGATTTTCAAGAAGGAAACTCCACTAACACTGGAAGCGCTCCGAACTAGTTTTATGACGTGGATATTATATTCAACACTTTCAGCATCAATGAACCCATCACTGAATCCGAACCTGCAGAATCCACTTCGTTGGAACCTTTGTTTGATGCCTCAGACATTGGTTTTACTCCTTTTACAACCCGTTTCACCCCTGCCTCTGCCTCTCCTACTCTTCCGGTGTTCGAAGTAAATGGTGACACATCTGCTGAGAATGCATCTACACATAATGATTCTTCTTCACAGCAGGCTGTGGATGAACCACCCAAAGAAGATGAAACTCCAATCATCTACGTCGATGAACACTTTTCTA
The DNA here is from genome assembly GCA_947069175.1 of Scalesia atractyloides. Taxonomy (NCBI): domain Eukaryota; kingdom Viridiplantae; phylum Streptophyta; class Magnoliopsida; order Asterales; family Asteraceae; genus Scalesia; species Scalesia atractyloides. Next base: position 60,620,014 of record CAMTDV010000007.1, on the reverse strand, counting down.
ATCTGCCTCAATAAGTTGAAACTCACACCAATGCAGGGTACAAGCCCAAACGAAACCCAATTGAAAATGTCATTGGTTATGTTGAAGATGGAGTTCGAACACGTGGTCAAACACTTACCATCAACACAGGACTGTATGCAGCCTTTCTTTCGTAGTCTGTCCCAAGGGATATCGAATAAGCTATTCAAGATTCAAGTTGGGTACAAGCTATGCAGGAAGAATTTGCACAATTTCGGAAACTTAAAGTCTGGGAACTCGTTGACCTACCAGACGGAAAGTATCCAATTGGTATCAAGTGGGTGTTTCGTAACAAGATGGATGATCGTGGTGTAGTTATCAAGAATAACGCTAGATTAGTGGTTCAAGGGTTTCGACAAGAAGAGGGGATTGACTACGAGGAAGTTTTTGCACCTATTGCACGGTTAGAAGCCATCATAATCTTCTTAGCCTATGCTTTGTTTAAAAACCTTAAGGTGTTTCAAATGGATGTAAAGAGTGCTTTTCTGTATGGGAAAGTGAAAGAAGAAGTTTATGTTTGTCAACCTCCACGTTTTGAAGATCCTCATTCTCCCACGAAATACTACAAGCTTGACAAAGCTCTCTATGGTCTTCACCAAGCTCCTAGAGCATGGTACGAGACTTTGTCAACATATCTTCTGGAGTGTGGATACTCAAGAGGCAAAATTGACATGACTCTCCTCACAAAAAGGATTGGAGAAGATGTGATGTTGGTTCAAATCTACGTAGACGATATCATTTTTGGGTCGACAGATGAAGCCCTTTGCAGAGAATTCGAGAAGGTGATGAAAGCGAAGTTCGAGATGAGTATGATGGGAGAACTCACGTTTTTCTTAGGACTAGAAGTGAAGCAAAGAAAGGATGGTATTCTCATTCATCAGGCTAAGTATATCAGAGATATTCTTTCCAAATACAGCATGAATGACTGCAAATCCGCAAGCACTCCTTTTGCTGCTCAGACGGAACTCACTTCAGATCTTCAAGGAAAGCCAGTGAACAAATCTCTCTATCGCTCAATGATTGGCTCGTTAATGTATCTGACCACTAGTCGGCCTGACATAATGTGGGCTGTCTGTCTCTGTGCCCGCTTTCAGACAAATCCCAAAGAAGCGCATGATGTTTCCGTAAAGAGAATCTTTTGCTAACTCAAAGGAACTCCAAAGCTTGGTTTGTGGTATCCTAAAGATAGTAATTTTGATCTAATAGCTTACTCTGACAGTGATCATGTAGGTTGCAAAGTAGACAGAAAGAGGCTGCCAATTCTTGGGAAATCGTCTTATTTCGTGGCAGAGCAAAAGGCAGACAACAGTCTCTACATCTACCGCTCAGGATGAATACACGACAGCTTACATTGTTGTTCACAAGTCCTTTGGATACAGAATCAGTTGTTGGATTATGGGATCAACATCATGAAGACTCCAATATTCATCGACAATGAAGCGTGTCTGGGGATTGTGAAGAATCCTATTCACCACTCCATAACGAAACACATCGAAATTTGCATTCATGCGATTAGAGATGCGTATGAGAAAGGATACATCCAAGTGGTGCCAGTGGATTCAGTGCAACAAAACACTGATATATTTACGAAAGCCTTCGATAAAGCTCGATCCAACCAGTTGGTAACCTGGTTGGGAATGGTGAACTTCCTTGAGTGGAATTGAGTTTCGTTTAAAAAAAATAGTCTTCATAATAAATAACAAATCTCATAAAATGTGCCCAACAAAAAGATTTTATGCAGGGTTAAAATTTCTTTTCAAGCAATGGAATCTCGAAAATAAAATTTGAAGGGGAAGTTTTCCAAAAATATTGTTGAGACTGAATCTTTTCTTTGGCACATGCAAGAGATATGATAGAAAAACTGCTAACACTTCTATTCTGATCTTAAAACAAAAAAGATTAAGGCCTCAAGCAACGACGTGCCAGTAGATTCAACAATACCTAGAAGTAAACTGCTAAAAGGAGACAAACCTTAATGATCACACAAGAATTCTAAATACCCACAATGTTGTGCATCTTGTGGGTAACACGTTGCGGCGTATGATTTAATGGTCTTAAATCTTGCGTTGATAGATTGCCAAAGTCCGAGATTTCGGGTCTTTATATTGGCTAATCATTCGGGGATATCATAGTTGCTCTTCTGCTGCATCCAGACATATGCTGACCTAAACAGCAGCTATGATATCTTGTCAAAAAGAGCCTATGCGTCCAAAACCCTACATAATTGAAGCTCTCATTGAGAATCATTCAAGTGCTTAAATCATACCGCATCTGGTATCTGCCATAGCCCTCGTTAGACCTTGGTCTCTCTGCTGTACGGAAGTACTGACCTGAACACCAACTGTCTAACATTGAAATCTCAAAAACGAATGAAGTCAGTATAGTCACCTGTTATGAGGAATCTTTGCGCATACCTTGATCGCGGGGGTATGTCCTGACGTGTGACTCACAGGCACAACATTCTGACTGTGTCGGCATGAGTGGGGAACACTGAAGTTCTTGTCAATATTACCGCAACATGATAAAAAGGCTCTCCGATCACATGTTGAAAGATAGGTGCATGGATTTAAAAGGACAAACATACTGACAGTTTTCTTGTGCCTTAATCATTTTATATATCTAATTTTATCTCAAACGAACGAAGTGTTACCAGTATGATCTTTTGCAGGAATGTCACAGGATTCAAGTCAGTTAGCATAAACTTTGTGTGAAAAAAGAGGCTTCCGTACTCAAAAACAACTTTCAGGATCCAGATTGCAATTTTACTTTTCTCTTAAGTTTAATTTTAAAATTCTTGCACTATTTTTATCAAAAAGGGGCACTTTTTTCGAGAAAAGTTAAAATTTGCGAGCGTATTTGTTTCTAAGTTTTCTTAAAGATGAAGAAATCTTACAAACATCTCAATGTGGCGTATTTAATGTTCCAGTGTATTTGATAAATACGCTGGAAGGTAATCATGTATATATATAATTCAATTTCGTTTTTGTGCAACCTTTTTCAAATTCATCTTCATCTTCTTCTTATCACTAACAAACCCACATCCATTTTCATTTTTCTCTTAAGTGAATATGAAAGAATCGACATCGGTATAGTTTCGATATTCATATGTGCTTTGTTCTATGTTTTGTTTATGTTTAAATCATTGATTTCGGTCACTGATGTGTGTATATAGTTTCATTTGAATCTGGTTTTCCGTTTTTAAGGGGTTTATCAAGAAAATTTTGAAGTCAGCGTATTTATTATGAATGCAGCGTAGATAATTTTGAATGTGGCGTAATTATCACAAACCTGAGACAGCGGATTAAGTCTTGAACGCGAGTTCAAGCAACTGGCGTAATTGACAATTACGCCGGTAATCTAGTGTAGATAATCATCTTCGCTGGAATCATTCTCGTGTCAAAGTTTAAATCCGCTAGTCGTGTGCAGCGTAAATAATACTTAATCAGTGTAGGTGTGTCTAAGTCTCTTGCTTAGTCTTGTGTCCGGCGAACTTAACTGTTTTGCCCAGCGTAATTATTAGCGGATTTATCAGTTTCTTTTGTATATTTCTTTATGTTATTATTATATATTTATACATACTTATACTTATTTATATATATATAAATAAATATTTCTATGAACATAAATCTAACTTAGCTTGTTTTCGATTTCAGAAATGGTGAAGGAGATTATCTGGGATAAAACTCAAAAGCACAATCAGCCATGCAAGCTAGTCCCACCTCAAATTGATTTTGAAGATGTAGCAGAGTGGATAAATTCAAGTAGGATCAGCTACGTTGTACAAGCCGATCCGATCATCTACAGCATCCACATCGAAGAGTTTTGGAAGAAAGCCAAAGTGTCGACCGTAAACAAAATTAAAAGAATCACAGCTACAGTCAGAAATAAGAAGATCGTAATTACAGAGGAAAACATACGCAGAGTCCTCAGTCTTGGAGACAAGAACAGTGATTTGCTCAGAATGAAGAAGGACGACATTCTAATGGGTTCAAAGGGATGAGGTATATTGGAGACTTCAGAGAGAAAAATGAGATCAAAAGAAAGGGGCTTACCAAGGACTGTAGATTCATTCTTCATGTATTCGCTATGAGCTTGGCACATAGGAAAGGAGGATATGACGGGTTGAACTTAAAATTGTCGGCTGCTATGCTTAGCCTCTACACAAAGCAGTCATTCAATATCTCTGGTCTCATTTTTTACTGCATGGTTGATAATGCTAATTCCTCCACATGGGCCATGTACCCTCGTTTTGTTCAGCTCCTCATCAATGACCAAAATCCAAATCTTCCTCATGACGGCGACCTATACAAGTTCCAGCTGCCAACAGGGCGTCAGATTACCGAGCTAAAAACTGAGGAATGGGTGCTGATACATCAGTGGATGATAGGGAGGAAATATATCTTGTCGTGAAAGCAGCCTATGAGAAATACAGAGAACGTGTTAAGAAAAAGAGACAAGGAGATGGTGATGAGGAAGTAGATGGGGGAAGAAGAAGAAACCGAGCAGCTGGTTAGAAAGAATAAAGGAAAGAAAATCATGAAGGAAGGGGACTCCTCGAAGAAACAGAAAAATAGTGCTCCTCAAGAACGATTAATGGAAAGCAGTTTCAAGGCCGGAGGCACCAGAGAACATCGCGAACATATAGAGAATCTCCGTGCTATTCATGAGGCCGAAGAAAGAGAGAAGAAAGAAACTAGAAGAAAGAGACGTCATATGACAGAATCTGAAACACCAGTGACAGTCACCACCGAGCCAGAGCAGTTAGACGAGTTTGTAGATCAGTTGATTGTCGATACGGAAGCCCCAAGTCTATCTCCCCCACAGAAGCGTAAGAAAACTGGGGAAGGACCTTCGACAGAGGAACCACCATGACAAATGCCGAAACAAGCTTCTCGAAGGCCTCGTCCATTTCAGGATTTGTACGATAAGCTAGCAAAAGACTTTGGGAAAGGTCCGGCTCAGGAAATCTGTCTGCTGAAACATCAAGTAAGCAACACTAACGTTATTCGTGAGAAGCTAAGGGAACAAAGAAAGAAAAACAAAGAGCTTCACGCATATGATGTGCGTGAATTAAATATATTTTTATTATTTTAATTTTTGTTCACACAGATTAGGTTTTAAATAGTTTTTACTTAAAACCAACTACACACACATAGGGCAAGTGTACCCGTCAGGTGGTAGTATAGTTCACTGGTAAGAACCGGATATCAATCCGCGGACTCAGTGTCTCAGTACTAAATTTTCGTTACTTTTAAACCTGTTTCGATCAATGAGTTGATTTCTTGATTGTTTTTAAACTATCATGCAAGGATAAAAATTAACTAAATGAATTAACAAGAACAATATCTAAGAAAGGTTGCTTGAATTAAGTATCCACTAATAAACATATGACAACTTTTAAGGAAAACTAATGGTGATGCAAGTCTTAGAATCAACTAAGTTTCCAATCAAGTTCCCCTAGTTTTATAAATCTTGGGAAAATTATAATGAACAACATTTTAATCACCTAAGATTCATTCTTTAAGTTCTCTTGCTAAATTAATGTTAATCTTTAATAATGAGTTAGTTGTTAATCAAAACTCCTAACACTACAAATTAAGGAAAAGTAACATGAACAACACATTAATCACCCTAACTTGGTTTCAAGTAAATGATATCTTCAACAAGCTCTTGACATGAATCACAAGCATGGTCATGCTAAACAACAACTTTGGCCTAAATCATCAATCCAACATGAACACAAACCATAGAATTCATATAAACATTCATAAGATCTTTACAAATCCAAATGCAAGAATTCATACTCATATTCAAATCATCATCCTAATCATGTTAGCAATTACCATTCCTAGTTTCATGCTATGAATCAAATCAATCAACTAACAAGATTCAATAATCATAATCTCTACATGGGCTTTCCAACACTACATGTAAATTTTTATGATCAAACATTCAAGAATAATAACTTTAAACATGAACATGCATTCCAAGAAACTTGAATAAATACGATCATGGAGATTAACATACAATAATCACCACATCTATTTCCATATTGTCAAGTGTTCATTAGCTTCAACAAAGTTCAAACAACACAATTGTTTAGCCTAGAAGGCTCATGATAACTAAGACAAACATAAAGTAATATGGATTGTGCATGAATAACAAGTGAAATACTAGTAATTAGCTAAATGAGTTGGATTATCAAGTGATACAACCTCCTAAAGGCTCCTTCTTCAATCTCCAAGCTTCCAAGATCAGCTTCTTGAGAGAGAAATCCACCCAAATGCTCCAACTCCCTTTCAAATGAGCTGAATTCACGTATTTAAGCTACTGGGCATTTGGCACGACCGTGCCACCATTTGGCACGGTCGTGCTGGGTAAGTGTCAGGTGCCTTTCTGAGTTGTTGACCAAGTTTGATGCCAAATCCGGAAAGATCCCGCTAAAATTTCCCCGAGGTGGCACCACCGTGCCACCATTTGGCACGGTCGTGCTTATCGATATCGAACTCGGAAATGACTAAGTTGAACTCGGAAACTAGCTGATTAGAGCCTGTGATTGCACGCGCACGGTCATGCTTGGGGTTGGCACAGTCGTGCCAAGTGTTGATTTGGCTCGGATTGTGCAGTCTTATGATAGTGCTTGTGATAGTGCCGACTTCTTGATGCTTCGCATGGTCGTGCCAATGGTTGGCACGGTCGTGCCATATCTGGTAATTTGGCAGAAATGTTCCGTTTTTGCTCCAATTTGCTCCAAAAGCCATTGTTTCTTTACCGGGCCGAAGTCCAGACCTGCATTTTCATAAATAACTCAAATGAGTATCTAAATCAATGAAAACACAACGAATTTCCGCATTAGTGGGGGATATTTGACGTTTAAAAGATGTATAAATTCTTATACATCAAAAATCCCCACACTTGAACTTTGGTTGTCCTCAAACAAACTAAAGTAAACAAAATTCTATCTTGCAATCATCTCAACTAGCGTTATATAAGCACAAATAAATAACTTGGGTAAAACAAAACGGATTACTCGAAATAAAAGGAAAAACCAAAAAGTATATGAAATATGGATATGAGCAATGATTCATCTCGGCATCCCTACAAGTTCACCTTACATCCTCGCAATGTTCACACACACTTGGCTAAAATATAGGGAACATACAATTCAATGAGTATGTTTAGAACACTCGATGCGAAGACAATGACTATGCGATATCATAAGCTTGTATAAGGATCAAATCTAAACACTTAACCAACACATATCAAATATCAAGAGGTCTTGTGTGGGTTGTAATTTGGCTAGGGTCAAGGGTGTGGAAATGGATTTATAAAAGTGGCTAAAATGGCTAAAGACCGAAGGCTCGACTAACTTGAAGTGTAGAAAGATAAAACTATCCAAATAACTAACCGAGAGCTAGCAAACCGCTTGGATGTATCCGCAAAATTGCTCTAGCAAAGCAAATTGACGCGGCTTTTTTTTTATTCACCACTTTAGAGGGAACTAAGTACGTCTACTTAGATAAAAACTCCAAGCTATGATGTTATGACTAATAAATTGATAAACTATACAAGAAAGCTTACAAGTTAGTCTTAACCGGATCGGACTCTAAACCAAAAAATGTGGTTTCAAAAAGAAAAGGCTAAATTGGCTGATTGGTGATATTTAGTGGTTTATATGAAATGAAAGGGAGAGGCTCAAATTGGTTTAACTAAGGGTGTGATTTGGGTGTAAGGATAATTGAAATTGGTTAAAAATAAAAGGTTTCCTACTGCCTCAATCATTTTTATGTTATGTGCTTACTTTGTGTTCTCAAAATGCATGCCTAACACAAGTTCTAAATCGCGAAAGTCAACCGGCGCACTCAATCTTTGCCCGCAAAAACATGAGCAAAAATAATTCTAAAGCTATAAGGCTCAAAAATAACTCACGGAAACGGGCGTATTAGGTAATTATGCAAGGCAAAAAGGTAAGAATTTTTCTTGATTTCTCACGCTCAATTTTATACAAAAAAGATTACTAAATGGTAACTTTTATTCGAGCAAATCCTTTTTGTTCACCTTTTATATATTTGTCAAAATTTAGTGCTTTTATAAAAACCTATGTTGGGTTGATTATTAAGCCACAAAAAATCATTCAAGAGAGCTTTATTTTATTTTATTTATTATTATTATTATTATTTTTACATGACAACAAAGCTCAAGCGCTAAACCACCTCCACACACTTGAAATGTACATCGTCCTCGATGTACACAAATAAAAATATATGAAAACATATAGAATGAAAGCGGAGGAAAATGGGAACACGAAAACTCCCCTGGAATGAAATGGCATTAATGGAGCGAAGTGACAAGTAAGGAGCAACCGCAACGAACCGCCAAGCAACCAACAAACCAACATCTCAACCAAGCAACTACACACTAGCAAACAAGATCAAATACACAAAAGATTACCCAACCCATGTACCCTTGCCTTAGTTTATTTAAACCACTAATCATAATAAAAAGAAATAAAAGATCACAATGGAGGGGTGTACAGACGGTGCAAAATGGCACACCCCTCAAACACGAAATAGTAAAGTACAAAATGGAGACGGGGATAAGACCTGTCACTCGGTCCAAAATGACCGGCGTCGTCTCTACGGTCGAATCGTGATCTGCGCGTGAAATGGGGAGGCGGCTGCGTGTATGGAGCATTCATTGAGTTCGCTATGTGCTGCTGCGAACTGAAGAGCCAGTCAAAGCTCCGCCGACTTTGCTCATACATGTCCTCCAGAAAATTACCCTGCCTATGTACCTCCGTACGAATCAGACTGACATCCCGTCTCGTCTCCTGCTGGCTCAAATCAAGCATGTCCATCCTCAGCCAAAGATCAAGTGTGGTCGGGTTGTAAGGCCCGTACCCGCTCGTAACCACCACCAAAACCACCAAACAAGTGCTCCCAACTTGGGCTTCCAAAACCCTGGCCTATTTCACCCATCTGAAGATGAGGGTCTGCTCCCCTAGCAGCCTCACCTGGCCCGAATCCTGGAGCATCCTGCTGTGGACGTCCTCGGCTCCACCAACATCGCCCTCTTCTGGATCACTTTCTCCCTCAGGGAGTGGGTCCCAAATCCTACCCAATCGATCCACCAACTTCGGGATGCCATTAACCTTGCGAATCATATGCATGGCAGTCAGCTGTGCCACATCAAGTAATCCATAATCACAAGCTACGCTAAGATCATCCAACCGCACCCTGTAGTGCCTAGCTAACCTGGTGGCGAATGCACCACCACAGATCCTCGATGTGGGGGTCGACCCAATACCCCTTTGGATGGACTCTGCAACACTAATTGCGACATTGCAGTTGTACCCGATATGATGCAATAGAGGTGGAAAAGGTCGAGGGTGGTGATGTTTCCAGTGCTATCACCCTGACCGCCAATTACGTTGAAGATGGCTCGCTCTATGATGCGGTTGCAACGGGTCAAGAATCCATGTGGCTTTGGCTCGGCGTGGATCCCAGGCCCGGCCCGGCCCGGTACAGTGATCTGATCCCAGAATGCTGCTTTATCCGTATCAGCCTCCCATTCTTGCAGACTGCCGTGAAATAACTCGGATTCGATCTCATCCTCCTCATATAATACAAGTATCTGACCAAACCTGAACGAGGCAAAAAACTCGATAACTAACTCGACATCTCTGCCATTGCGAAAAGGCGAGACCAAGGAGGGGTCATGAGCTCCTCAAATCTTTCAGCCTGACCGAGTAGGTCGAGATCGACCATTTGCAGCGTCCTCAGAGGCTCAATTAAGTGCCTACGAGCCCATAGTCTTTCAACCTTCGCAATACAATACCCTTCCCTGGCATTTTCGCTAAACGAAGAAATGGGTGATTCATCTTCAATAATAGAACAAAATCAGCAATTATAATGCGGAAAATCAACAAAACTGGTTTTCAGACGGGCTCACACGACCGTGCCATATAATGGCATGACCGTGCGTACTTATTTCAGCAAGCTTTATGAAGATGCCAAAATTATAAAGTTTTCTGGGTTTGTTCTTCAAGAAGCACGATCGTGCCACACTCAAGCACTGCCGTGCAGGACCGAATCTGGGTGGATTTTGTGGGAAAAAAAAAGAAATCTTTATGAAGGGCGCGACCGTGCCAAATGTTTGCACGATCGTGCTTATTGAATTTCTGGGCAGAATTTCTAGTTTCATCAAGAATTTATGATGAGCACAACCGTGCCATATGATGGCACGGTCGTGCATGATGATTTTTTGGGTTTCCTGATGCAGTTTATCACTCTTTATGAAGAGCACGGCACGACCGTGCGTGACGGAATCGCAGCCTGCGAAATCCCTCAAAACACACCCAAAACCCTGATTTTTCAACACTTTTGCTTGGGGGTTTTGAAGATCGGTCCAGGGTGAAGCACAACAACATAAAAATGATGAAAAACGGGCTTGAATCAGACGAATTAGACCAAGCCCTAAAAACTTTAAAGAAAACCTAACTTGAAGAACAAACCTTAAATATTTAACAACTACAAAGAGAAAGTGGAAAGATTCGTACCTGGAACGAAGATTGGGATGAAGAGAATACATATTTCTTGAGAGAAGGAAGGAAGTGTGGAGGATTCTTGATTGAGTTTATGATATTCAAGTGGGGTTTTGAAGACTTTAAAGAAAATTGGGTTATGGGCTTCTTTTGCAAATGGACCTGCACTATCAGATCTGACAGTGCCAGAAAACACTGTTGATAGTGCCGGTTTTTTTTAAGTTTAATTATTTAAGTTTAATAAACCCAAATACAAACACCACTTGAATCTGGATCACTCATGAAACATTTCCTACCAAGAAAAGAGCCGAACTACATACCTGAAGATCGACAATGTGTTCCAACATCCCCCGCGTCCAAGACGAACCGCAACCTGAAAAGAAACTAAGCAACCAAACAGAAAAACAACTGAAACCCCAAGAACATGCTAAGTTTATTTACGAGTCTTCAGCTAGACTTACCACCCCGAATTCATTTGTTCTTAGGGTGAAGGGTAACAACCTCCTCACGCCTATCCACAGGGCCGCCAACATACGACTTCAGTCTGTGCCCATTGACCTTGAACAGGCGGCCATCCTCATGGCCTATTTCCACTGTTCCGTATGGAAACACAAACCGCACCGTGTAAGGTCCTGACCAACGAGATTTAATCTTGCCAGGGAACAGCTTGAGACGCGACTTGTACAACAACATAATTTTTTTTTTCAATTAATCATGTGAGACAAATAAAAACAACTAGACAAAATTTTGTACACTTTTCACAATGATTTAACAAGTAACTCCAACCATTCTTGAGAAGACCGAGTCCCCGGAAACGGCGCCAAAAACTTGATGTGCGTGAATTAAATATATTTTTATTATTATAATTTTTGTTCACACGGATTAGGTTTTAAAATAGTTTTTACTTAAAACCAACTACACACACATAGGGCAAGTGTACCCGTCAGGTGGTAGTATAGTTCACTGGTAAGAACTGGATATCAATCCGGGGACTCGGTGTCTCAGTACTAATTTTCGTTACTTTTAAACCTGTTTCGATCAATGAGTTGATTTCTTGATTGTTTTTAAACTATCATGCAAGGATAAAAATTAACTAAATGAATTAACAAGAACAATATCTAAGAAAGGTTGCTTGAATTAAGTATCCACTAATAAACATATGACAACTTTTAAGGAAAACTAATGGTGATGCAAGTCTTAGAATCAACTAAGTTTCCAATCAAGTTCCCCTAGTTTTATAAATCTTGGGAAAATTATAATGAACAACATTTTAATCACCTAAGATTCATTCTTTAAGTTCTCTTGCTAAATTAATGTTAATCTTTAATAATGAGTTAGTTGTTAATCAAAACTCCTAACACTACAAATTAAGGAAAAGTAACATGAACAACACATTAATCACCCTAACTTGGTTTCAAGTAAATGATATCTTCAACAAGCTCTTGACATGAATCACAAGCATGGTCATGCTAAACAACAACTTTGGCCTAAATCATCAATCCAACATGAACACAAACCATAGAATTCATATAAACATTCATAAGATCTTTACAAATCCAAATGCAAGAATTCATACTCATATTCAAATCATCATCCTAATCATGTTAGCAATTACCATTCCTAGTTTCATGCTATGAATCAAATCAATCAACTAACAAGATTCAATAATCATAATCTCTACATGGGCTTTCCAACACTACATGTAAATTTTTATGATCAAACATTCAAGAATAATAACTTTAAACATGAACATGCATTCCAAGAAACTTGAATAAATACGATCATGGAGATTAACATACAATAATCACCACATCTATTTCCATATTGTCAAGTGTTCATTAGCTTCAACAAAGTTCAAACAACACAATTGTTAGCCTAGAAGGCTCATGATAACTAAGACAAACATAAAGTAATATGGATTGTGCATGAATAACAAGTGAAATACTAGTAATTAGCTAAATGAGTTGGATTATCAAGTGATACAACCTCCTAAAGGCTCCTTCTTCAATCTCCAAGCTTCCAAGATCAGCTTCTTGAGAGAGAAATCCACCCAAATGCTCCAACTCCCTTTCAAATGAGCTGAATTCACGTATTTAAGCTACTGGGCATTTGGCACGACCGTGCCACCATTTGGCACGGTCGTGCTTGGTAAGTGTCAGGTGCCTTTCTGAGTTGTTGACCAAGTTTGATGCCAAATCCGGAAAGATCCCGCTAAAATTTCCCCGAGGTGGCACGACCGTGCCACCATTTGGCACGGTCGTGCTTATCGATATCGAACTCGGAAATGACTAAGTTGAACTCAGAAACTAGCTGATCAGAGCCTGTGATTGCACGCGCACGGTCGTGCTTGGGGTTGGCACGGTCGTGCCAAGTGTTGATTTGGCTCGGATTGTGCAGTCTTATGATAGTGCTTGTGATAGGCCGACTTCTTGATGCTTCGCATGGTCGTGCCAATGGTTGGCACGGTCGTGCCATATTTGACAATTTGGCAGAAATGTTCCGTTTTTGCTCCAATTTGCTCTAAAAGCCTTTGTTTCTTTACCGGGCCGAAGCCCGGACCTGCATTTTCACAAATAACTCAAATGAATATCTAAATCAATGAAAACACAACGAATTTCTGCATTAGTGGGGGATATTTGACGTTTAAAAGATGGATAAATTCTTATACATCAGCATACGTCAAAGAACAGACGAGATTTGTGGGATTTCAGCAAGATGGGATGGAAAAGATGTATCGTATGATCAGAGAACTTTGCACCAAAGTGGACATACCACCGATGTTCTTATCTACTGATATTTTTGATTATGAGAAGTTCAAGACTGAAGAGGAAAGACAAAAAGCCGAGGCTGGAGAAAAGAAGAAAAAGCGCCTAGAATCGGCTGTGAACGTCACTGAGGATGACGAAAGTGAAGAGGAGGAGGTAGACAGAGATGAAATGCCAATGAGATTTGTTTAATGGGGTTTGGAAGATGTTACTATTTATGAAACTGAGGACGGTGAAGCAGTAACTCCAATGCATCCAGAATGGTTCAGAAAAGAAAGGGAAAAGCTTCCAAATTTCTATCAGGTGGTCACCGTTGAAAAATCTGAAGTCATTGATAGAATAATAAGCTGGAAGTAATGCAATCTCAAAGGGATGTTCATCGTAAAGAGACGAGGTGGTGTTATTCAGCATTTTAAGACCGGAGCTGACATGAAAAGCCTTGCAAGATGGGACATTCGAGAACTGGGGAGGCTAGACCTGATAAACCCGACCAACAGCAGCATCGGAGCTGACTTTGAAAGAGTCATTTTAAGAGAATGCAATCGGGGCTTCACAGTTTTCAAGCCGCAACGACCTCGAAGAAGAGTGTCAAAGACGACAAAAGATCCCATCACAGGAAAAGGGATGGTTACATGGGTAATTTATCCTGCTAAGGTCGAAACAAAAGTCAAAATTCCACCTGAACAGTCTGTCATGCTTACACACTTCAAGAAATGGTTTTTTACGATGGGAAGACAGGAGAAGCAATGATCCGATTAGTGTCTAACAAAGATATTCGAATTCTAGACCCGATGGATGTTTTCATGTTCTGCCTCTCCGATCTCAACATTCTCTTAGGTCACAAAATCCACGTTGGAGCCGAAAATGAGTACAGAGAAGAAGGAATGCTATTCCAAAGGGATGTGGAACGAGCTGGAGACAGGAAGATAGAGATGATGGAAATTGTTCTTAGAATTCAGAGGCAGACAGAAAAGGAGGAGGCAAGAAAAAGAAAGAGAAAACAGAAGTCATCATCACAACAGAAAGCCTCCTCACCATCTCAAGCTGCATCTCACCGTCAAACTCCGGTTTCATCCACATATGAAGCCACTACGGAGTTACAACAACCCTCAAGTGAAGCTATTGTTAATCTAAGCTCTGAAGAAACAATCGAAGCTACCACAGATCGTCCTACCGTTCAAGCTGCACAAGACAAGGATGAAAGACCCGCCAAAGACCCAGAAGCTCGCAAGCAAGATTGAAGAAACCCAAGCATGCAACGGTCTAGGGGGGATATTGTTAGAACTTTTGAGACGGTTGATGCTTGATTATGAATAGTTTGAGCTAGTTTGTATTAGTTAGTCAATGTTGAAGGGTCAAAAGTGTAATTGTGTGAATCTTGTAGTAGGCGGCGTATTTAATAGTCCAACGTAATTATTAATTACGCTGGATGATCAGTTTGTATAAATACTATGAACAATGAATGTATGTCCAAGTTTCTTGGACAGATTTTAGTGATCTTCTTGTGTTGTGATTTTTGCTATTGTGCTTTCATCCGAATATCCAGGTGTTGTTATTGATTACATGTTATTGTGATTTCATATACAACACTAGTTGTTTGATCCAAACAAGATTCTTCATCTTCTTTGCTTGGTTTTTCTTAGTATTTGCACATTCAAACAACTAATCCATAGTTGTTTGGGTGAAAACAATCAACCACTATGATCCGAATCTGTTTTGGGACTCACAGAAAGTGTTCAAGCAGTGCTCTGCGATGTCGCGCGGGACACCAGTCATATCGGCCGGTGACCAGGCTAAGATATCCATGTTCTTAAAGAGTAGCTATTTCAGGAAAGTATTAATGTTTCTCGGACATTGTGGGTCTAAGCGTGACTGTTTGCTCTGGGTATTTTCTGTTTAAAACTCATTTCTCTGGTTGTGTGTGCGGAGAAGGTTTGCTCACTTTCTTTGGTGTGCTTTCTCGGCTGCCATCACATCCTTTTTCACATAAATGATCGCCACCCCGGTTTCCGTCGGGAAACGATTGTAGAGTGTGGGGTGGATGTCACCATGCTCAACTATCCTTGGGTTTCTCTACCAATCAGGACATCATGTCTTGAGTTGGCTGGCATTACCATGAAATTTACATCTATCATTCTTGTGTGTTTTACCGTCCGTCAGCGTGATTAGGAAAAAGATTTGACCGAGCCGAAACACTGTTTCATTGCAGAAACCAGTCGACTAGCTCTAAGCGTGCCTTATCTTCTTGATAGAATTGATTAAAGCACTGCTCAAAGATAATATTTGCTATGCTCCGTGGATCGGTGAACATGTAATCTGTCTCATAGTGGCCTATGATACCGGTGATTACCATGGAGTGTGTGGCACGGGGCCCTCCGCGTACCACTGAGAAAATTACCTGCTGTTTACACCATGTCTCATTGATTAGGCGTTTGCCTTTGCTTTTTGCACTTCTTCGCGGTGGTCCCCCATTGACCATATGCGTTTCCAAACAGCGGACTTTCTTCTGTCCCCCATCATCAGTTCTTTGTATCTGCCGAGTTTCTTTGCACACATTCTTTACCAAGTGACTGAGTTTTCCACTTCTGAGAGCTTTCTCAATTTTGACGAGCAAACTGATCCAGTCGTCGGTCAGATGACCTGTTTCCTTATGGAAATCGTAGTACATATTGGGATCTTGACCCTTTTTGTTTTTCATCTTGGGTGGAGGCTTAAAGTCGTGGTTCTCGGTCATGAGAACTTCCTTGGGCGTCTTAGATAAGGGGTCCAGTGTCTCTTCTGGTTATCATTCTTGATTGCTTTCCTGTACCCAATCTTTTCAATTTTTACGTGTGCATCCTTGCCATACCAAGGCCTGTCATCAACGAGGCCTTTCATCGTGACTGTCGGATTTGTTCGACTTCCAACAGGAGCCTTTGTTCTTTCTGTTGCGCCTACTAGGCTCGTGCGTGTTGATTCTTGAATATTGATCATCTGAATAAGGGCTCAATCTGCCCCTAGTCAGAGATTCTTCAGTCTGCGCGACTACTTTAGCTGTTGCCATCAATTTATCCCATTCTTCCGGCATTACGTCTTTCCTAGTGATAGTCCTGATCAACGTATCACATCGAATGGCTTTCTTGAAATGAGCGCGCATGAGGTCTTTGCTCACATTCCTAATTTCTAGGCACTCCTTGTTGAAACGAGTGATGAAATCTTCTAACCCTTCATTAGCGCGCCTCCAAATGTTCATGACCTCCAACGTGTCGCATTTGTAGCGTCTCTGTTGGCTAACGTGCGCAAGGAACTTCTCTTCAGAATTTGTCCATGATTTGATTTTCCCGCGAGAAGGCTTTCGAACCATGCACGAGCAGCTCTCGTTAGGGTTTGTACAAATAGATGGCACTACATAGGCATGGTCCATCCTCCTGCTACTCTGACACTTGAGAAAAGTTGTACATTATCATCTGGATCTATTAATCCATTGAACTTACTCACAGTTTGTGATAGTTTTGCCTTCTCTAATGGCACGATGGCGATCTCGCGTATGAGAGCTGCTGGCTTGTACACTAAGCTGTATTCGTGTTCTACCGATGGGTTGTACGCCGCGCGCGTCCTTGGTTTTTAAGCTTCGTGATTTTTTGGAAGGCGACTGAAAACTGAAGCGACTTCCTGTTGGTAAGTTGGGTCGGATTCATCAGTATTGGTGTTCCATTCAGTGTTAAGAATGTTGCACGGCCCGAACCGGCTGCTGATCAGAGTACGCTGCCTTGACTCGGTATGCGTGTAGAAGTAACTTTCTGAGTCGTTGTGAACGTCACGCGGTGTGGAACGCTTTGTCTTCTCGTTGACACTGGTCTATTGACGTGTTATCTCTGTGCATGCTCTTGATGCAGTGTTTCATAGTTTAACTGTTTGGCATCGGTGCCACCATCGGAGTCTGTTGAGTTTAAACTGGTTCTTGCCCCTGTTACACATGAGGCTCAAAGTTGCTTGACTTTTTGCGAACCAAGACGCGGGGGTTTCCCCTTCTGGTAACCTAACATGGTAGGAGTAGAAGGACCAGCTACAGGAATCGTTGGGGTCACCGTTTGGGTGCACGGGGGCCACTTGCGCGGATAAACCCAGCCTCGGTTTATCGTCCTTCAGTGTACTCGTCAATAGGTTGGTTTTAGGTGTGCGCGTTGTCTGCAACCGTCCCAATTTGAGAGTTAGTGCGGTAAGTCAGAAACAGATTACCCTGATTAGCCAGCGAATCAGAATATTAGCTAACAAAGAAGATGAGGTGATTGTAAAAAATCGGTGGGCGCCAATGAAGAAACACCAAACTAATCTGGTGATTAGTTTGTGGATTGTGCCTCGATAAATAAAGGTTAATCTTTTTTCGTTATGCTAAATCGCTAATGAAGATCTTGCAAAACTAACAACATACCGTCAACTCGCTACAAGGTGGAGAATAGGGGGTTCTCCTTGTAACCACCCGTCGGCATGAGAATAACGTTTTGAGGATAATAGTGTTTGTATTAAGTGAGAGAGTAGGAGAGCGATCCTTAACCCTGAAGGTGAAGTCCTCTATTTATAGTCTGAGAGATTCGTGAAGGAGATGGGTTGATGGGCCTTGGGCCTGAGGCCAACAACTAGGAATATCCTTCAGTTCCCTTCATAAGTGCCACCCTTGGGAATTATTACACCCATTAAATTGTTGGTGTTAATATCTTTTATATGTACCAACTCTAATACCTTGTGTAGGGTACGAGGCTTAAACATTTTCTCGGCCCACGGACTTCTTCTTTGAGATCTTTAAGGTATAACATTGAGATTTACCTTGTTCAACAAGGCATCGAATGAAGTGTTGTAGTCATGTGTAAAATCAGTCTGGGTCTAGAACGCGATTTCTTCCAACAAGTCTTCAAACATAGTGTTGGAAAACTAACTTAAGATAGCCATAACATAATCTCCCCATGGGAGTTCTGATGCAGTAATGCCACAGGTCTTCATGAACAGTCGGTGTTTCTTAACGACATCGCCTTCAAGGTGGATGATGGCATATCTAAGTTCATGTTATTTTGGTGTCTCATAGTTGTAAAAAATGCTCAAAACGATAAAGCCTCCCATGTACGTCTTCCCATTAAACTTGGGAAAGTCGACCTTACTGATCTTCATTTGTCTGTTGCTTGAACCATCAACGACCATGTGGAAATCGAACATGTGGAATCTATTCAGATATGCTCTTGTTGCTTCATCAATTATTGTTGTTACTGAATCATATTCGCTAACATTGCATGGAGATCAATGATGGTTTTGTCATTGGCCTTGATTGCCCTGTTAACATCTTGATTTCGGGTGACCATCCTGGTGATATGGGATTTTCTGATAAGATTGGAATGCTTTGAAACCCTCAATAGGGTTAGAACCAGAAAGAACAAGAATGACTAAAAGATAGGAGGAAACGATTTCAACTTCTTTACATATGCATCCATACGTAAACACCAAATAAATAGCCATACCAATTACATTAAACACCCCAACCTATCCTAAATACAAATACCCCCAACTTAGTTGACTAAATAATAATGAACAACATAAAATGTAACTGTTAGTGCTTTTACATGTATGAACTTGGTTTGATGGTTTTCGGACATGAAATCTTAGTTAGTTGTTATATATAACGATTAATTGAATTTGTGTAATTATTTTGTATTCAAAGATATAGTTTGATTTTGTTGAGTTTACTGACAATTACCAATATTTGGATATTAATGATCGGTAGCCAGTGATTGTTATACGAATATCATATTATGCAAACTGATTTTCTCTAAGACAACATTCTAGCATGTGTTATTATTGGGTTATGGATCGTTAGGTTAACACGACCGAATTCCATTGGCTTGTGATTATCCTTCTTTACAAGTTTTTTTTATCAAATTATGTCTATATAATTTCCAACTGGCAATTCAACTAAGTTATTTGTGCTTTGCACAACCTGAAACTTAGGTGATCATATTTCTCATTATTGTTTACAAATCAATTAGTTATAGTTACTCTCTATCAATTAATCCAATTCAAAAACCAGTTCTAATTTAAAGTTTACCAATAAAAAATTAGATAGCTTGTGTAACACTAACCACATGTTTCTCATGCATATGATACTTTGCATACCCTAATTAACTAGTTAAATTAGGTTTTGCAGGACTTAAAAGATAGTAATCAAAATTTATGCTCTGTAGTATATAATCCTTTATAAAAACTTGAACGGTTTGAACAAAAATACGCTCATTTAAAATTATTACAATCTATCATAGTCTTAGGTTTCATTTTGGTCTATTAGGTTTGAGTATAATTTACACATTTTTTTTCTTTTTGAAAGGCGTAGGATTTTCTTAATTAAGAAAGTTTCTCAAAATAAAGCTAGAAAACACACACAAACTTTTACATATTAAAAGACTCGATATTGACGTGTGCGTATGCATGGACGTGTGCGTATAAATACATATTTTTACAATAAATTTTACACACAAACTCGGTTTTCATATTTATAAAAATGATTTATACCTTAACATTAAAACACACACAAAAGGACAAGTTTACCCTATTGTATATGTAGTATAGTATGGGTAAGAACCAGATGTCGATCCATGGACGCGGGCAGGCGCTTATGTACTAAACCGTTGTCATTAGTCTACCAGTAAAAAGATATGTGAATGAGTTTTTAACCAAAGTTTATCTAAAAATGTATTCTAAAACATAAAAAACTCCGAATACAAAAATATATTTTTTTTTCTTTTGTCTTGTTTTATAAACAACCTAAGCATGTTAACTAAATCAGAAATGTCACAAAGGCACTTGATCAATCTTCCAATTATAAAGACAATTAGTATCCCTGTCGGGAATCCTAACATGATAATTCTTCGGAAAGTTAACGTGATAAACACACTTTAACCACCTAAAATTATTCATTAACGAGCTATTGATATATTTTCATGAGAATCTTTTAAAAATAAGTTAGTTACCCGTTAAGAGTTTATCAAGGAAAGTAGTACCGATAACACAATACAACCACCGAGACAAGCATAACGTAGATCATATCACAAACCTATCCATTTTGCAAGTCTTGAACACAAATCTACTAAGTTAGCCATTTTAACCAAAAATACTAAACAAAGATTATGAATCATGTCAAGAACTCGCAATAACACCATTTAACCCGCTAGAGCCTTACGTGAAAGAAAGCATTCTTGATCAAAATCAGATTTATCTTATATTAAACCAATACCCATTTCTAGTTTCATGGTGTAAACACATTAACAAGTTAACAGTTTACTAACAAATGATTAACTAAGGAGTTTGGTTAACATATCCTAACTAACCATTTATTAATCATCCAATATAAACAACCACAATCAAGAATCTAACATCAATGAACTAAGTTTGCCTTATGATCATCAAGATTCAAACATGAAAAAGTTACTAGAGCTTCATTCAAACAAGATTACAAACTAAAGATTGTTCATAAAACAAGTATTCTTAATACCATTACAATAATACATAAACATCATATCAGTGCTTGCAAATGTGCTTAAAATGTATGTTAAGAACAAGAAATCAAACCATAAACAAGCATGGATTTGATGGATTGGATGATGGATGAGCTTCTTGCAACTTTGAGGCTTGAAATCGTCCCAACCAGGAAGCTTTTGAACCTTAGAAATCGCCCAGAAGCTTGGAAAATTACCCAATATTTCGATTCTTAGCGTCTGCCCTGTTTTATAGAGAAATTCATATCTGCACGGCTATGCACTTTATGTGCACGCCCGTGCAATCATCAACGTGACGTCAGCTTCAGGGTATGGGTCAGACAAGTGGACGATTAGGCTGCAAAACTTCAGATGTGCACGGTCGTGCGCATGGGTCGCACCGCCGTGCATAGTCTTTAGATAGCATGTTGATCAATGTTCAGCTAGTGCACGGGAGTGCACCTGGGTCGCACGGCCATGCGTGTCGAGAAATCATCTGCACTGCCTTGTGCACTGCCAGTGCTCCCGAGGTCGTGAGTCGCGCACAGTCGTGCCGATAGTTTGCACGGTCGTGCGTGAGCTGTAACTTCAACAGTTTCTGCAGAATTCATCCGGAACGTTCGTAAATCCCATTTTTCTCCAACTTTGTCTGTGACACGCCGTTTAAGACCTGAAAATATAAAAGTGACCGATTATATAACTAAACAACAAAGTTTCACTCAAAAACGCATAAAACGGGAGTAAAATGGGGGGACTTAAGTATGTATAATTTAATGTATATCAGATATACATCTCGAATTTTTCCTCCGTTGATATTCATCCAGATGGCCTTTGCAACAAAGAAAATATTTAGGGTGAATTACACTTTCGTCCTAGTTAAAATTTCTATTTATGTCTATCCACTTATAGTATAAATAAAAAAATAAAAAATGTAAATAACCCCCCCCCCCTCACACACACACACATACACACTTTGAACTCTTTCTCTCTCTAAACAAACTAGCAGGCCCCACCACCATCAGCCACTTTATCCCACCTCATCAACTGCACCACTCCAAACATCGACCACTACCTATGGCCCCTACACCACTCGCATCTACAAACACCACACCACCCGGATCTATAACCACCTCACCGTCTGGTTGCTTTTATACATAGATATGGAATGGTAGATCTGACCGTCCAATTGATTTATGTTGGTATCTTATTTAGTTTGGAAGCAGTAGATCCGACCATCTGGTTGTTATTCATAACACAAATATTGATGGCACAAACATTATTTTCGAGGAATGGGTTAACACCAATAACAAGAGGTGGATGGTGGACCATAGTATCATACTATAAGTGGGGGAGCGATAGTGGTGGTCGTAACCGGCAGTGGTGGTGGTTGTTTTAATTTAGAAATAGGGAGAGTTTAAAGAGGAGGAAATGAGTTGTGGTATATATGTTAAATAAAAATGTGAAATGACCAAAATACCCTTAAGCCAATAACTTTACTGAAAATTTTAACAAGGTTACTGCTAAGACCAAACCCAATGCAATGCATTTGAGGTGCATTTGTGACATGGATGATAAGTTAGATGAGAGAGAGAGAAAGAGAGAGTAGAGAGAGGGTAGAAAAGTTCTTGGCTAAGTGCATTCATTTGTGGAGAGAGAATGAGATTTGTGAGTAGGGAGGTGTTAAATAAAGAAAGAGAATGTTAGTACATATTCTGAGTGCCCACCACTGTGCGAATATGGCTAGATAGAGCATGTCTTAAATATTGTATAGTTGAGAGTTAGATTCGAACACATGACACTTTGGTGAGGACGAGCACTGGTTCGTACGGATGAGTCATCCGCTCCAAAGGGTACTTCATGTCTATATATAGTGAGTCATGTGTTTGAAGTTGATAAGTTTTGGGGAAAGGCTGGAGTGACCTCAGATTTCTCTCAAGTTTGTAAAATGATGTATGCTCATTTGGTATGAATGGAAGCTTTTTACTTTTGATTATTCTTACGAGATTTCTAATGAACTAGCTTTATCTTATCCAAACTTCCGTCTAAACCTGCTGGATCCCGAACTTTCAATTGGTATCTCAGCTAGGGTACCGATTCAATCGATCTAACAGTCGATTAAATCACCAACGCTCATGATTTATAGGTTTTTATAGGTTTTAGATGTAAAACATCAAATTGAAGGTCAATTCACAGATGGTATTTGAAATTTAAGACATTATTACATTCAGAATTGATTTTCATTCATGTCTGTGGAAGAATCATTATCAAATTCGAAAAAATAAAGATATTAAATCGAAAAATCTTGAAAAACAGCTCTCGAGCGAGGAGCCATATTTGTGCGAAGGAGTCACTCATCCGCACGAATCAGGAGACTCAACCGCATGAACTAGCCTCTTCCGCACGAACAAGTATGATTCGCACGAACTAGTTTCATTCGTTCCAAGTCTGCTGTTTTCATCCGCATGAATGAACATGTCTCATCCGCATGAATGAATAAGGCATTTTTTGATCGTGGTGACGAGATGAGTATCTAGAAAATAATTGGCGATTGAAAATTTTTTCTAGATTTTAACGTCAAATACGGGTTGTTCGGGGACATCGTTGGAGGCTTTGGAGAATGGTTAAGACAATGAAACAATAGAGTATTGAAGATAGTGGGATAGTCATGAAAACCAGTGTATAACATATATCATTTGGTAAAGTGACTATTAATGGGCCAAAAATGAAATATCCGCATTGATGAAAAACAGACTTTTGTGGAACTAAATGGCATATATTCCACATAGTTGAGTTTTTCAGAGAAAAGAGATGACTGGATTTGCCTATTTTGAGGGAGAAATTTCGTGATAAGTTTAGAGAGGTCAGAATTGCCAAAAATGAGTGGGAATAAAAATTTTCAAATAATTGAACATTTTTGGAAATTCAGACAAGAAAACGTGCAACAGTATTCGGGTGGTTCTGACTCAAAATTGTCTGGGATGCATACGATCTTGGATGTGTTAGTCCATGATCATAGGAAGTTCGGATTCTTTAGATCATGATCAGATTGATATCTGAGGGTTTGAGTCCCAAGTCTTCATATCAGCCGATTAGCAGGATTAGCGTTAGAAGGATGCATCAGTATTGTCGATACTTAAAAGATATCAGATGGCTTTCAAAAATTTACCTAATACTCTTTGATAGTCTAAAGTGTCAGAATGAATAATTTTCGAGCAGATGAGTTGTTTTCTGGACTAATCACAGGGGAATGATGATGGTTGTTGATTAAGTTGCGACCATGAATAACAAAGAAGGTTATACACCTGATATAGTGACCGAAGAGGAATTTAATCGTGGAAGAATGTTTTTTAGATCACAATGTGTTATCAAATGATTTGTTATCCGATGAAGAGTTGCTGAGTGTAGAGATTACCATTTACACTGACCAGTATTTGAAGATTGGTTGTGCATAACGAGGGTTACGAAAGACGGGATTTCAGTTTTTCATGGGTATTCATAGACTTTAAGTTTACTAGTGTGGTGTTCGAAGTTTCTATTATTTGTTGTTTAAGTTTTTGAAGATTAAGATATTGAGCTATAAGAGGTATGTCAAAAACCAAACGTGGATGTGGTTAACGTTAAAATGGAGGCTACATTGTGTCATTTCAAGTTGGTGATTATTCGTGAGGATTGCAGTTAAGCAAATTAGAGAATGTCAAGAATTGTGCAAACAAAGAACTGAAGATTTATTTTAGGGGGAATTTATTGGTGATTATGCAAACCCGAATCACCAATCTAGGGGATTTAATTGAAGATATCAAATGCTTGATTGAAGTCGTAGAATATTCAAACATGGCTTACATATTTGAAGATCAAGATTCGACAATGACGTACAAGGGGGAACTGTTAGTGCATATTCAGTGTGTCTGCCACTGTGCAAATATGCTAGATAGAGCGTGTGTTGAAGATTATATAGTTGAGAGTTAGATTCGAACACATGACACTTTGTGAGGACGAGCACTGGTTCGTACGGATGAGACTCATCCAAACGAATGAGTCATCCGCACGGATGAGTCATCCGCTCCAAAGGGTACTTCATGTTTATATATAGTGAGTCGTGTGTTTGAAGTTGATAAGTTTTGGGGAAAGGCTGAGGAGACCTCAGATTTTCTCTCTTGTTTGTAAAATGATGTATGCTCTTTCGGTATGAATGGAAGCTTTTTTACTTTTGATTATTCTTACAAGATTTCTACCGTACTAGCTTTATCTTATCCAAACTTTCATCTAAACCCGCTGGATCCAGAACTTTCAGAGAACGAGGAAAGAAAGTGAGTTAGATGACGTGGCAAAAAAATTTACAAGAATTTTGATCTTGCATTTGGAGATGGTCTAAAGGACGTATAATGTAAAGGTTTTTACAAATAAAAAATTGTGACTATAATTATTGAAGTTAAATGGAATCAATTGCAATCCGATACAAACATAAAGGACGAAAAGTACAATTTACCCAAATATTTGACAAAGAAAACTACATTCCAACTTTAACTTATCTATCGAATATGTGACCAAATCTTATTTATTAAACTAGATTAGAGGAGTTTAAATATTAGGGAGAGATCATGGAAGAACTCTTTATTCGTGAGAAAACTTTATCTAACGATTTATATCTGTGTTGATGTTTTATAGGGTTCAGTTTTTTAAAGATCTGTGGTATAATTTTTAGAGGCTAGGGTTTAGCTTTTAGGATTTAGGTTTTTAGTTTTTAGACACTAACCTATAGTGTTTAGTTTTTTGAGCTTTAAGATTTATTTCTTAAGATTTATAGATTAGAATTTAAAGTTTAGATTTTAATAATGGTTAAATAAAGTTTTCTTACAAAAATAAATTTTCTCATGATATCTATACTTAGAAATTAAAATTGTTAATCTATGTAACTCTTTAAGTATGTGAATTTTTGGTATCATCACATCTTAAATAAATGTTAACAGGAATATCCCGTATCAATTTAAAGTTATTTAATCTTTTCTAATTAACTAATTCAAGTTAAATGATTGTTGGGCTACGAACTACAAAAGCATAAGTGGCGGGTTGGCTTACCTAGTCATGACTTCATAGGCGTGGAGCCGGCCCATTGATGCCATCCCAAAAACAGAAGTGCCTGAGCCTGATGGGGTGTGTTTTGAGTCCCCACCACGCATGATGGTTTTTAGTATGGCTGTAAATGAACAGCATGAAAACGAACAAAGCCTTCTTGTGTTTCTTAAGGAATGAACATGTTCACGGACACTTACTGAATATGATTTCTTGTTCATGTTCGTTCATTAAGGAAATAAACATGTTTATGAACAGTTAATGAAAACTTACCGAACGCAAACGACCACAAACAAATTTTCATGAACACAAATGGACGTTATATATTCAATTTAAAATAAAATCTGCATTTTTCATAGTTCACATTATTAAAACAAAAATATAAACATTTTAAAATAAAATCTGTATTTTTCATAACTGACATTATTACACAAAAATTTAAAAATTTATCAAGCCTATAACAAAAATTGAAAATGAAATGGTCCAATGAGGGTTTTTGAAGAAGGTGTATAGTATAACTATGGTTTCAAATTTTCAAAAACTAGAACCAATCAAATAAAAATATAACATAAAAAACCTTTAATTGAATGAGCACAACTAAACATAAACGATCGAACATAAATGAACATATCACTAAGTGTTCACGAACGTAATCGAACAAACGCAGCCTCTGTTCATGTTCGTTTGTTTAACTTATCGAAAGAGTTTTCTTGTTCATGATTGTTCATTTATTAAATGAACAAATATAGACGAATTTCTCACCGAACTGTTCACGAACTATGCGTTGAACGTTCGTTCGTTTACAACCCTAGTTTTTAGGGGTGTTCACAATTATGAACCAAAAACAAACCGTTAAACATTGAAACCAAACAAAACCGTTACTAAATGTATGGCTTCGGTTTGGTTTCCCTTTATAATAAAAAAAAAAAAAAAGCAAAACATGTACGAATGCTACCTTGCACATTGTCTCTAACCAGGGCAATTTGCATAATATCAAACCGTGGATTTCACTTTAAAAGGAAAATACAAGTGTTAGAAGATCCCTAACCATGTATATATACTAGTCTATACAATCACCCAACTAATTAACCATCCAGCTAAGTGTGCAACCACAAAGCTAACTAGGTTTAACCTAACTAATATCAACTAGCTTTGTCCTAATAACTTGGTCTAGCGGTTAGTCACTTAGTTTTCCTCCTTGTGTTCCCAAGTTCAACTCCTACTAGCATCACTTTGAAGGACACTGGTGGTGGCAATAAAGTTTAGAACTAGGCCTCTTTGGAGGTCGCTAGTTCGAAACCGAACTGAACCGGGTTTTATCGTAGTGAGCCTTCGGACAGACGGGTTTTCCCTAAAACTGGTGGCTTGTCGGCTCAGATATGCATTCAACTCTGACCGTTATAGAGGAAGGGATGTATTTCCTCCATTAAGGGCATCTTATAATGCTTATTCAGTAATTTAGTTCTCCGTTCAAAAAAATATATCAACTAGCTTTACATTGTCAAAGACGCATAACAACTTTTAACTACTCTTTAAGAAACAGTTGGGATTTGGGTAAAGCTACATTGATAAGTAAACTTATTTTTATATTTTTATTTTTGGATTTTCGTTTTCTTTATGATATTTCTCTTTATCACTTTTAATTTATTTTCGTTTTTGTATGCTTCATATTTTGTTTTATTTACATCATCTCACTAAATTAAATATTTTGTTGATGTTAAATGCTGACTAACTCACTTTTTAAGGTTTGTTATCACCCTATAAGTATTAGGCTAAATAGAGTGTATTTTGGAAGAGAGGGCGAGAAGAAGGGGTGAAGGGCTCAACACGTGTCACGTGGATTTGAGTCAAGAGAGGCGAGAGAAGTGATTACTGTGTGGGACGTTTGGTTTGTGAAACGATGGGGAAATAGTGGTCCGGGGTGCGGGAACATCGTACCCAATCTGTTCACCTTTATATACACCACAAATTTGTAAGGATGAATACCAACTGATGAAGTAATGTTGTGCCATACTTTCGTTTTTTTAAGATTCAGTTTTTGTAACGTACTGTTTTGTAAACAAATAAAATATATGAAATTTATATTTCATATATGGTTAAACAAGTAAGTCATGATTAGAATGGCTAACAGAAATATGAGAGATTTGAACAAGTATTATAAGAAATTGTTAATAATAACAACAAAATATATTATTTTTGACCCTGCTTCATTCTAAATGAAACTTAGGTTATACGTGAATGAAAATGAGCTCGTCCCAATGGCATATCTATAAACTTATAAAACGTGATAGTTCAAAAGTTATAAGAGAAAAACAAATGAAGCAGCTGAACTAATTATAATAATATAATAATATTAATATGTAATAATAATACATAATAACAAAAATTAGAAAAGGTGCACGTGTGGTGTACGTCATGCGTATGAAAGTGAAGTTCAGTTAGTGTCAAAATTTACCGACATCGCAAGCCGACCGATCCAAAGTCGGTCTAAAATTTCTCCAATAAATAACTACATGACTTCCATTTAACATTCACATTCAACATTCTCCTCTCATTAAAGGTACGTTAGTTTTAATATATTAATTATTTATTTGTATAATATTTAGGGTTTAGCGACTTGACTCTAGTTTAGGCATGGACCGTGTACATTTTAATAAGATTGTTGTGGTACATGTTCAAGATTAACGTTTTGATCAACTAATTATCATATCTCCTAAAGCTAAGGTGAGTTTTACGAATGTTTTTTCAACGTGAGCATGCTTATCCTAAACTGTGACTGTTATAAATATTTCAAACCCATAACTGGTTGTACGCATGTGATATATCATGGATAACTCTCAGGCAGGCAGGCAGGCATGCATACACATGTATATATATGTGCCACTACGGCGAGAATGATTGGCGAACTACACCAGTATGGTGTAGTTGAATCTGATTGTATGTGGGGCTAAACACCGATGGTGCCGTAGTGATTTCCGGTGTAGAGAAACAACTGGCGTGTCTTTTAAGCATGTGTCACAGGTTACGAGGTTTGAGGGTTAGTTACCATAGATTCCGAGATTGCGTGACCGGAGGAAGTGTTGGACACTAGACCCGTAGTGTCTAGTGAAATTTAGTGAACTCGTTGATATTTAGTTTGATAAAATGTTGTATCGTTTAAGTCTCCAACTTTTGTACCTTATAGTTTATGTTAATGAGATAAATGTTTTCATTTAAGTGGGTATCAATTGTGTACTTTTCATCCTTATATGGGCGAGGCACCACACTTTTACCGCTTATATTGTAAGTAACAAACACCCTTAACTCATTTAATTCTATTTTCTCTAATAATTTGTGATCGTTAAATTAAAAAAAAAAGCATCATTGTGATTAATTTTTATTTTTGTCAATGTGTCGGTATGACTTTTGTTGAAAACGAAGTGGTATTCGAAATAAAGCGTTTTTTGGTATCATAAACTATACCGAGTGACTGTAGCCTACCATGACAAACTGAATCGATACCATCTGAACAACATCTGTACGGGTGTTGGTGTTATCAATACCGCTATCGTCTTTGTTCTTTTAGTTTTCGATCGATTTAAAACCTGTGTCGATATCATTTTAGGCATATCGCGCCTTTATATATTTGGGTTACACAAGCCAACACTTGTATGATTAAGCCGTCTAAATAAAATTGTTTTATTTTATAATACACATAATTTGTTACCACTTATCAAACCGAATTGAACCAATACTATATGAATATCAGTACCAATTTTATTTTTATGGTTTTTAGATCACCTTGCTTATCGTTGTTTTACATTGTTGTATCCTTATGTGTTTGCATTATTCCCATACGAAATTTCCACAACAACCCGTGATTAGGGGGTGTAAACGAGTCGGGTCGAGCCTGAGCCCGACTTGGCTTGAGCTCAACTCGTCATGTTTTTATGAAGTTCGAGCTTGGCTTACGAGTAAACTGCAAAGTTCGAGCTTGGCTCAACTCAATTCAGCTATTATGAAAACAACCTCAAACGAGCTAAAAGCTCGGCTCGAGCTCACTTTTATAATTATTATTATTAAAACTAAAATTTTATTTGGTCTCGTTTAAGTTCGTGAGCCAAAACGAGCTTTGTGTTTAGGCT
Source organism: Scalesia atractyloides (assembly GCA_947069175.1). Taxonomy (NCBI): domain Eukaryota; kingdom Viridiplantae; phylum Streptophyta; class Magnoliopsida; order Asterales; family Asteraceae; genus Scalesia; species Scalesia atractyloides. The sequence continues at coordinate 60,590,001 of CAMTDV010000007.1, read as the reverse complement.
CGGGCTTGGGCTCAATAACCAAACGAGCTCTGTTTCAGACTTGAGCTGGGACTCATTAAAACTCGAGTTGTTTGAGTTTGTAACCAAACCAATCACAAACACTTTTGAGCCTCTAGGCTTTTTTAGTTCCTAGATGATTAATTAACTCCCCCACCAGTTAGTTCTATGTAAACTACTTGCACAAACAATGAGTTGAATCTTGAACATATAAAATTAATTAAGAAAGTTACAAAATTGATACTATTATATTATATATAAAAAACACTATTAGCACGTGAAATACTCCTCCAAAACACCAACAAAAGAGAAAAAAATAAAAACAATATTATCACTTCCACAAAACAACAAAAAATATTTCGTTGGTGACGTGCAGCCCTCCCCCACACGCCTCCTCTTCCCCTCTTCCCCCAAAAATACATACAAATTCGCCCCACTTTCCATAAATTCCCAACACTTGACGCGATCTCTCTCCGCCGGCAACAATCATCACTTTCCGACATTATGATCGCTCCAGAAGAGGATGATAATCCATCAAGCTTTTTCGATTTCAGCTTGATCGATCAGATTCCGCTCCCCGGAGGTCAACTTCCGTCTCTCGATTCCGATTTCCTATGGTCATCTGATCCGTTCACTGGCTCGACGAATATTAGGTCTATTTGTTTCTCCGATTTGATCGAATATTAGGTCTGTTAATAGGGTGGATTCATGAAGCATTAAAGTATATAATTGGTAGATGATCATAAATATATACTTTAGAATGCTGTATGTTTAAACTTCTCTGAAGATATATAATGCTGTTATATTTTGGTGATCACTTATCAGAATATGCAAGTTACGTGCCACTGTCTGCAATCTTTTAGATACTTTAGGGTTGTGTTTAAACTAGGGGTGTAACTAGCCGACCTCGAATCGTGGTGCTTTTATGAAGCTTGCGCTCGGCTCGGTTCGAGCCTCTATTTTTGAGATCGACCTCGGTTCGAAAGTAAAACCCAAGAGCTCGAGTTCAGTTCGGCTCGACTCGAGATATTTTGAGAACAAATTTAAATGAGCTAAAAGCTCGACTTGAGCTCGCTTCGATAGCTTAAACGAGGCAAAGCTCTGCTCGCCAATGTTAAACGGCAGGTATATTATATATAAAAAAAAATAATATAAAATTTGTTTCGAAAACTAGATGAGTCATATTTTAGGCTTGGGCTTGTTAAGGCTTGCCATGTTCAAGCTTTTTACTGATCCGATCCTGAGTAGCTCTTGAGCCATTCCGCCTCGTTTACACCCCTAGTTTAAACTCATTATTGAAATTTAATGCGGCAATACTTAGTTTTAAGTGTTAGGATGAGTTAATCTGTTATGCCTGCATTGATACTACTTGTTGTTCATATCTTCATATTTCTAGGTTTTCTCATGGTTAACTTGTTAATATTACTCTTGAAAAGCATATGAATTCATAGAGTGGATTCATGAAGCCTATAAACATCTAATCAATAGATTTATCATTCACATGTGTTAGTTTAATACCCTAAGAATTGTGAGATTAGGATTCTTTTAATTCTTTAAGAATGTGTTAAATCTAAACCTTGATTAGTGGTGTTACTTTTAGTGTTATTGTTTGCAATTATTAATCTACTTTAGGGTGTTTGGATTACTGCATGTGTGTTTGAACTTATTATTGTGGTTTGATTTGGCAATAATTAGTTTTGAGTGTTTGGATGTGGCAATATTGTTTTGAACTTTTTTTATTGTTGGTTTAATTCAAAGTCATTGTTTATGAGGGTTAGGTTACGGTACAAATGGGTCTTAACATTCAAATTGGCTGAACGTGAGAAGTGAAGGGGGACTAAAAAAAAATTCTTATCTTATTAAGCACGTATTTTAGTCCCAAAATCTTAAAAAAAAATTTGTGTATTTACACTAGTAGAGTAATTACACTAATTACATAATTACTCTACTAGCGTAAAATCGCGAATTTGTTTTCTTTACATTTTGCAATTAAACATCATACGTAAGTGGATGGGAAAAAAATTCAAAAAAAGCTTCCTTCAATTCTTATGTTAGGGCCATTTTGTATATTAAGACCCATTTGTATTTGATCCTTACACTGGAATTTTTTTTTCTTTTTTCACTACAGAAATAATCTATTGGTTTATCATACTTGCAGTACCGAATATTTGGACTCATCTTGTTGCAAGGAACTTGGATCAAGAAAAAGGTACATTTTGTCGTTGATTTCCCGAAATTTTGCTGTTTTATTCGACATACATACGAGAATGTTTACTCACAGGGTGAATCCCGCGTCATGCTCGTCTACTGATACGAAAGCATGCAGAGAGAAGAAGAGGAGAGATAAGATGAATGAAAAGTATGCGTATTTCTTTTTAAGTTTTAACCTTTTGTTGTTAGAATAAAAGGGGATGGTGTTTAACAGTTTTAATTGCAAATCTTGAAAAGGTTTCAAGAGCTAAATGAAATACTTGACCCAGGAAGACCACCCAAGACAGATAAAACGGTTATTTTGGGAGATGCCATTCGAAGGGTGATTCAGTTGAGAGAAGAAGATGTGAAGCTTAAGGAGTCTACTCAAGATTTGCAATCGAAAATCAACGAATTAAAGGTAATTTTTTAATCATGGCTTTATAGCTGTTTTGGAGAAATAATTTGGATATTTTAGAGTATCAATTGGTAGCAGAGGTTGTAATATGTTCTGGTAGGTGTGTTAAATGGGTCGTGTTCACGGGTCAAACCCAAATACGACAGGAACCCAAAAAACCCCGTCAGACCAGTTTAACCTGATTTTTTTTTGATAATTAATATTCTAAAATTACAAATTTACAACCAAAACTCAAATTTATATAACAATTACATTTATACTATAAAACTTGATGCTCGTTTCTATTTAATTTTTGCCTAAAATATTCAATTCCATAAGTGTACAAGTTATAACACAGAAACAGTTTTAAAAATTTGTAAAATTAAATTGGTTAAATGAGTCAACCTGCGGACAACTTGATTGGAACACAACTCGTTTAGCTAATCGTGTTTGCGTGTTAAACCAGAAACTGACTCAGATTCATTTAGACTAAAGCCCAACCCGTGAATTTTGTGTGTGCTTCATGTCATTTGAGAACCCCCCCCCCCCCCCCCCCCAGATATATTTTTCTTTTCTATCCATTTGACCAATTTCCGTTTAAAATCAAGAATTGCGTTGTAAATTACTTTGGTGATAATGTAATCATTTCAGAAGATTGTACTCATTAAAATACACTTTGGCCGACTTTCAAGTTTCGACCCATTTGACAAATTTCCGTTAGTCTTTTGTGTGTTATGTGTTTAGCAGTTCTATTCATATGCAAACATTTTGTAATCGTCATGTCTATTAGTTTCACAGAGTCGACCATAAAAGTCATGCTATATCTACTGCTTATATATGTTTTGTAGGTAGAAAAGACCGAGCTAAGAGATGAGAAACAGAAACTGAAAGCAGAGAAAGAAAGATTAGAGCAACAAATTAAAGCCTTTAGCAGACCAACGGCCACATCAACATTCTTCCCGTATCCGCAAAGCCCAATTGTTGAGGGCAAGTTTGTACCGGTCATGGGATACCATGGAGTTCCAATGTGGCCATTCGCTTCTGTGCCTGCTGTTGATACCTCAGAGGATCATATTCTTCGTTCGCCTCTCGCTTAGAAAAATCAACATTGACCGTTTTTATATTGTTTAACCTAAGTTTTTTTTATATAAATCAAACAATCTTGACATGGTGATCATTGGGGTTCTTAGTGATAATGAAGTGTTAAGTTAATTGCAATGGATCTTATTTAAAACATCTAAGCAGTTTATATCAATTGGAAGATAAAATTCATTGGTTTGACTTCAAAAGTCAATGTCTACATCTTTGAAGGAATTTTTGTTTAAAATCATGTGTCGGATCAACAAAACCACATCGATCTTATATAATGTGTTAGTACTTATTGCTGAGTGTAAAATTAGAAAGCCTTGGGGCGTTCTGTAGTTAACAACGTACTTACACACCCTAAATTCTATACATGTCTCAAGTCAGACTTGAACCCTTTATTTTACTTCCTCAAAACAAAAAAATATCGACTAGTAAGTTGGCCTTTAGTTTGATCTATCAAGATCAGACTAGATATATTATTAAAGTTAATTTATGAAAACTTATAAAAATAGTATTTATAGTTTAATCATTGTTTCTTAATTTGATTTTGAACTATGTATTTATGTAAACAAAATTAATTATTACAAATAATTAAATAAAATCAGTCTATTTAACTAATAAATATAATTTTAACAACATTCTTTGCTTCTAATACTAGCCAAGGGATTTAAACTCACAACACATTTCAATCACTAAATTCATCAGTAGACCACATATTAAAGGTTATTTAGTTATAGGAATAATGAATTTAAACATGTTACAGAAATAATGAATTTAAATAATGAATTTAAATAATCCTAATTATTAGCAATCTCAACTACACTAATATTTTCTGATAGTCTTACCTTTTAACATATTTCTTACAGGTAGCCTTTTAAATTAAAGTCTAACCTAATTAGTTTTTAGTTAGTTTTTACTGATGTAGATGATAACTTGGATGTTGATGTGACAGCCACCTGAAGACTACCATGGCAGGCACCTCTCTCACCACCATTGCACCACCACAACCACCATGGCAGCCACCTCTCTCAGTTGACTAGTTGAGTGACCAATTAAAACCCTAATAAATCTTGAACATATTAGCCGCTATTCACTTCTTCTCTCTATCTATCTCACCTCTTTCTCATCTCAAAACCAATAACAACAATTCAACCCAAATATTCAAAATCACCCTCTTTCTACAATAACATTTCTACCTTTCTTTAAACCAAAACACAACAACAACAAACGGTTGAGGTGAAGCTGTGGTGCAACGGAGATGGTGATTATATGTAGATAATGTTTATCAATAAATGGATAAGGCTAAACATTGTGTATACTTATGAGATAAGTACTACTAGCAAGCTATGTAGTTAATATCCCGATATATCAGTGATATATCGATTATCGGTCCTCTGCTCAGATGTCGGTGCAAAATATCGGTTAGAATATCGGCGATATTGACTGATATATCACCGATTTTTCCGGTATCAGTACCTTTCTTCTTGTTTCTATCATTCGTCTTTCTTCAGATTTAGTGGTGTCTGCAACGATGTTGTGATGATGATGTTTCAAGGTCAGTTATACATAATAGATATTAGGGATGATGATGTTTGGCTTTATATGGAGTGGGTGTTGTAGTGGTGGCAAGTAGTAGTGATTGTGGTGATGGTGGATTGGTGGTGTTGGTGGAGGATAACTTTAAAACTGTTACATAAGATTTTGGACATAATATGTAATTGTTGTTTTAAAGGGCTTGTTTCATAATTTTAGTAATACATAAAGGATACAAAGCGTAATTATTTAGTCTAAAATCATTGTATAATCCTTCAAAATAAATTATCACTTGCTTCGTTTTTGGCCCCGACACAACAACACGGCCCCGAATCCTTTTGTGCATAAATCTTTAAGGGCCAGCCCAATGATATACCAGATGAAGCATGGGCTTTGGCCTTTTAATTTTAGAAGTTTATATCAAGATGGTTGGTTTGGGCTTGTGATCGCAAGAAAACGTTATGTCAAAGAGTTTCAAGATCTGCCTCATATTGATGGGATGGTAGAGGCATTATCTCTCTTAGAAAAAAGATCAGATTTAGTTTCTGATATGAAGTAAATTTAGTATAATTTAGAAATAGCTATTGTATAAGTTTGTCATTAAAAAAAAAGAGTTTCTAACGATCTAAAGATAAAAAAGAAAAAGAAATCACAGAGAGGGATATTAACTCTCATAGTCCTTGGCACTAGTTAGCAAGTTGATTATGTTCTCCGTTTATTTCGACTTACATTGGCAACCGTCACACTATCCCATAATTACAAAAAGTCCCCTTATACTTTTTTGACTGTTTCCCAACGGGGAAATTTTCTCCAACAATAAAATCGATATACTTGAACGCAATTACCGAATCGTTACTCTAGATTTCTTTATTAATTGTTCTTTTACTATTCTTGCTTGTTATATATTAATTGTTCTTGACTTATGTAGTTACTTAAGAAGAAGGCAAAATAAAGCACACATCTAAAGGTGAATTATATGATATAGCTTAATACGACCATCAAGATAGTAACAAAACTCTTTACTTCGATTTCCCTATAACATTATTTTTATCCTTAGGGTACGGAGGTATCAAAAAACATTAGGCTATATGGTGTGGGGGCGTCCTAGCCCCGTCGAGCCTCGGCGCCGTCCTGGAACACATTTCCATAGGACCGTCCCCGTCAAGATCTTCCACCTGCAGATGTTCTTGTCGTGCCTCTTCTTCACACACACATATACATACAATACACACATATATATATATATATTTAGGCTCATCCTCTATTTCTCTAGGTCCATACCCTTCGGCCCATCCTCACACCCATCATACGGCGGAGCATCCTTTGAGGACTACCCTCCTCCACACCGAGTAGTACTAGGGCCATTATGAATCTCCTTCAACTGTCCAGGTTCAAAATAGTTCTTGCGACCAAAACCCACAATTAGATACAAATTCCTGGTATTTACAAATTTTAATACCGTTACGGGTTTTTACAGTTACGAATAAAGATGCAACTTCTGATCATGACAAATTGAAAATAGATACTAAAAGGGGGAATTATTATATACATACAACCAAAAACTCACCGAACCGCTATGGATATCAAAATCCTTATATTTTTTGTGATGTATAAAAAATTACATCACGTAAACTAATGTTACATCAGAAGTAACTACTGACTTGACAGTTTTTGTTTCTTTTACAGACGTTTTTATAACATTTTCATCTACGTTTGTACAAAAAAATGTGGGCTAACTCGCGCGAGAACTTAGAGTTCTCATAGTTCTTAATTGAACCGAATCCCGTATATATATGTGTGTATATATGTATATGTATATGTATATATGGTAGGAATCTTAAGAGTTCTCATAGTTCTTAATTGAACCGAATCCCTATATATATATATGGTAGGGATCTTAAAAGAAATCCTCTATTTGAGAAACTTGAGAAGTATTATAGACCATACATTTCACTAAGCTTTTCCTAATATACACGTATGTATAGTTTAAAATTGAGTATATACATATATCTATATTGTCAAACTTGAATTATACAAATATGTATGTAGTCAATTTTAAACTATACATACATGTATATTACGAAAAGCTTAGGGAATATGTGTGGTTTAGAATGTTTTTCAAGTTTCTAAATTAGCCTAGCATTTCTCACTCGATCCTAATCCTATATTTTTATATGTATATATATATATATTTTTTTTTTCTTAATGTCAACAAATAATATTAACATATAAAAAGACTGAAAAACTAAAAGTAAATAAGTTGTGTATACTTTGTTACACTTGAAGCCATTAACAGTTTATGTATATTAAGCCAATTAAACACCAAAATACATTTTAAATTAAGTCCAGTATTGTTTTAGTGATCAATACTCGTTAGTAAAGTTTAAACCTATTTAAAATTGGTCAAAAAGAGACCCGTTATTCCACTCCCCTCGAGCCCAAATTTTTTCAAAGATTCTTAAGAACGTCCCCAGGAGGTGGGGATACGTTGTGGAGGTTTCAGAATCTAACATTAGCAGGTGGGGCGCTTAATGGTAGCAAACACGAACGTCATGTAATTTCAGAAGGCGTATGTATGGTCGGAACACGAAATGTTGAATATGCATCGTCAGAACAACATATGATAATTTTTTGGTTCCAAGTATATTGGGAAGGTAACAAATAAAAGCCAATATTTAATTGGAGTTGAACACAAAAACCCCAAGATTAATTAGGAAAATCAAATATACAACAAATTAATAAGAAAACTTTACAAATGAGTGAAAAATAAACAAAACATAGGACTTAAAAGGTACAAATGGAAAACAAACCCTTAGTCATTTATGTTAATTTCAGAATCAATATTATGTGTAATCATAATTTCTTTCAACGGTTCTGAAACAAACGCCCTCTAGTCATTTAACTTTTATGTAAAATAAACCGGGCATTTCGGTTTGACATAACTCGCAATCAGCATCCCATCCGGTCCGACCCCAATTTCACAATTTGCATGCATCTTGTGCTTCTTGCTTTCCCAACCCGCAACCTTAAACTTAATCGCCGAAGAAACCTCTAGCCGAAAGTTAACCAACCCACGCATCCGAGCCGCCACAAACTGCGCCCAACGCGCCTCATCAACCACCAACTTCGTCCCGGACAATGTGTCATGCAAAATAGTCGCGTTCTTGGGTGATTGATAAAATGCACCAAGAAGTTCAGGGTCTTCCCCAATATTTTGATTTTGAAAATAGAGTGTAATGTGAATGGCATCATAGTAAATCCCTATATTCAAATTAGGGTTTCGTGCGGTCACGTTGAAGGTCACTTGAGCGGACGCGAGTCCACTATCCTGGGCTAAACTCGGGAATGAAAACTCATGGATATGAAATCGTGGACGATGTGGGCGTAAACTGAGCCACAAGATGAATGTTATGAGGCCAACAATGAACAAAAGGCTAAGAAAAACGGAACATATTAGCTTCGAGACACGTGTGGTCAAACTTTCTCTCACACGGTGCACATAATACCGTGCAGTGTGACGCCTCTGTAACTGGGGGCCCTCATGATAGGCCCCCCTGTTACGGTGGTCATCAGGGGTAGGAGTGTAGTTAATTGGGATGTGTTGTTGCGGGGTGTTCATGGTTTTGTTTCCGGTGAGTGACCGACCGGAGAAAGGTTTTCGGGTAAGGGTAAAGATGGGTGAAAAGAAGTCGTTATTGGTTTACGTTTCTTTATATGAAAAACAAGAATAAGGTGGCTGGAGAATGAAGGTGTGCCAGTAGTCTTTTGGTATTGAAAGGAAGGAATATTAGTTGTCTTTTGGGTTGCAATACTATGAAGTACATGATGCAATAGTTGTTGTACATTAGGTGTTTTGATATTTCTTGATATGTACTGCAAGTATATGTATGTAGATTTTTTTAGGTATTGTAAGTTGGAGAATCATTTGTGGAAGTATTTTAAATAAAAAGGAAAAAGCATATAGTTCTTTAAGAATAAATATAAAGGAATATATATGTATTAACGTTGTAGATAATTGTTTAAAGTGCATGGAATGAGAAGATTGTTGATCAAGGTAGTAGCTGCTTTTAATTAAAATATGCATTGTATGATACATCATATGTAGTTTTATTGGTGGTATTTAGAGTATAAATTGTTAGTAAAAAATGCAATTTTATAGAAAAAATCAATGAAATTAAGAGCAAAACCAAAAAAGAATTTTGGCGGAAGCACACATAAATTAACCAAGGTACAATTTCGAACTTCAAATTGATAATTGAAAGGACACATGTCTGATAAAGTAAATATATTAGTTTGGTGTAATTATCTTATCGCAGTTAAGGGGAAGTTTGTTGATCGAGGTGTGGATATTTCTAATGCGTTTTGTCCGGTTTGTTCTAGTGTGGAAGAAATATATGGTAGATCATATTTTTGGAGATTGTTTGTGATATGGCGCTGAGAGTTTGGTAGATCATATTTTTGGAGATTGTTTGTGATATTGTGTCAAGGGTTTGAAATTCTATTTTTAAATGGCTAGACGTTGTGCACAATGCTGATCGTAGTCTATTGGGCAATGAACATTTGGTTCGATTCGTTTAATATAATGATTAAGAAAAGAAAGCTAACATATTGAAATAGGATGATTTGGAGATTTCGGTCTTGATGATTGACTCAAGTTATTATTATTTGATTACATTCTTAATTACTCGTATTGGTGATATGTTAATAAGAATAGAAATGTAATTGTTAGTTTGGTGGCATAGATCCAAAAATCGACTTCTTTTAATGTAACTTTTCATTTCTAGTAGTTTGCTAGTTTTATATGTGTTTTGGTGTTCTAAAATATATAATCAGAGTATTAGAATCTAGAAAAAACTACACCGTTTGTCGTTGTGGCTTCTGCAAAATTTTAATGTCGAGTACTAATAGTTTTTTATTGTAAAATCAAGTATTAATGTTTTAATTTGTCACAATGTTAAGTACTAAGGCCAAACTTTGTGACAATGTTGAGTACTAATGTCATACCTTCAAAATTCGCATGCAGAGTTCTACTGCGAGGCGCATGACAAACCAGGATCACAGTCATTAGTCATTCTGAACGACAACTATATGCGTTTAAAAATTTCCTGTTTGCTCATTCATGAGAAAATACTGTTAATACAATTTAGTTGCGGAAGCGTAACAATTTAAAACCATCATAGCTAATGTAATTAAATTTTGATTCTAAAAGTTTATTGAAATCAATGTGACTCCGTAATGCATCCTAGTCCTGATGTGTGATACCTTAGCAACCTGAGAAAGACATGTAAGAACAAGTGTCAACACAAAATGATGAGTGAGTTCACAGGTTTTTTATTATCATTATAAAATAAGTCGTTCCTACTGGTTCAGCCCCCTAACCCGTGTGTCACCATCCTCAAGGTTTCAAGAAGTGATCACCAAGGATCAAAAAGACGAGTTCACCGAGTTCTTTAAAAAAAATTGAACACAGATTTGATGGGAGATTATGCGTAAAGTTTCGAAGATGTAGTGCGACCACGACAATGGAGTGAGAGATTTGTCTACGTCGTCAACAGTAACTAACTGTCGCATTAAACAGTAAGCATCGATCAATGCAATGGCTAGGAGATAGACTAGCTCAAAAGGGAAAAGTGTTATGGAATAACTATCCTAGCAATACGAGGAGTAAGATTATTGTTTATGTCATTGTGTTCATCTGGGTGTTGAATAACTTACATCTTGTCTTTTGATGTCCATAAGATGATGGGACCATTTTGTGGAAATCCGTTTGTAGGATTGGATATGTTGCAATGTTCATCAGGTTAGACTTAAGATTAGCAACAAGACCGAGTATAAGGGTCAAAGGAGATTTTATAGTTAAGGCAAGGGATAAGGTGTGAGCGTATGAGAGATTCTTCATAATTCGTTTATATGCTGATGTTGTCCCTACGATTTCTGATAGGGTTTCAATCGAGATAACAGGTTCTGATGAGAATATTAGTTTCACTAAGACTCGTACATGAGAAAAAAAAAATAAATAATTACGAGGGATTCCATTGACGATAGCTCAATGTGTCTATAAAGATCTTAAATCTAATTGTTGCGTCCATCAACTGTTGGACAAGTTTAACGACACCAGTTAGTCGTTGAATGAGTTACGAGAGATTCTATTGACAGTGGAAGTTTTAAATATGAGATTCACATGTTAGGACAATTTATCCACACACAGGGTTTCATAAGGGTTACATACATCGCAAATTACTATTACGTGTGCACCCGTAATGATAAGTTGGTTTGCATGTTCACCCTAGTTCCATCTAACTTGTGTCAAAATGTCCCTCAGATTTAATTTTTCGAGTACAAAGTGTTGTCAAAATGATAGTGTTATCAAAAGCTTAGTCAATAATTCAAATGTTGATAAACTTAGAGTTATATCAGAAAGAGTAATGTGGGATCAATTGATCTGAGGATCTACTCAAGTTGAAACACACCATTAGAATCCATCCAGCGGATTGTAGAGGTAAGAGTGCGCATGGAACAAACATGCACATGAATTGTGACTTCAAGAGATGAAACTGAGTCATTAACGTGGGTTACCAGAAAAAGCAAGGCAACTGTTCCACCATCCGAGTCAGGTTAGAGTTCAGGTGTGCAATAGGCAAAGTGTTCTTAGTTTCATGGTCAATCATTCCCTCGAAGAATATCAACCAAAGATGTAGAATCGTGGATCGGGAAAAATGATGACATCTCGATGTCAATGGTTTCTGCAATAACGTGTGCAACGAACTGCCCTAACGCAGGGTGCCTCACACCAGGGCCACCTGCTCAGGTTGAAAGAAAGTAGAACTAGTGGGGCCGGGGTAATGTCGTTGGTAGGTAGAGAAAGGACTCGTTTTCGATAACTCAACTCCGAAGAGATATGCATCAATGTTGTATGTCGTCCCAATCATGGACTTGAGAAAGCTCACCATACCCGATAGTACCATCGGTAGGCTCAAGCTAGTGATTTGCTCATCTGTGTGGTGTCGGAAGAAGTACAGATGATTGTGATGGAAAACGCTCCTCTAGAGGCTCCGTCTCATGGCCCTCAGATAGGAGTAGATTCACGTTGTTGGCGATCCCACGAACATCGCCACTAGGGATGAAGATACAAAGAGTTTGGTGTGTTCCTCGTCAGTAGAGGGTTAAATGGATGATGTCGACATGCCTACAATTTCAATGTAAGTTTTGATGCGATGTACATAGGCATATCATGTATGAGTGTTCTTGTATGTCAGGTATGTGTGTTTGTGTTGGTGTGTGACTAATGCATTGTCTAAGGCTATAGACTAAGTCTACTCTCTAATGCAAACCTAGCTCACTATAACCATTGGCTCTGATACCAATCTGTCACACCCTCAAAATCCGCATGCGGAGTTCTACCGCGAGGCGTATGACAAACTAGGATCACAGTCATTAGTCATTCTGAACGACCACTATATGCGTTTAAAAATTTTCCTGTTTGCTCATTCATGAGAAAATACTGTTTATACAATTTAGTTACGGAAGCGTAACAATTACAAAACCATCATAGCTAATGTAATTAAATTTTGATTCTAAAAGTTTGTTGAAATCAACGTGACTCCGTAATGCATCCTAGTCCTGATGTGTGATACCTTAGCAACCTGAGAAAGACATGTAAGAACAAGTGTCAACACAAAATGATGAGTGAGTTCACAGGTTTTTGATTATCATTATAAAATAAGTTGTTCCCACTGGTTCAGCCTGAACCCGTGTGTCATAGAGTTTCCCTGATCCAACCCGAATCAGATTGTTGTAAGTTTCCCGATTCAATTCCCGAATCGCTTTGTTATATTGTTTAGCAGTATATGTTATATGTTTGGGTAGCTAGCGTAGGTCATGTCAACAAAGTGTTCGATCCGAAGCTGACGTTGCTGCCCCTGTTGTGCCAAGCCTATCACCAACCATGGCTAAAAAGTTAGGCAAATTCTACACTCGTGACCATCAACGTCGGTCTAACTGGGGCGACCAGTTCGAGTGGGGCTTGTCAGGCCCAGTAGTACTACTAAAAATTCCCTCGCTATAATCCAATACTAACGGCATCGTAAGTTTTAAGGGGACTGACATGTAATATAATGCTTCCTTGTGACCGTAACCGTATGACATAATCCTAACAGTTGTGACGTTACTTTACCGTAACATTATGACATTACTTTACCGTAATGTAACGCATGCTTTCTCCCCCTGTGTTTTTAAAACATTTAAAAGAGAGGGGCCGTGAAATCACCTTAAGTTGCTCGGTTAGATAAGTGCAAAAGAAGTAAAGGATGGAATCGCTAATCACGTCCTAACATGTCAACCGATTCAAAGTTAGTGTGTGAGCGCACACTGACACAAAACCCTACGCGTAACTAGCACACAGTACGAAACACGTAATGACAAGTTCAAAACCATAATCATGCATTCAAGGTGTCACTATACAAAATAACGACCAACAACTTGTCACAAACACAGGATAGCACATACATCACTTAGATACACACAAATATAAGTTATCATGTTCCAGCTTGTACATTCATAACCGGACTGTTTTCAGGAATTTTTATAAAATAGTTCCCACTCCAAAAACTCCAATTTTTTACAGAAGGTATCAATTGGTTTATATAATTTTGTGTAAAATTTTCAAGTCCTAATTCCTTACCAGTTATTTATAAGAATTTATTTACTAGGCTGCAGTCAGATTCGTCACTTTCTGACTGCAGTCCACGGGAAAAATCATTTAAAAATACTCGTTTGTTCGGTTGACGAAATTCAGTTGGAGATTTCTCTGAACACCTAGGATTACTACTGTATAAATTTCTTGACTTAAATCTTTTCGGTTTACAGGTTTTAACAGAAAACATTACATGAATTTTCTGCAGAAAAAACGCAGCTTCAGCTGCTGCACGAAATCACTAATTTAAAATAGTAAACGACTTCAGAAAAATGTGATTCCGGTGCCATTAGAAGTGTTTTTCGAAAACGTATGTTTTTGGTATCAGAAAATCAATTTTTTGATTTAAAACGGTTTGTTTACAGCCAAATGAAGTTGGCTGTCTTCGCGCATCAGCTTACTGTTTTACCCTAAAACTCCACCCGAAACCCTCCTAATGACCACCACGACTTATGATAACATTTGCAGCAGGTTATACTTTAATTATCATGCATCTATGTTCATAATATCAAAACCTTAAGCATATATCATGAACTTTATAAGGAAACGCAGCCAACGATTTTATACTCAAACATATCATCGCAAAGCAAAAGATTTGCATATCCATCCGACTTATCATACACAATCAACACTTCTCATATCACAATCATACAAACACATAATCATGATCAAGGCTACACAAAAACATAACATGAATCTAATACAATCGAAAACCCTAACCTTAAACGATGGAGACTAGCAAACCTGGCAAGACTTGAATCGATCCGAGGGAGTGTGGGGCTGTTTTGCGCGACCGAGAGGGGGGTGGCTGTTGCTGCCGTCGACACAAAGGAGGGGAAGAGGAATCAGGGTTTTGCAATTTTTTTTGTCAATTCTCCAAACATAACATGCATACATACGTACACATGAGGGAGGGTTAAAAAGGGGCGGTTTGGGCTTCTTCTTGGGCCGCAAGGTGTGTGGGCCGCAAGGGAGAAGGAGGGTGGCGTGTTGGGTTTGCTCGGTTACGCGGTCGAAACGTTTTACGGCTCGGTTCGGTTCAGCTATTTTTAAATCGTTAAATAACTACATATATTACAACTCGACAATCTATTCGCGACACGAAGTTTATAAACTATTAAATCACATAATTGGAGCGTGACACAATAAATCCATAAACGTCTAATAACACGTAGCACGTAATTCAGATATGACTCGTTAAAATTCCCAAACATTGTGTATTCCCGAAATACTGAAGTTAGGTGTAATTATCGCGTGGCGTAATTAATTCTCCGAATTAAATTACGTAGAAACAACGACGATAAAGTAGCGCGTTTAAAGTACCTGAAAAATCGGGATGTCACAACTAAGGCCAAACCTTTTTAACTTTTTTGTTAAGTCTTACTAAAATGACTAGAATGCTCTTTAGTAACTAGAGAGTCTATTTTTTAATTAGTTATATTGACTAAAATAATTTAAAGCCAAGTATTCTATTTTATTTATATCTTTTTTTTATAAAATTAAATGGATTTGAAGTTTATTATTTATAAACTTTGAGTTTATAAATAATATTCTAGTAAAATAAACTTATTAATTAACTTAATCTAAATAATAAACCAAGCTTAAGATGTATAAAAATAACTAAAACAAATTTATGATCTAAGAATATAACAGTTTTATAAGTTTAAACAAATATGGGGCTTTGGTACTGCATGATAAAACGAACAAATAACATGTAATATTCGTACTAGTTTGCGATGATATGTACATGAATTGCATCGCCAGAGTACCTGTATGCCAACACAGCTCCCATCAGTTGTAGAGACGAAATAAGCTATGAAATTCGGAAGTTAAACGGTTATCGGATAAGCATAATTTGCAGTTTATACATAAAACAAACGAGTTGTTAGTTTTGATTATGATGTAGATAAACATTAACGAAAAAAAACAAGTTAAACAGCCAAGTTGTACGGATCTGATATGGCCGGAATCTGGCGACTTTCCGGAGAAGAACCCTTGAAAGATGGGCTTTCTTTTTGTTTGATTTAACAAGTTTGGTTATTTAACACATATAGTCCCTATGATTTCTAAACTTTGCAAAATGACTAAAAACTTTCATTATTAAAGGGCATTTACATTTTATAAGACTTAACACAAAAAAAATAACAAGGTTTTGCTTTAGTTCTCAATATTGTGACAAATTAAAACGTTAATACCTGATTTTATAACAAAAAAAAAACTATTAGTACCCGATAATGAAATTTGACATAAACCACAAGGACCAACGGTGTAATTTTTTAGAATTTACCTGAATCCTTGAACTTTGTTAAGATTTGGTTCGTAAAATTATTGGAGATTGTTATCACGCTGTATTATAAAGTTGGTTATATTGTTATAAAGGGATTACGATTTTAGATCTTTCTAGTATGGGAGAATTGTACTCGGGTTTCTTTAATGAATATGTTTCTTTTCCCCTTGTCTTGTACAGTATCTAATAGGAATTTGTTTCCTGTCTCATAGGTTTCTACTATATTTGTGAATT
Organism: Scalesia atractyloides; assembly: GCA_947069175.1. NCBI lineage: Eukaryota > Viridiplantae > Streptophyta > Magnoliopsida > Asterales > Asteraceae > Scalesia > Scalesia atractyloides. The sequence continues at coordinate 60,573,585 of CAMTDV010000007.1, read as the reverse complement.
TAGCGTAACCAGTATTTTTTAAATTTACTTAAGATCAAATAAAAATTATATTGTATACAAAGACAAGTTAGGATGTGTCAAGTACATATTTGATTGGGACTATTGTAATTTCTTGCGTCAAAAAACCTGTGGATTCAAGGGGATAGCAACCCATACATGGACCAAGGGGCAAAACTCCTTATACGGTTATACAGTTATAACTTACTAAAGTGTTACCGAAAGTTGTTTTGGATTTGTACGATTTATGAAAAATTTCTTGAAAACTGATCATCATTCATAACTGATTACCAATGGTGAAATGATTGTCAGTGGTAAGTAAATACTAATTAACAACAACTTGGTCCAGTAGTGTGCAACGATAACCAATAGTAAATTACCATTGATCAAGGGTGACATAGTCATAAGTGGCAACTTTGTTATCAAAGGTAACTAGATATTAACAGTAAGTGTGCATCAGCAGCAAGTTGGAAGATCTTGTAGTAATTGTGTTACCACTAACAACAAATAACCAGCAATAATTGAGTTAGTGTTGATGGAATTCCTCATGAGGATTTACTTTTGATGTAAACCACCAAGTGCTAACTGAAACATTGTATTACCTACCTGTAAAAGGAAGTATTTGGTCTACTTTAATATATATATATATATATACAAAATCAGAGTGTCACTTTTCATTGTGACATACATCCTCGTTCTTGAGACTTTTCTTTCTTATCTCAATAATAATTTCATAAAAAGTAAGTAATTTAATATGAAAGTGAGACCATATACGATACATAAAGTTGTCCAAGTCAATTTGGTAATATGAAAACATTGTATCCTCTTTAACTCATACTCTAGTTATATAGTTACTCATCTTTACTTCTACATGGGGCTTGTACAAATCATGACAATAAACTCATATCTAGAACACATACTTACCGTTGTGGTCAATATATGGCCCCTTACATTATCGTACATATGACACGACATGGTGCGCCACACACTATCCATGACTGAAGAAGCTCTAGGCCAATGACATTCCCCACGGTCTGGCCTACAGATACTATTGGGCATGCCAATCCAAATTACGGGTGAGTACAAATATACGTATTCCCCAACAGACTATCCTACGTTATCTTTCATGTTTTCATTTATACTTGCTTTTTCTCTCTTACAAATAACTATCCTCACTATGGTGAGGCTAACGGTCTGCTACTTGTGAAAAGTTAATCCCATCATTTTGATAAAGTGTACCATCCCTTCTTTAGTAAATCGTCAATCTTGAACCCGTATACATGTTTCAACGAAAAATAGTTAACAAGGTGTTTGTCATTTTATGTTTACGTATGAGAACACCGTCGTGCATAAAACTTTTGCTAGTCGAAAATTGTTGTGTTAGCGATAAACATAAAGATCAAGGGTAATAAGATAAGTTTGTTACTTGTTTTATGTTAGATAAGTTTGTTATGTATATCCATTGTCTTGTACATAGTAATTATTACATCCTCAAGATATTACAGACAAATTACACCTGATCGTACATGTTATACGCATTTGATTCATTCTTCTAATTGTTGTCTCCTTCCCTCATTTCTCTCTCACCGGCGAACCTCATTTATCATGTTAACCAATCACTAATGCTTCACTCCCACTTGCCACATTATTACATATGTTGACTATTAAGCTATATTCTTCCAATTATTTCTTCTGATGTAATCAAGTTCTTCCCCTTCTTTTCTATCAAAAGCTTTTGGCTAGCTATGTTGATGGCGCCATTGAACCACCTTCACTGTAACACATCGTAAAATCGTGTCCAATAATATAGTGACACGTGTCATTACCTTTATAATAAGTCTATTAAAGACTAATAAGGGCTAAAGGTGTCAACATGCATAAATCGAGCCTCTGAGTGATCATTAGTGTCAACATGCTTAAACTGAGCCTCTGAGTGACCATTAGTGTCAACATGCTTAAAACCGAGCCTCTGAGTGACCATTAGTGTTAACATGCTTAACTTAGCCTCTGAGTGACCATCAGTGTCAACATGCTTACACTGAGCCTCTGAGTGGCCCTTTATGAAGACCTAACTCTCATATGAGCCACTAGTTGGACGAGAGGGATTGATTATGCTAATATGTAAAAGTTGGATAATGGAGGGTTAAAAGTGTCAACATGTTAATTTATACCTCTGAGTGTCCTTTTAACGAACTAAGCGCTTGACAATGTCCGGGCATACTCCCGGGTACGCCAAATGTTGGCTACAGAGGGCTAATATGCTTATAAAGGTGTTTTAGAGGTTTAATAAGTCGAGGGGCTAAATGTGACGAAGTTTGAAAGTTCCCATGAGGCGCTCGCGGGCCGCGAGAGACATAGGTCTGGTCTCTCGCGGGGCGCCAGAGGCTTGTATTTGCATAATTTTTGCTTGGCCTCCACACATGTTGCCAAAAACCATTTGATTCGAAACCATGGACTTCCAAACTGTTATGCCACGTTTTAGGATTTGTAGGCTCCCTCTAACACTTGCTAACACCTGGCATCACCTCCTTCAAGCTCTTCAACTATAAATAGGTGCAATGGTTCATCACTTGAACTTGCACCTTTCTCATAAATCATTCTATCTCCCTCCTCTGGATGTTCCTAACTGAAAGGAGCATCCAAATTAGTTCTATTTCATCATAGGAATCACTTGTAAGTGTTCCTTTCTCTTGCATTTTCATTTATAGACTTATTATAGCCAAAAGTCAAGCGTTTACAGAAAACGCTTTGACTTTCGGTTAAGACCACTATGGTCCAGCCATTGTTCGTAAACGAACATGGCTAAGTGATCGTAATAAGGTAGGTGTTAATCCCTATTAAGGGCACCTCCCAAAGATCACGTTTGCTAGACCAATTGACGAGTCAAAGTTTTTTTCTTAAAAAGTCAAACAGGCTAGTTTTTGAAAATATTATAGTATGAGCTTATATATGTTATGAAACATGTTTTAACACTAAAACAAGTTGGTAATAATTATTAGAACATGTTCGACTCGTCAATTTCAGTTCTAGGGTCGGTTCGAAACCGAAAGTCGCAAAGTTTGACTTCTGCTTTGATTTTGGATTCCGACCCGATTTAGATTAGTTAGCTACTGATCAAAGTTGCATCATGATCGTAATATAATGTAGCATAACCCCCTGAGGTTATATTACATGATCATAATCAGAATCTGAGTTTATGCACAAGTTTCTTTATTATGCCAATTTTGACTAAAATGTCCTTTTTACATAAAATAAGGTTTTAATTGATAACGAACTTGAAAATGAATTTCCTACTGATGTAATACATAAGTAAGATTATCTGGGATGCCAAGTCAGTTTATATACTGAGTTTACATACAAGTCCTTGCATTATGTCGATAAATGACGATAAAGCCCTTATGGGCATAAAACGGTTTTAATAATACTCTTTATACCAAACATTTTTATCTACTGATGTGTTACATTAAATAACATATCTAAAACATATAACCTGATCTTAACATCAGTTTTCATTAAACATCATACAAATCATCATTTTTCGACATAAACGTCGTTTCGGCGCATAATATGGTTTTAAACCATATTTATCAACCAAAACTTGTTACCTACTGATTTTAAAGCTTATTTAAAGTATTTTTATAGTAGGTACATAATATAAACTCAGAATCCCAAATAAATTATGAAACTATGTGTAAAATGACCAAAATGCCCCTTCGTGCATAGTTTGGTCATAAATGGTAAATTACACATATAATCAGTATCTTACTGATATTATACCATAAATTAATTATTTTCCAGAATACTTATGATATAACATCAAAATATATTCAATTTCCTTTTATACGGTATTATATTCAAGTTTCTTTTATACGGTATTATATTCAAGTTTTTTTTATACGGTATATAATTACCAAAACGCCCTTATGAGACATAATTTCATTTTAAAACCTTAACAGGCATGTAAGTTGATATCCTACTAATATTACAACTTATTTAAAGTATAATGGCATATAGAACTTGTCATGACTTATCCGGTTACCCGATATCGCATATATGCGCAGGTTAATTATATGTAACTAGTTTATGGAAATTAACCAAAACGGGTTAACCTTATCATTTTAAGTCTCAAAATCCAGAATGCTTATGATTTACCCATATTAAACAAGTCATAATACTTGTTGGGTTTAAACTACATTCTATCCGGTCATCGCTTAATCTAGCGTATTATACCGTTTTGATCATATACGCTAGTCGGTTAAGTCTATGACTTAATTAAACCCGTTAGCATTTTAATTGGTTAGCTTATGACATAATCCAGACTAGATTCTTCCAGTAAACACTATCTGCACTTATTTCATTTTGAATACAGCTGAGATATAAAATCTTACATTTTTAATCAATACTAGCTCAGGTAAATACTCTTGACTATTTTCCCTATACGGGCTTAGGTTACGGTTAATTATTACCGATTGATCGGAAATGGGATCAATCGAATGCTGGACTATGGCTAGTAAATCCGCATATTCCGTTTTAATCAGTTTTGTTTGATAACTTAAACATTGGGGGTTAACGAGCGTGTCCTGGATATCCTCGACTCATTACATTAGTTAATGGCCACGACCAAAGCGCGGGGTGTAAGCATACACCTGACAGATGCTCTTGCTAAATTATTTTTTACCCACTAGTTGGGAATAACTCCTTCGTGGGTTAATAAGTGGTGTGTACGTTAATCATGTATTGGTCTCTGTACTGGGGCCCCATATGTATGGACAAACATGTAAAGCTATTAACGAGGTTACAAGGCTGATTTCCCAAGTTATAAAAGATTTTTCGTGCCCTGTGCACTTAAAACCATTTTCAAAATGTTTTCAAACAGTCAGTCGGGTGTATTTACTAGCGAAAGCTGACGTATTTTCAAAAGGCTAAGATGCAGGTACAATACGAAATATGCTGGAAGCTGCTTGGTAGTGATATAAGATGATCTTGCAAATCCTTAGATCTGCCCAAAGTCTGTTATACATTTTTGTACATTTTACAATCCGCCTGTGGTTCTTCATTACAAGCCATCTGTATATTATTTTTCGTACTTTGAATATTTGGTTTGTAATAGTAATTTCCACTCCAAGACTTCCGCTGTGCTATGTTTAATTGGACTATGATGATATCAACTTACGTCACAATATTCCCACCCAGGCCCACCGGTGTTTCGATAGGAGATGCGGGGTGTGACATTCACAAATTATTGTACTATTTAAAGTACTTCCCCTAATCCAATATTTACTACATGGCATGAAGCTAATTAATATGTTATTACTTTACATCAATATTCTTTCACTAAATAAGTTATCGGAGAGAAGTTCACAATGTTAAGATAACATTCCATGTGTGGTATGGTCTCGAGGTTATACAAAGATGGTGTAATGAAACATATGTAGAACCTTCAAGAGTCATAAGGAAACTTTAGAAAGGTACTTTCACTTGTTTTTTAATAGGGCTGCAAATTCAATTTTTTTTGCAAGCAAGTCTACCGTATTGGTCAAAAAACTTGTTGAAATGGTTAAATCTCAGTGGTGTCTTTGTGCATTACGACCATCATTTGAGACTTTCTCTACTACTCAATAGGTTCTATAGCGAACTTTTATTAAATGGTGGTATTTTTATAAAAATTAAGAAAATTTTAAACGCAATTAACTCTTAAATTTATAAATATGACATTTTGCTTCCACTCACAATACCCAAAGGGCAAGTGCACCCATTATATACGTAATATAGCATTGGTAACATACCAGGTATCGTCCAAAGATACAAAGGCTATCAACAATCGATGTCAGTTATTTGTCTAGTCAAATCCAAAAGAGGTGCATGCGCATAATACAATAACAAAGCAAATAAAATGTAATTATAATGAATCACAAGGGAGAATTACTTAGGTTTGATTCCCCCTCAATGATACGATTGATCTCAAATTATGGGTTCTCAAAATACCACTACCCAAAACTAGAAATGGCTCCAGTTAAGTTACTAAATCATACGCCATTTAAGAAAGTTGCCACTTTATATCACATGACAACCACCTAAAGTCATTATATGGAGATCAAATGATAATGTGTTCCTAGTGAAATACAGTGAGAGGACCCTAGTCACAAGTATTACACTCCATAATAATATTGGAAAGTTGTCACGATTATACCACATGACAACCACCGAACCAGTTAAATTAATATATGAAATAAGACTTTAGACAAGGAATTTAACAAGTTGATCATTAAAGACCTTTTGGATTGATACTATCTCCTCAAAGGTAGTAACAATGTGAGAAACCAATTCTTTACAACTCAAATATACAAATTATAACCTCTAACTACCCTTCCAAGTAAGTTAAGATGTTATAACTACATAGACATAGAAAACATGAATGTTTGAATCAACAAAAACAAGGTTAGTGACTTGTTTCAAAGGTTCTAAAGAGTTCACTTTCAATGTTGAAAGTTCATCACTCAAAGTCACTAATAAAACCATTTTGTAAATCCTTACATGAAACCAAAAGATCAAACCATGTTCTTCTTTTCCAAGTAAAGTCAAGAACTTAGCCAATCATGGCAAAGTGATCAACAACATATAAACTTGATATATTCATCATAAAAGTTACAAGATTTGAATGACCTTGCAAATTGTTCTTAACCTTGGATTAAATGGAGACAAGTTTAAACTAAGCTAAACTACTAGAAAAAAATATGAAAATACAAAGTGAAAGTGGCATGAAATGGGTGGTTTCTTAAAATGGAGCTTGATCTTCTATTTATAAGCATGTTGGGAGATGGGGCACTACCTATGACTAGTGACGCACGATCTCGTGCTGAGACAACTTTTGATTCCACTAACTTGATTAGCTAGATCCATATTGATAGATTTGTAAGCACATCGGCATGTCATGCAGGGGCACAAGCATGTCAGACATTGGGCATTGGGTCGTGGCAGCTTGAACACGTGAGCGTAGGGGAAAGAATTATTGTTCATTAATTGTGGAGCATGGTCAACTAATGTTTTTATCTTCTAGTAAATGGGCACAAAGCATGCGTGATGGGGCATAACCCGCGCCTAAGCTTTGTCACAAGCATTTTCTTCAGTTTCAACATGAGTTCGTTCGTTTGCTCATCCATGGGCTAATTGTTCTTGAAAATTAAAAGTAAACAAATAAGTATCTAATCTACTTCAATGTCCAAGGAAAAAAACGAGGTGTAAATGATGTAAAATTGATGTACACATCATCATGCAACCCCGTCCTTCCTTTCGTAAGCTTCTTTCTTAAGTTGAAGGCTATGGATAATATATCTATATTCTTCTGCTCATATTTTCCATATGTTGCCTTTAGCGCTAAGCACCATTGACCCACGGTTCATATTATGGTTGTTACTTACATGGTTTGGTCGCACACATCAACTCACTAAAGGAAACATTCGGGTACTCAAGTACGATGTTAAGGCCTAACTCATTGCTAAGTTTGTCGGAATGATGGTCATGGTAGCAACACATGTCCAAATTTAGCAAGCTTTCCACACCTAAGTCACTCTCTTGGCCCTAATTTGGGCCATGCCTTTTGATGCTAAATGCCACGTTAATGACAGATATCTAGATTGGTTTATTAACTATTAAGCTTCCGCTCACATGACATCATTTCTAGACAATCCCAACTCATCCACCCCTACTTGGGTAAAGAAAAAGGCCACCTTTGAAAATAGGGCTGTACACGAACCGAATGAACACGAAAAGGCCTTGTTCGTGTTCGTTTGTTAAGAAATATATGTGTTCACGAACTGTTCATGAACACTTACCGAACAAATTTTATATTCATGTTCGTTTGTTAAGGCAATGAAACTTTGTTTGTTAATTTTAGGCAACAAACGAAAACGAACGTTGATGAACACAATCTAATGTTTATGACACACAAATGGAAACAAACAAACGTTCATGAACAAAATATATAATACACTGACACTTATTGAATATTTATTTGTTGGATTTTTAAAGTATTTTAAAAACATAAGAACCAAAACACTAATGAACAATCGAACACGTTACCAAACGTTCACGAACATAAATGAACGAACGCGGTCTCTGTTAATCTTCGTTCATTTAACTAAACGAACGAAATTTCTTGTTCGTGTTCATTTGTTTACTAAAAGAACAAACACAAACGAACTTCCCGCCAAACGGTTCACGAACTTCGCCGAACGTTTGGTTCGTTTGCAGCCCTATTTAGAAATGATAATGGTTTACATACATCTCATGTTGTTAAATCCTCCATTTTCGAATACATCGATATAATGGATGTTATTTTCCCACAATTAAATACTAAACTGACGTCAAGTTATCTAGCTAACATATTACTTTTTCGAAATGTCTTTATCTAGAATCAAATTATATAGGGGAAATTCTAGCACAGGGAAAACGTGAACATGGACTTTATGCTCTCGAGGATGGTCAATGTTCTCTATTATAACATGGGCTTGCCTAGGTACTTACAAGCCTCGACATGTTGCTACTCAAAGTGGCACAAATGGTCTTCACTTTGCTTGCTCTTTGGTAGTGATTCTAATGGTTTCAAAATCGACTTAAAATATCCTAAATGATTCTTGGCCATGAATGATAAAATTGTAACATTTTACACTAGTGGTACATGTGATCTTGTTCCTCGTCCAAAGGGGGGCCAAAATGGGGTTTTTGTACTAAATAACACTTAAGTGGATCGAGTAACATCTTAAGGCCTGTACGCCTTGTGGCTCAAGGTTTCATGCAAATTTAAAGCTTTGATCACTTTCACACATATGGTCACATTGTTAAATCCTTAATAGCGCATCGTACTATCCTTTTTTGCTACACACAATTGGCATATTCATTAACTAGATGTTAAAAATACCTCCTTTAGTTGGCAACTCAAAGAAACCGGAAATGGAACCACCATGATTTATTGATTCAAGTCTTCCAAAATCATGTATATCCCCTCAAAAAGGTCTTATATGCCTCAAACAGCTACCATATGCTTGGTTTCAATTACTTGGTACTTCTTTCATCTACTTTGGTTTTCTGATTCTTGCTTATTATAACTATTGTTGCATGCTCATGAAATAATGAAGGAAAAACATGTAATTCATACCTCGTCGAAACAAGGAATTTGAGAATCAAGGATCTTGGTCACCTTAGCTACTTTGGGACTTGAGGTCTCTTACTCGGAAAAGAGCTTCTTTTATGTTAAGCATAGTATGTCCATGACATTCTTACGTTAGCTTGTTTGCTAGACTCTAAACTTGAGACTACTGCTCTTGGTACTACCAAGACATTGTCTAGTGTTGACTCAACCTTTTCAATCGACTATACAATACCTTACAATCGATCGATCAAACCTGTCAAGCTAGTCAACCTTTTCATGATCCTACTATGACTCATTTTCATTCAGCTGTGAATTCTTCACTATATTCATGGCATTCAAGGCACTCTTTCTCATGATCTCATTTTCTAGCGCCCTCGTATGACCTTATGCCTTGGGTAATTGTAGTTGGATAAAATTAGGCTCGTGGTAACAAAGCTAGACAATCAATAATTGGCTACTTTATATTTCTAGGTGGTAATCTAATTTCCTAAAGCGCTAAAACAAGCCAAGAGTTTCCACATCCAGTTGTGAATTCGAATACCATGCCATGGCAAATAGTGTAGTTGAAATTTTGTCGATCACACATCTTCTTTGAGAACTTCGTTCTTCACTTTCAGATGGCCCCACAATTCTTTGTGATAATTGTAGTGCTACCTTATTAAGTCAAAATTATATTTCTCACAAACGTACTAAGAATATTAATATTGACTATTATTTCACTCGAGAGATTGTATCCTCCGGTCGATTATACACAAAATTTGTTAATATCAAGTTTAACCGGAAGACATATTTACTAAAAACCTTTTACGTCCTCTTTTCAAACATTTCCACACCAAGCATCATATCAAGTTTAACTGGGATGAGTTGTTTGTTCCTAATGTTATTTTAGATTAGTTTGTTACTCATCTTTATTCTATATTAGTTTGTTATATATATATGAGTTGTATTATAAGCTGGTAGTCAATAATTCAATACATCTAAAAGAAGTAAGTACTCAAATTGAACATGTTGCAATATACGACTTATATATACATAACCCTGTTGTTCTTGTTTATGATTATAGTATTAGTCAACGTAGAATACGAGTATTATATTTTTGCTTTCTGATTTAGCATATATATTTGTAAGCATGTAAATGAAAACTTTATAATATTATTTTTTTATAGTGGAAACTTTATAATATTATTTTTGTATAGTGGAATGTCAACTTGTAGTTAAGATCAACTATTGCTTGTAAGCATATCGAAATCGGAAATTAAATTTCGAATAATGTTATATTTATATTTACCTTATAGTGTTATATCTTATGACGTGCTATATACTTTCCTCTTTGATCAACCACGTTACATAACAAATATAATAAAATATATATAATATATACATATAGAAAAGGTCAAGATTTTCTTGTTATTTTCTCCATAAAAATAGCCCCCATACTTGATTAAAACCGACCCTAGGGATAAATCTATTAAAAAAAAAATCAAAATCATCCAAACCAACCTTCATCATCATCATCATAACTTGTTGGGCCTTCTGTTCTTCCACTATATATATAAAAACCTTGTATTCTATGATCATTCTATTTCACCTTTCTATCACCACCTACACTTTCATATCCTCCTAAAATTCCCTTTTCGTCATTCATATTCGTCATCATCGATTCCTTGCATCACATTTTTTTTCTGTTTGTTTCTTTTTAATTACTTGGTGAAATTATGAGCTTCTGGCATTCTTGATTCTGCAAATTTAAGTTAAATTCATGCAAAGAGAATTATCAAGAAATACAAGATTTTGAATATGAAAGGTGATAGCTTCACAGTTGATATGGAACCTTTCTCTTATCTCAGCAACAAAGATCTCACCCTAAGTTCAAGAATTATTGTAAGTTTATATGGTTATTATCTAAGAATGATAAAATTTGTGTTTTTGCCAGAATTGTTTGAAGGAGTTGGTTTTATGTCATCATTATTTGAACTTTGCTGCTTTTGCAATCAAAGTAGGTCTTTCTTCCAAAATTCAAAGTTAATTATTTTGATAATTAGTTGGAAGAAGACTTTAATTCTTTTACTTGAAATAATAATTTCTTTAAACTGAGAAAACCTAACATAACAATCAAACAACCAAATACTTGACTATCAGCTATCAAGATCACAAACACCATAAAGATGAATATTTTCAATGTCCCCAATTCAAAGTCCTTGATTAGGTGTGTGTTAGGTTCTTTGTTGGTGCTATGTCTCCCTAGGTGTTTTTAATGTATCTGATATTTTTTAAGTTTAAAAAACATCGTACAAGTAAAATATAATTTGCATATATTTAAAATATTTCAAAACAAATGCCACAAATTTTATAACAAAAATATATGTAAATTGAAAGACGACTTTTTAGAGGTAGTATAAACCAAATACTTCAAATATCATATGCATTAAAATAACATTAAACTCAATATTAAAAGTAGAAAACACGTTGGTCAGAAGTCTTTGCAAATTAATTTACATATTATTATTTTTGGATATTTTGCAGAGGAGTCCATCAAGAAAAGAGTCGCAGAAGGAGACTGATAAGAAGATGAATTCGAAATGTGTACATGTGATGGATGACGGAGATACTATCCATTCAAATAAAGGTTATTCAAGTATATCTTTTTATTGTCGCTATTTAATTGAATTTTTTTGCTTTGTCAATAATTATACCATCACATGTAAATATTGACTAGCAAATATGGCTATCATTAGCTCCATAGCTTTATAGTCTAGTAACATCTTTGGATGAGATAAAGTTTTGAGACCACTAGGTCCTGCATTGGATTTCCACAAGGATATTTTTCTCATATTTATTAAATTTCCTCCTGAATTGGTGTATAGACATTAAGCCTAGTGAAGATGGATATGATCCGTTGGTTCCACTGATGGCACGTTAAAAAAAATTTGGCTATCATTAATCACATCCCAAAACTAAAAATAATTTAGTTTGGCAACTAATATAAAAAGTTGTTTCCCACTAATGTATTTGAAAACTGATAAATTAATAAGAATCTTTTTATATTAGAAAGGAAATCTACAATTAATACGCCAAAATGCATGAACACAATGTAAATATCGGTTTTAAAACTACAAAAAGTGAGTAATAATCGTATTACATGTTTAGATGTTTATGTCATATGGTTTACTTTTTAAAGTGTTTTGTTATAACTAACTCATAAAAAGATTAATTATATATGTCTTTACAAACAACTATGATTGTAACAGTTAAATTTATTATGAAATAATATCTATGTAAGGATATAATATTGTAGTGGAGATAAAAGAACGTCGTTACTTTTTGTTCTATATGCAACTTTTTTTTTATAATTTTGCAATGGCCAGCTTCTTTAATGGCGGGAGCCATGCCAGAAAAGCTGATGATGCTGGATCAGGGCACCGACCACACCAACAGCCCACAAGTCCATCAAATTACCATCATGACTAGTGGCACCAACCCAACCACCACCACAGCCACCACGACCAAACCTCCTGGGACACCAACCAAAAGCAGTGTTTCTTGGAAAAGATCAAGAAGTTTTAAGCAATCATCCATAATCAACCCTAGAAGACTCCTCATGTTCTTTGCCACCTTGTAAGTAATATGCAATCTTCATTACATAAATTAGCTCAGTCTACATAGTTTTTTCTATTATATATCCAAACAATTAACATAGTTCTTTATAGGCCTAAAGCGGATATTTAAAATTTAAACTCTTTTCATAAAAATATATACTTTTTTTCTTAGGATCATAACACGTTTTTTTTATATCATTTCTAAAAGGCACCCAATGCCATATAAGTGAGCTTTAGTGAAAAAAACCATTTTAAATATAAGTTTACTAATCCTTTGTTCTTGTTATCAAAACTTGAAAAGGAAAATTAAACGTAGTTAAACTTGCCAATGACTCAATGATCAACTGGTTTGGGAGGAGGCACCTCATGACCTTCCAATGTTGAGGTCATGGGTTTCCAACTGATGCAATATGCTCGAGGTGAGCTAGAGGGTTTTACTACAATAGACCTTATGACGCATGGTGGGTTTCTCCTAGAATGGTGGACGGACCAGGTCATCAGCGTTGTCTGTTTTCGCAGGGCGTGGGTGGTCTTTCGCCAATAGGTTTACCCGGATGCCCGAGCTTGGATAGTATTTGTTGGCCGTTAAAAAAACGTACTTAAACCTTGAAAATTGGAGAATCCTTAAATTATATGGGACTTAAGGCTTCACCTTATTTTTCTTTAAAGTCGGCCATGAAAATAAAGGTGTAGAATTGATTAGTTATGTGTGAAAAATTTTAAGTGTGAACATCTTTCTGTGATAATATATCATTTGAAATGTAATTTTCTACACTGCGCACTAAAGTAGAAGGATATATTTCTGTGATTGTTATATATATACAAACATTTTTTTCACATGTATTTTTATTTGAATTGGACAGGTCAAGCATGGGAACTGTGCTGCTGATATGCCTAACGCTCTCCATGTCAAGATACACTGAAGATGACAACTCCCACGCCTAAATCTAACAGACCATTAGTAGTGTTTATGAGTGCTGGCAGTTTTTCGCTTTTTCATCTATTGGCTGCCTTCGTTTATAGAAAAAGAAGAAAAGGATAAAGAGCACTATGAATAAGATGGAAGAATCTTATTAAAAGTATGTAAGAGATTGAGTAAAAAAAAGGTTAAAAAAATACATGGGTTAGAATACCTTTAATTTATGGCCAGGAATTGCAATATTTTCTTTCCTCCAACCTTTGTGTACATCCATTTATGCTTTATGAATATGCAGTTTAGTTTGTGGCTCTCTTTTTTCTTCCAATGAGTTTAAATTTTAAGGTGATCAATTTAGACTCCTGTCTTGTATATAATAAATTGTGTCAATGATTTAAGAAGAGTACAAGGATAATTATAGGACAACAAAGCTTAATGATATTATCATGCAAAGGGATATCATTTAGAACTTTAGAAACAAAGTTACAATGTGAATGGAAAATGAATAAGATTTAAAGGAATTAACTAAGTGCTTTACAATTGAAATGGAAGAAATACAAAGACGCGGAGACTCTTGTTGGACATGGCTCCCTTAATAGAGATTTTCCGTCTACTGTGAGAACTCGTATGTCTCTCAAGGTACTAACAGTAAGAAACAACTTGTATTGTCGGAGATAACCACAAAGCCAGTGGCGAATCTTGAACTTTTAAACAAGGAGTCGAAAGATTTAAAGAAAAATATTAGGGGAGGGGAGAGGTGGACTCAATACCTATAAATTTTTCGAAAATGTTCAGTAATATTTTACAATTCTAAACGAATAAAGAGTAGGTGGGCCCCAACTAAGATCCTCCATTCCACAGAGCTGAAATTTACTTCAACAATGTATGCATGTTCTAGTTGCTAGAACTTGGTGTGTACGTGTTTTTATTTTGTTTAAGAGTATATGACATTTCTACAACTCTTGTGATAAATCCTATATACAACTAAGTAATCCTTAATTACGTTAATCCCTAACGTAAATATACATGATCTAGTGTAACAATTCTCAAGCAAGGGTCCAAGAGACCATATATAAACATGTTGGTTGTATTTTTACAACTAGACTAATTTTCTACTCCAAGTTCGAGTTTTCTGGTTGTGACAACTAGTGGCATCCATCTTTATTAGTTACTTTCCAAATATTTTGCAATATCATCATGATACCTAGAAAGAGAATTAGGTAACGATAAGATGATTGTAACGTGGTAGATAAGGTTATTAAACTTCTTAAACGTATCTTACGAACGTGTTTATACTCGTACGCTTTAGCATGGGTAGCAGGGTTTTGTAACGATAACATTTCGGTTGTGTAAGGTAAAAATTAGCTTAATGTAAAAACCTAATGAAAAAAAGTTGTCATTTTTATGCATAAAAATGCATCGGTTTGAATAAAGGTTGCATCAAAATGTAAAATTTATGTGTTAAGACACCTGCTAGCATCGAACTCATTCTTACCATTTTATCTTAATCGTAAGTATCTCCTAAACTTAAGGGATAAGATGTTATGATCTTAGCACAATAATATTCTATTATCGATATCAGAGTCTTGGTAATCCTTTTATCCAATGACAAAAAAGTAAAGCTTTATTTAAAATAAGATAAAGTCATCAAGCTCTAAAGTATGATAGAAGTTGCGAATAGTGCAAGACATTCCAAAAAAACACTGAATTAGTGTGCTTTGTGTGCTAATCTATCCAAGCACAGTCACATGCCAATAAATCAGATATTTGAACCCAAATAGCTTAAACATGATGTATGTTTTCTAGGTAACTTTATAAAGCCAATGTGTTTGTGAGCCGTCACTTTATTAACCCTTACCAATCAAAGAGGGACTTAACTTTCTAATATTCAACTTTCTAAAGTAACCCTTTTTTATATTAGTTGTCACATCCACAATATTCTTGTCACATTGAGTTTTAAAAAGGGCTACTTTTGCATGCCAATTTGCTTGACGATTGTTGCTAAATCTCTAGGATTGGAGTACCAAACTCAAGTTAGACAACCAAACCAACAAAAGGTGAAGCCCACTCACTATAAGTCAATGATTAGGTTGGTTCTATTCACACAGAGAGTGCATCCCTTCGCCATTATCAGAATGTCACTTTCATAACCCCTACCAATCTATCTAGGGTGGTCTCAAGTTTTACACACTTCTCCTTCTAAGAATATGGGGTTTGGGGGCTTGGGTTGGGAGCTTTACACGACATGTAACGGAGGTGGACTCCACCAGGCAACCCTAAAAAAGTGAGGTGTGGTGGGGGCGTGGCTAGGCGGCGTGGGGTGCTATTTGGCACCTATGTTTCTTTTTTTTTTCTTTTTTTTTTAAATATAGAATTTATTGATATTAAATAACTACAAAAAGATATATTACATCACAAAAAAAATCAATCATCTTCATCTTCGTCTTCGATGTTGTCAAATATAGAAAGTGTTGAAACATGTTCTACAAAATCAGCTCGAATATTTAAAAATATTTGTCGTGCTGGTTTTGCGTTCTCTGTCCGTTACTAATCTCTTGGTTATTTGATTCGGTCTCCTCGGAAAAATATTCAACTATTGCCTGGTCTTCATCCTCTAAAATCATGTTGTGTAGAATGATGCACGCATACATCACGTTTCTTATTTGATCTTTTTCATACAATCGACAAGGCATGCTCAAAATTCTCCACCTTTTCTAAAAAACACCAAATGCTCGCTCGATGTCTTTGTGTGCCGCCATCTGAACTTTTTTAAACTTTACTCTTTTAGGATCTAGGGTTCCATCTCTTGAAAAAGATTTCACAAAAACAACCCACTCAGGGTAAATTTCATCTAAAAGATAGTACCCATGCTGGCATTCAATATCATTCACAAAAAAAATTCCTTTAGGTCCAACACTATTTAGTAGATTATCGAAAAGGGGCGAGTGATGAATAATGCTTATATCGTTGTGTGAACCTAGCATACCAAAGAATGCATGCCATATCCAAAGATCTTTTGATGCAATAGCTTCAAGCATCATAGCAGGCATTTCATGATATCCGTTTGTGTGAGAGCCTTACCATGCAGTTGCACAAAGTTCCCACTCCCATTTCATAAAATCTAAACTACCTATCATTCCGGGGAGACCATGATATTCAGCATGATGTTCCATAATTTGTTGCATATCACCAAACGTTGGTTTTCTCAAGTAACTTTTTCATATATAGTTCTATGATATACGCACAAAATTTGTGAAGACTTTCCTAGCCACTCGTGCTGACATTTTTAAATAGTCGTCCATTATGTCGGAACTATCCCCGTAAGCCAATTGTCTTAGGCGGCCATAACCTTTTACCATGTGGTAAATCCTAAATTACCACGTGCATCGGCTCTTTGACGGAAAAATTCGTAATTATCCTGTAAATCCTTTGATATTCTTAAAAATAAATTTTTACTTATTCGAAAACGACGCCTAAACATTCTTTCATCATAAGTTAGTTCGGGTGACAAATAATCACTTACCAACAAATCGTTAGCGATTTCGCGTTCACGCACGATATATTTCCTCCATTTGGGTTGGGGTTGTGAGGTCCCTTCATCTGAATATTCAACGATAGCTTTCAGGACCGTCGCCACTGTTGATAATAATAGTTCCGCCCCGTCGTCCGATGAGGATGACCATTCGCTTGAACTTGCAGAATTCATTGAATGATAGGAGGTGGTTTTTAAATATTTGGATAGTTGAATTTAGTTTGAATTGTTGAATTGTTTGATTTATATATTTAAAGATTTTTTTAAATAGCCGTTGGCCAACGGCTAGCCCAGTAGTCCCATGAACCCAGCCAATCGTAGCCATCCACTTCATCGCCCCAACCCGCCCCACGCCAGCGAATCAACGTCGCCACCCACGCTAACCCGGTGTGGCTAAAGCGGCGTTACTTGGCTAGCCACACCCTTAACCCAAACCCACACCCCGCGATGTAAAGATACCCTTTTTCTATTAGTTGTTGCATCCACAGTGTTATTGTCCCATTGACTTTAAATAAAAGGTTTTTTTCTTTTTTACATTTAGTCTAATTAGCAACTTGTTTTGTAGATTAAAATGCTTTGTTTTTGTGTACGTAATTTAGGAAGCAGCGATCTTGTTTAACCGTATCATGTTTCAGCTAATTTTGTCCTCAAGGTTAAAAAAAAATCAAGGATTATGTAGATTTTCAGAATTTGTTATTGTAAATCGACTGATCTTGGTAAAGTTACAACATTAAAGGGTGGTACCTTTAGTCTTAGGGGGTTGAAGGAGGAGATATTAAAAGTCTAAAGGTAATATTAGTAAAAGTGGAATTACTAATATTATAGAGTGTCAATTCTCATTTAGTGTAAAAAGGAGTGAGACAATAATAGAAGAATCAGAAAACCTAGGTTCGATTCTTGAGTCAAACGAGTTTTACCAGTAAGTTTTTATTCGTGCCTACGAGCGCTGGGTTACCGAGTTTTCCCTGGAAGTGGTGGTGGACGACTCGAGTTACTCTCGGAGTACTCCGTTTGTCCAGTGGGTACCCGAGAGTGCTCGGGATTGATTTGTTGGCTGTTAAAAAAAACTAATATTATAGAGTAAACTATCAAAATGATCACTGAGATTTGGTCACTTTTGTCACTTTAGTACAAAACTCAAAACTTTTGAATCTGGGTCTCTGTGGTTTCAATTTTGTTGTCAGTTTCATTCAAAAGCAAAATCTGGTCAAAATTTTTAGTTAACATCCAGTCTTTTTTTTTCTTTTTTCCTCCTTTTAATGAAGAGCAAAATTGTCAGATTTTTAGAAAAAATGGTATCTTTAAAAGGAGAAGTGTGTTTGATGAACCATGTGTGAGAACTGAGAAGATCAACAAGCGAAAAAGTTGAATTCTAAAAATGTTAATTGTAAGAATGGTAAAAGGCTTAATTCATTATTATTGAATGAGTAGGTTACAATATATAGGGATTACGAGTAACCCTAGAAACCTAACTGAGCTCGTGGGTCCATAGTCTAATACTCCCCCGCAGTCGTAGCGGGTAGCGGATGGAACTAGAAGCTTAGACTGCAAACAAAAACAATAATAAACCCTAAAAAACTATATTCGATTTTGGTCAAAATTCGATAATCTTGCAATCTTCAATCAATAATCTTCGATCCACAGTTTTGAATGATCTCATAATCCTATAAGAGGCAACCAATACCGCAGTGTAGCGGCGGCTGTTAGCGGCGCGACGGCGGATCGTAATCCTGCAGGTGGCGCGACGGAATACCGTAGTCTAATGAGCGGCGGCGGCACGGCGGCAAGGGGCGACTTGACGGAGATGTGAAATCAACAAGATGAGCCGTAGCATCATCTGTGTGGTAAGAGACCGTAAGAAAGCCGGTGAAACTAGAACCAAAGACATCTGAATACGAAACTGGAAAAAAAAAAGAAACAGAAAACAAACGGAGATCGGACAGGGCGGCAGCAGCGGCACGCCGCCTTGTCTAGGGTTTTTCTCAAGTGGTGACAGCTAGGGTTTTGTTATTTGTGTTTGATGCAGCGGAGAGGGTATAGAGCCTAGGCTGGCTCTGATACCATGTAACAGTCCAGCGTAACCGCACCATGATATTGTCCGCTTTGGCAGACAACACGCCCTCAGCGCCTGCCCCTCACGGTTTTGAAACGCGTCATAATGGTGAAGGTATCAACCCCTTATAAGGAAGCCTTTGTTCCCCTTCACAACCGATATGGGATATCACAATCCACCCCCCTTAAGGGGTCCAGCGTCCTCGCGGGACCTAGCACTACCGGTCCGGCCCTGCTCTGATACCATCTGTAAGAATAGTAAAAGGCTTAATTTCATTATTAGTGAATGAGTAGGTTACAACATATAGGGATTACGAGTAACCCTAGAAACCTAACTGAGCCTGTGGGCCCATAGCCTAATATTAATTACCAATATTGCAACACTCGAATACGCTTAATTAGAGCCGGAAACGTATGAATAAGAAAGTCAAGGGGGTTCGAGCGATGGAAGCTCAATACAAGTCTTGCAGCAAAATGAACCTTGGGAACTCGTCCTAAAACCGAGAGGTGTGAAAGTCATGACAAACAAATGGGATTTCAAACTCCAAA
The DNA here is from genome assembly GCA_947069175.1 of Scalesia atractyloides. Taxonomy (NCBI): domain Eukaryota; kingdom Viridiplantae; phylum Streptophyta; class Magnoliopsida; order Asterales; family Asteraceae; genus Scalesia; species Scalesia atractyloides. The sequence goes on along the minus strand of CAMTDV010000007.1, from coordinate 60,553,795 downwards.
GGAATGTCAATAGCTCCATTGATCGGTTTAAAGCATGACTAGTGGCATGTGGTTTCACTTAACAAGAAAGAATTGACTATGATAACAGGTTTAGTTCGTTGACGAACTAAGCATGGTACGTGTAATTCTAGTTATTGCAAGTGTAGATCAGAAACCATTTGCATATGCATGTGAGCAACATGTATCTGTACGGGACTTGGATCATGTGGTCCATATGGAACATCCAATAGGATTCGAAAGTAAAGAACATCCAAAGTAATTTTATAAGCTAAAGAAAGCTCTACACGATTTCATACAGTCAACGAGCGCATGTATAGGGAAAATCGTTGATTTCTTACAACACAATGGATTCAAAATGGCCCTAGCCATGCAAGTCTATTCATGAAATGTAGGATATGGGTCACAATTTTAAAAAAATATATAAATAAAATAGTAAAGATACTCTCTTTACATATTTGGGAAATTATAGTACACGACCATAAACAAATCTAAACGAAATAATATATATGCCATAGTCTTCAACAAGAGCCTTAACCGCGTCTTCTTGTATGGTCCGTTGTGGTCTTCAATAAACTCTTGAATCGCGTCTCCTGTATGATTCTTTGTGTGGCTTCAATGAGGTCTTGAACCACATCTTCTTATACAATAATTTCCTACAAATTGAACAAACAAGTGTTGACGGTTGTGGTTGAGGCACGTGTTCAACACGCTTCCCTTAAAACAGATTTCGCGCCTCTACTAAAGATGACGAGTCTGTCTCCCAGGGTACAACAGCCGGAGCAGTCTGTACTGCCGAAGATAGCTCACGCGCCCGAGGTTACATCGGGTAAAATTGTAGTAATTAAACTTGTGGAACGGATAAGTAGGCGATGGTGGTGGAAAAGAGTAGAGAGTACTCATCTCTATATTAGTCTTCAAGTATCCCTCTTTTTCAAGTATTTTTCATGTATACATTATTTATCTTTCTTCTAGTAACAAATAAGGCACATAACCTACTAATAATACAAGACTTAAGGGAGAGTTAAAAGTCTCAATTTATTAACACTCTAATAAAAAACTAATCAAATGTCATCAATAAACTCTACTCAAGAGTTTTACCATTTAAAGAGTTTAATTTTATTAATTTCTATGAATTAATTTCCATTCACCACATTCTAATTTTCCAACATAAAATCGGTCAAGACTAAAGTTGTAATTGTTCTCGTATATGTAAATGACTTAATTATAACATGGCATGGTGAAGAAGAGATCAACCAGTTTTAAGAAACTTAATTATGCATACTGTTTAACGTGAATGATCTCAGAAGATTGAGCCATTTTCTCGGCTTGGATGTTGTGTACAAAACCAACGAACTAGTTCTTCACTGGAGACGATATGGCTATGACTTATTGGTTAAATTTGGAATGCTAGACAGCAAGCCCTCAACAACTCCTATGGGCTATGGATATGATTGTGAGGTTATGCGTGGATAAAGGGAAAGAGTTGGAATTAAGATGTTAATATGTATCGGAAAATCATTGGTAATTTAATCCATCGCACGTTGAAGAGACTGGATCTAGCCTTTGATGTAGGAGTGTTAAGCCGGTATATGAAGAAGCCATGAATGCCACATTTGAAAGCCGTGAGACTAGTGCTGACATATCTGCAAGTGACTTCAAATTACGGAATTGTATTCAAGAAATATAGTGATGCTAATTATGTCGGTGACCCGAATACAAGGATACCCACAACCGGTTACCTAATTATGAGATCACTAAAAGTCTAAGGGAAGTGTTAGTAAATGTCAAATTACTAATATTGTTATTATTAGTATTAATTATATGTTGTGTTTAGTTAAGGGTTGTTGTCAAGGGTAGACCCAAGTGAAGGGTTGAGTGGGTAGGCGTCACTCTTAAAAAAAAGAGAATATTTTATAGGTAAACGTTCCTGATTACACCTCTGAAAGTTTGGTTGAAACTTTCGTTTACAATCCTATAAAATAAATTTTGGATCCGCCAAATAATTCTTTGATCTGCCGCCGATTCTTGTGTGGCAACAAATTTCTTGTGGGGCAAATTTGTTTAGTATTTGAGGTCGTGTTCATTTGTTTCTTTTTGCATTTGTCGTTCAAGTTAATTAAACAGAAGTTCGAAATAGTTTGGTGTCATGTTGTTGTAGGAATATTCTATTATTGTTTAGTTGTGATTGAATATTGTATTATTGTTTAGTCGTGATTCGTTTAGTTGTGATTGAGTATTGTATTATTATTTAGTCGTGATTCGTTATGCTTGATACTCACTATGTAATTCAATAAATCTTGTTTTCCATTATCATGTTTCTTCCTAATACATCAACAACAAAATGAAATAAACGCATTAACATGTTCCATAGTTTTTCATGTGCTTTTTTTATAAGGAGTTACATCCAAGATTTGACGATCTACTTAAACTATATGGACGGAGGAAAATATGTTAGAACAAACTCAAACTTAAAAATACCATAACTTGGGTTACAAGTGGAATTATAGGGCTCATAGGCAGCGAACGAAAAGGTCTTGACAGTTGACAAGTTGGATCACGTGGCAAATGCAACTGGCAGTTAGACCAAGATGTCAAATACAAATTCCGTTAGTTAGACCAAGATGTCAAATACAAATTCCATCATTTAGGGCTTCGATTTTGTCACTCAAGATATTCCTCAATTTTAGCAATCCTGCATTTTTTACTATATTCGTGTAAATGAGTAATCATTGGTTGCCTTACATTACGTGTTTATTTATTTATTTTATTTTTATATTTTCGTATTTCTTTTTTTGTTTTTGTTTATTTTCTTGCTTTTACTCGGCGACAATTTTAACGATGTAAACTACTAAACTAGGGATTGGATCCATCTTGTTGTGCGGTGCTTGTGTCATGTGTTGTTTCTACTCAAATCTTGACGTTTAGAAAGGAGTAATCCAAAAGTTTCTAATCAAATCTCAACGTTTAGAAAGGGGTAATCCAAATAAGATGACAAGCTGTTGAGTTTCCCTTGACGGAGGGCAAGAAATGGACCACACACTAGAGTTGAAGTGGACCTAAATCTACACACTACGTATGTATCCGTTGTGTTTCTACTTTTGATGAAACTCCCATCAACCATGGGTGTTCATTGTTTAAAAAAAGGCCCTTAAATGTGAAATTTTATTAATTGAGTTATGAAGTTGAAACTGATTGTATTAGTGAAATCTTCTTGCTTTAAAGAAATAAGGATTCTAATATAAATAAATTCAGTAAGAATAAATAAATATTTTTAAATATTAAGAACTACAAATTAAAAGTCGGGAATATTCGTCAAAAATCCAGTGGTAGGAAAAGTCCTAACTAACGGATTTTACAGACTACTTACGATGCTCCCTTCACCGACAAGTCGTTGGCTTCATACTACATTGATGAGTCAACGTCTGTTGTGAAATTCTGATAGAAATCTAGTTGTAGGTAATGACTTCATCGACAAATAGTTGATGGGAACTTCATCGACGTATTGATGGTCGTCTATCACATTTGACTCACAAGGGCGCTAATAAAAGATCACAAACTGACAAAACAAAAACAAAAAAGCTTGAATTGTATTAATTTGAAAATTGAAGGAAGAAGATACGTTCAATAAAAATAAGGAGAAATGAGATACCTTTAGCAACCCTCCTAATTTAGTTACCCTATAACATTATATTTGCATCAAAATCTTAATTTATCTTAATAGTAAACCTAAACTAAATCAAAATTTGACTACCGGGTTCGAATCTTGCGGCCAACGAATTTCTCCTTGAAAGCAAGTCAAGGGGTTTTATGAGCCATAGGCTATGAAGAGGCATGCCACTGAGCTGAATACGTCGCCATTAAAAAAACTAATTCTCTATAGGCTATTTTTTAATAAAAAGTTATATAGTATATATAAAAAAAGAATTGGACCCCCGGAAAACTTGCCTTGGACGGTTCTTACTTTGTCTTTCCTTATGATTGGCCCTGATTTGAAGAACGAACACTCAAAAATCAGAATCTATTATTACTTACCGGAGTTGAATAAGTGGCTAACAGGACAAGACTGTTGGACTCGAAGTCTCAAAAACTTGAAATTCTACACTTCATTTTGTTCGACTCCCATTGTAACATCCCCAAAAGAAACTTGGTAACTAAACCAAGTTAACTAGAGATGAGCGGATAAAACACCATTAGTAGTTAAGATCAACTTGGTAAGCATTATAATTTAAATGAATAAATCTAACGCTAATTAAAGTAAATAAATGCTTTACAAAATATAAAGTTATAAAAGTCTCAGGCTTTCGGGACTTAAATTAAATAAGGTTGTAACATCCTCGAATTTAATAATTTGAATAATCATGTTCATTTGGTATATAACATGAAGTATGCAACAAGATATAGTAACCTAGTTAAACATCTCTTATTTATTAGTGGAAACAAGAAGGTTATGGCCAAACTAAATAACTAAGGAAAATAAAGGGACTAAAATGGGACATGATGAAAACTTCATTATGTAAAAGATGGGAAAAAAATAAAATCTTAGTGTATATGTGTATACATACCTGCGATTTTGGGAGGGGGAAGAGAGGGTTCCCTTAAAAAACAAATTCATAAAGGATTAGAGTGTGTAATTCTTGCATGTTTGAAGAATTCGAATCATGTAGCCCTAACAAACCCAAGATATATCGTAATTCTACATTTTGAAGGATTTTCAATGAAGAGAAATTTGAATGTGATGATAATGAATTGGGTATTGTTGATGGTATAGTGAAATTGGATGTGTGAAACTACTTCAGAACTATGATAAGGATCTAATATGTGTCGAAAATTTCATATGTGGTTGTTTTAGATTGAAAACCCCATGAATGTTGAAGTGGGTTTTCACTAAATTAAGTTAAATACATGAAATTGAATGGTTATATGTGCTCTCTTGGATCTCTAATAGAGTAGTGATGAGTTTCATACTTGAAATTTGCTTAATATCTATGAATGATGATTTTGGTTTTCATTAGTAGCTTGTTATTAACATGGATTGCATGAGAATTACACCCTATGTGTTATGCACAATGTTTTTTTTTGTTAAGTTGATTTGCAAGTTGATTACAGAGATAGCCTAAATTGGTGGTTAGAATAAATACAAGTGATAAGTTCATTAATTGGTTACTTGCTAGATAACTAGTGAATCAAATAACCATGTATATGGTATGCACACTAAATGTTCGATAAAATGCCACAATGACGTAAAACTATTTTTGAATGGCTATACATGAATATAAAGCAAGAAAAGAAGTAACGGGTCATAATATGTGGTATGTGATATCTATCTTTGTATATTGAGTATGATGGATATGAACCTAAACAAGTTTGTACGCAACTGGTTATTATAAATGTTGATATATGTGATTGACCCATGTGAAAGCAAGATGGTTAATGTCATAGGACTTTCGATTAACGAAAAGCGACAAAAATAGCATATGGGACTTGAAAAGATGATCAAAGAGTTTAAGACCTACAAGGACGAGCTGCGAGGTAAGTCATCAATACCTCAGATTTGGGACTTAACTATTTTATATGGTTATGTTCTAGTAGAAATCTTCATACATATATTTTTACAAGTCTTGTTGTGATTAGCTTCGTTAAAGATTATGTTGCTATCCACAATGCATGTGTAGATGGTTATTTTGGGTACTAAACAGATTTGTGTTCTTATGAAACTTTGTACAAATACTCTCGACACATTATTTTAGGTTCTAGAAAAGGTTTTAAGTAAAAAACGTGCATGGTTAAGAGGTCATAACATGTTTGCAACACCGATTTTCGTTTGCTGCCACAAGCAGATTAGCCTATTGCATAAATTTTTTCGAGGTCTTAATCATTTAGTTTTGACACGATTTTTCTTCAGACTTTGTTTAACAACATAAATGATGTTTGGTAATTTTTATAGATTTTTTAACTTGTTTGACGTGGATTTCGCGGATGTTTTATCAATAAAATAGTTGTTGACAACAAGCAGGTCCCCTACTTTTAGAAGTTATTTCGAGGTCTTAACCATTTAGTTTTGACATGATTTTTCGTTAGAAGTTGTCTAACAACATAACTGATGTTTCGTAATTTTTATAGATTTTTCTGAAGTTGTTTGACGTGGTTTTGGCGGATGTTTTGTCAATAAAATAGTTGTTGACAGCAAGCAGATCTGATACTTGCAAAAGTTGTTTCAAAGTCTTAACCATTTAGTTTTGACACGATGTTTGGATAGAAGTTGTTTAACAACAAAATTATGTTTGGTAAGTTTTATAGATTTTTCTGAAGTTGTTTGACGTGGTTTTCATGGGTGTTTTGTCAATAAAATAGTTGTACACAACATGCAGGTCCGCTACTTGCAGAAGTTGTTTCGAGGTCTTAACCATTTAGTTTTGACACGATTTATGGTCAAAAGTTGTTTAAAAACATAAATGATGTTGGGTCATTTTTATAGATCTTTCTGAAATTGTTTAATGGGGTTTATGCTGATATTTTGTCAATAAAATAGTAGTTAACATCAAAATGTTTGATAATTTTGTACCGAGTCAAAATTGTGCATATCACATCATTAACTAAATGATAATTGAATTTAGAACTTCCTAATAGTGTGATGCTAATATAAAGTTTACCATGTAATGAGAAAAAAAATGTGCAAGAGTAAAATGACACAACAAAGTGAACGTTGGATTCTGACCCGTTATGGTTTAATAAATGAATTCTGAATTATAGGACTTAATTTATGACCAAGCGTGTGGTTAGAATCTTACTGACAATTTTCATAGTTGCAAGTGTCAAAGTTTTGTTGTGTTAGTAGGTTGTATGAAGTTAAAGTGGATCGATCAAGTTGGAAAAAAACGGAGTTGGTGACCCAACTATACTTCAAAAGGTCAAAAACAAGGAACCAATGTTAAACGGACAACTAAATTGTTGTTGGATAAACAACAATTTAGTTAGCCGAATATGATCCCAGGTGGGGAGACTTGTAAGGAAAAATCAGAGATTGGAGCTAGTATGTTCAATATCTCTCAACGGTTCAACTGACCCGAGTTGAGTTAAATGCTCAATCGAATGAATGGTTTGGAATCTAATAACTCAGGTTTGAATTATGAATTTTGGGGTTAATATGTGGGGAGAAAAGTCCTTAATTGCCAGCTTGAGGTTAGGTCAAGTTCGAATAATAATAAGATAAAAAACTACAGAATTGGCTAAGTACAAATCTGAATTCTGCAGGAAATTTTCTGTGAAATAGGGTCACTCGCGACACGCTACGAAAGAGTGAATCTTCATCAAGGCACATGAGGATCGTCGTGACATACGACGAATAAAGTAGACTCCGTCGCGACACGCGACGAACTCCAAGACGTGCATAATTGTTTTCTTGTCATTTTTGACTCGTTAATGCAAATGTAATATAACTACTAATCACTTTTGGTGTTTATAATAGGTTAAACCAGGGCTAGCACCGAACAAACGATTAAGCTACGTGAGGAACCAAACACTTTTAAATCGCCACCTCCTTGGGGATATCTTATCGGAAAAGATTAAGCGTGATCATGTGTGACAAAGTTTCTCGAGTTTAAAACTTTTAATGTGTTTGGATTGTATTGTATGAGTAATAATTTATTTCGTCAGTCGGGTTATTAGTTAACACATGCTTTTGAGTTCTATGTCATTAAAAAAACTAAATTGGGACCTAAGCATTCGAATATTCTAAGATATTTGGTAATTAAAGGAACGGGTGTTACACCCATGTTCTGATATCACACGCCACACACTTACTAAGATTTGAGAGGAGTTAGGGCATCAATTCAAAGAGGATGCCAAGGGTAATGGTTTTGAGTTTGAGTAAAATACCCGGATGCTCCATATGGTTTGGTAAAATAACACTTATAGTCCCCACCTTTTGAAAATTACGTGCATGCTCCCTGTGGTTTACTCGTTTGTTATTCGTATGGTCCCTAAAGTGGATGACGGTTAGTTTTCTCCATTAAGTCCATGTAAAATGACAAAATTACCCCATGTTTTTACTAAAATAAAAGAAAAATCTGATTAGTCATTTAAATTATTAGTTGGGCCCACATTTAATTATTAAACAATTAATAATATATAACAACCCACCCCCACCCACCCCTTTGTTCTAAAAAACCCAAACCGTATCTCTCTAAACCCTCCTCTCCCTATCTTCATCTACAAAACAACCACCAAATGCCGTCATGATTTCGCCTCCTGCAGCCTGTAGCACCTCGTAAAAATCATTTTCAATAGTATGTGACACGTGTCGTATTTTTATTTTAGTCTATTAAAGACTAATAAGGACTAAAGGGTGTCAACATGCTTAAACTGAGCCTCTAAGTGACTGATATGTCAACATGCTTAAACTTGGCCTCCGAGTGACCGTTGTGTTAACATGCCCAGCCTCTGAGTGAAATCGGAGTCAACATGCTTATAGTGGGCCTCTGAGTGATCCTTTACGAAGTCCTAACTCTCATATGTCCTATTTGCTGAACGAGAGGAATTAAATCTGATAATATGTAAAAGTTGGATAACGGAGGGGTTAAAAGTGTTAACATATTAATTTACACCTCCGAGTGACCTTTTAACGAACCGAGAGCTCGACAATGTCCGGGCATACTCCCTGGTATGCCAATTATTGTTTACGGAGGGCTAAATATGTTATAAAGTTGTTTTAGGAGGTTTTATAAGTTGAAGGGCTAAAAGTGACAAACTTTGAAAGTGGCCATAAGGCGCTCGCGGGGCGCGCGAGAGGCCTGTGTTTGCAGAATTTTTACTTGACCTCCACAAGGGACTTCCAAACAGCTATGCCACGTTTTAGGACACTTGTAAGCTCTCTCTAACACTCCTTAACACCTGGCGTCACCTCCTTCAAGCTCTCCAACTATAAATAGGTGTCAATGTTCACCATTTGAACTTACACCTTTCTCATTTCACATTCTATCTCCCTTCTCTGGAAGTTTCTAACTAAAAGGAGCATCTAACCTAGTTCTATTGCATCCCAGGAATCACTTGTAAGTGTTCATTTCTCTTACATTTTCGTTTGTAGGCTTTTATAGCTAAAAGTCAAGCATTTTATGGAAAACACCTTGACTTTCGGTTAAGACCATTATGGTCCAGCCATTGTTCATAACAAACATGGATAAGTGATCGTAATAAAGTAGGTGTTAATCCCTATTAAGGGCACCTTCTGAAGATCACGTTTACTAGACCAATTGACGGGTCAAAGTTTAAATATTAAAAAGTCAAACAGACCATTTTTTGAAAAATTAAAATCTGAGCTTAAATATGTTATGAAACTTGTTTTGACACTTAAAAAATTTGGTAATAAGTATTAGAACATGTGGGAACATGTTCGGCTCGTCAATTTCAGTTCTAGGGTCGGTTCGCAACCGAAAGTCAAAAAGTTTGACATCTGCTTTGACTTTAGATTCTGACCCGATTTAGATTAGTTAGCTACTGATCTAAGGTTGCATTATGATCGTAATATAATGTAGCATAACCCTCTGAGGTTATATTACACGATCATAATCAGAATCTCAGTCTATGCACAAGTTCCATAATTATGTCATTTTGACTAAAATGCCCTTTTGTGTAAAATTAGGTTTAAACGATAATGAATTTGAAAAATGAATTACCTACTGATGTAATATCATAATTATGATTATTTGGGATGTAAAATCTGATTATAAACTGAGTTTATGAACAAGTCCTTGTAATATGTCGATAAATGACGATAAAACCCTTCTGGCTCATAAAATGGTTTTAATCATACTATTCCATATCAAAATTTTTACCTAATGATATGTTATATTAAATAACATATCTAAGACACATAAACCTGATCTTAACATCAGTTTTCGTGAAACCTTGCACAAATCGTCATTTTACGACATAAGCACAGTTTCGACGCATAGTATGGTATTAAACCATGTTTACTAACCCAGACTTGTTACCTACTGATTTTAAAACTTATTTTAAATATTTTACAGTAGGTATATGACTTGAACTCAGAATCCCAAATAATTTATAAAACTATGTGTAAACTGACCAAAATGCCCCTTCGATGCATAATTTCGTTATAAATGATAAATTACACATATTATCATGTTCCTACTGGTATTATATCATAAATTAAATATTTTTCCAGAATACTTATAATTATAACATCAAGATATATTCAAATTCCTTTTATACGGTATGTAATTACCAAAATGTCCTCATGAGGCATAATTCGTTTAAAAACCTTAACGGGCATATAAGTTGATATCTACTGATATTACAACTTATTCAAAGTATACTGGCATATAGATATTCAAAGTATACTGGCATATAGAACTTGTCCATGACTTATCCGGTTACCCGATATCGCTGATATGCGTACGGTTAAGTATATGTAACTAGTTTGCAGAAAAAAACCAAAACGGGTTTAACCTTGTCATTTAAATCTCAAAATCCAGAATATTTATGGTTTACCCATATTATACAAGTCAAGGCACTTGTTGGGTTTAAACTACATTCTATCCGATCATCGCTTAATCTAGCGTATTATACGTTTTGTTCCTGTACGCTAGTTGGTCTAAGTCTATGACTTAAATAAGACCGTTAGCATTTTAATTGGTTAGTTTATGCCATTATCCAGACTAGAGACTTCCGGTAAATGCTATCTGCACTTAGTTCATTTTGTGTACGGCTAAGTTATTAAATCTTGCGTTTAAACGAAGACTATCTCAGGTAAGTACTCTCGACTTATTTCCCCTATACGGGCTGGGTTACGGTAAAATATTACCGCTTGGTCGGAAATGGGATCAATCGAATGCCGTATTGTGGCTAGTAAATCCGCATATTCCGTTTTAATCAGTTTTGTTTGATAACTTAAACATCGGGGGTTAACTACCGGGTCCTGGATATCTTCGACTCATTACATTAGATAATGGTCATGACCTTAGCGCGGGTGTAGGCATACACCCGATAGACGCTCAAAATGCATTACCCACAAGGTTGGGGAATAACTCCTTCGTGAGTTTAAAGTGGTGAGTACGTTAATCGTGTCTCGGTCTCCGTACCGGGCCCTGTATGTATGGACAAACATGTGAATCTGTTAACAAGGTTACAAGGCTGACTTTCCCAAGTTATAAAAGATTTTGTGCCAATGTGCACTTAAAACATTTTCAAAATGTTTTCAAAATGAGTCAGTTGGGTGTATTTACCAGCGAAAGCTGACGTATTTTCAAAAGACTAAAGTTGCAGGTACAATACTAAAATAGGCTGGAAGTGCTTAGTAGCGATAAGAGGATGTTGCAAATCCTAGATCTGCCAAAAGTCTGTTATACACTTTTGTACAATTTGCGATCCGCCTGTGGATCTTCTATTACGAGCCGTCTATATATTTGTATTTTGAACATTTGGTTTGTAATAGTAATTTAACTCCAAGACTTCCACTGTGCCGTGTTTCATTGACTATGATGATATCAACTTACGTCACGATATACCCCACCCGGGCCCACCGGTGTTTGGATTTGGTTGTGGAAAGTCGGGGTGTGACAGGTTGGTATCAGAGCCAAGGTTTGAGAGAATTAAACACTAGCCTTGTTGTGTTTAATCTCAAACTTACACAAGCACATTCCTTAGACTTTCGAGTCTAGGCTTTGACCTAAGATCACTCATCTCATTATTAAGTTATTAGTATGGTCTTTTATTTGATTTTTAACAGGAAAATGTCACCAAGAGTAAGAGGAAGAGGCAAAGGACCAATAAGGGGAGGACCATCAGAACACATCCGTTCACAATCCCATCACTCAAATCCCTATGAGGATTCGGGGGATTCTGGCCCCTATCGCGATATTCACCTACCCGCACCCAAAGTTCGTACCACTCGTATCATTCACACCAATCACACCACTCTCATCATTCTCATCATTCATATCATGATGAGTTTAACCCGAACCATTACTTTAACACGCCCCCAGCTGACCAAAATCAGTTGGACCAGAACAACCCACCCCAATGGATGAGGACTCCGACCCGGAGATGCCACCGTCGGGATCACACACACATCCCATCGAAATCTCAAGCGATTTGAACTCTTACGTCAGATCACCATACCAAGGTCCTAATGAATGGGACCAATATTGGAACCAATTTACTTTCGCAAACACCCCTTCTCATCACTCCCCAACACCTACTGTACAAGAGATGTTCACATGGAACCGGTGGAACAACATCAGCCGCCACCTAAACCACCGAGGAGGAAACGAGGAGCGCGTATGTCGGTATGTGCAGATCAACGGTCGGGTTTCGCTGCCACCGTTACCCAAACCTTACCCCACCATTCAAGAGGACCCACAAATGGGTGGACCTTCCAATGCTTCACCTGTGGAGGAACCAACACCATCACCCGCTGTAAAACCACCACCATCGGGTTATAATAACCCTATCCCAACATATCCAGATACATCTGGATATGATCCTTTTAATCCGTCTACGCCGATAAATTACCAGGCATTGTCGCATGACCCTTATATGCAAGCGGTCATGCATAACGCACTTTACCCGTCTCCTTTCGCAACTGCTATCCACATACTGGATATCCAAGCTATGGGTATCAGTATCCTATTATGCCACAACCACAACCACAACTTCCGCCGCCACTTGAGGCCATGGGCCTTAGAACGAATGAAAGAAATGCAACAACAAGGTGAGAAAACGGTGAAGAAGACAAATAAGTTCTTCAAGAAGCTCTCCAAATTGGTTAAGGGAAAGAAGGACGAGTGAAGTTTCTTCTAATAATATACGTTAGTCCCTACGAGGACATTGTTATTTCTTTAGTTCCTGCATGGACACTTTTGTTTCTTTTAAGTCCTTGCATGGATAGTTGTTTCATTTATTTATTTCTAGTATTGTAATTTCTTATTGGCATTTAGTGAAATATTTTGGAATTATATATATGTATTCATCCTCTTCAAGCGAACGTCTCAATTTTACTCGAAATTTTTGCTCTGCTATATAATTCCAAAAGATCTTAATGGTTTGATTAGCCAAGTGGCACATACTACATATTTGGCCAAGAAATGATAGTTAAGGATAAAAGGGCCTTCTATCATGATAGTTAAGGGAAGTTATCCTTCTATCCAAAGGTTATGAACTAGGTTCAAGCCTCCAAAGTCGTTAAGGTCCAAGGTGACCGGGACTATTAATCAACCATTAAGGTACTCTTATGTTAACATTAAGGAATGTTCATACTCCTGGTAGTGTGACTTGAGAAACCACGCTAGCCATCTTGGTAAAAGGACTACGTCCTAAGACCTATTATATAGCGATGTGATCAATGTGATCCCGGCTAATGTCATCAATGTGATGACAATTGACAGGACAATGTGCCGTAAATAGTCCAAGGTGACAAGCCAAGGTGCCGTAAATTGTCCAAGGTGACAGGCCAATGTGCCCAATTTTTATGTCCAAAGTGACAGGCCAATGTGCCCAATTTTTATGTCCAAGGTGACAGGCCAATGTTCCCAATTTTTATGTCCAAGATGAGAGGCCAATGTGCCCATTTTTTATGTCCATTAGTGATAGGCCAATGTGCCCAATTTTATGTCCATTAGTGACAGGCCAATGTGCCCAATTTTTATGTCCATTAGTGACCGGCCAATGTGCCCAAAATTTTTATGTCCATTAGTGACAAGCCAATGTGCTGTATTTTGAATATCCTTGGGGATAAGGCCAATGAGCCATATTTTAATGTCCTTCGTGACAAGCCTATGAGCTACATATAATTGTCAATTATGACAATGGCAGTTGTGACATTACGATCCATTGTCTAATAATATAAGGACTATGTCCAGATTGTGATTTGCCTTGATGGTCCTATTGGGACCTAGGCCAAATATAGATATGATAAGCCTAAGAGTTGTGATGTTAATCACACTAGCTTATTAGGCGATGGATTGTCATATCCAATGTTTAAAGCCAATATGGTTTATAATACCATGGCTAAAAGAAATTTTAGTTGGTATTTAGAACCAAAGCTCCAAGAATAGCTAATTCGGAAGAGGCACAAAGTAGCCACCGGGATATTAACTCTAACAACGCTGAAAACATAGCCATTAATAACGATGATTTCCAAGCTCGCATAGATGCAGCTGTTGGAAAGGCCATGGAAAAGGCCATAGAAAAACTTAAGGAGTCGAGTGCAACTCGTTCCAGCCCATTATCAATCCCACCATCCTCAGCTCATAAGAAGAACTCAGTTCACTCTTCAAATGCGGAGAGTGAACCGAAGCAATTAGCATTTGCTGATAGGTCCCGTTCTTCAAAAGACGTGTGTACCTACAAATATTTTGTTTCCTGTAAACCCTGGGATTTTAATGGGGAAAAGGAGCTGTAGAAGCCTTGAAATGGCTAGATGAAATGGAAACAATAGTGGATATCATCGGTTTTGCTGATAAGGATGTGGTTAAGTATGTATCACAATCCTTTAAGGGCGATGCCCTGATTTGGTGGAAAGCTATGATCCAATCTACAAGTAAAGTACACCTGTACAACTTAGTATGGTCTAAGTTTGTTGACTTAGTCAAAGAAACTTACTGCCCACCTCATGAGGTGGAAAAGATAGAGTCAGACTTTCTGACTCTCACAATGAAGAACCTAGATTGTCGGAAGTATGTTTCTGACTTCAATTCCTTGTCTAGGTTAGTCTCATACTTAATCACCCATGAACCAAACGCATTGCGCGTTTCATTAATGGGTTAGCGCCCGAGATAAAGGGCATGGTAAAGGTTTCTCAGCCTAGCACCTATAGGTCTGCTGTAGACCTATCTTTCTCCCTCACCTTAGATTTAGTGAGGAAAAGTCAGTTAGGACTGAAACTGACGGAAAAAGGAAACAGCGGGTGGATAACTCCCAAAGGTTCAAAAAGAAAGAGAATTTCGGGTTCAAGAGAACCAACACACGTATAATGATAAACCTCTATGCAAGAACGGTAACTACAGGTATTGGGGATAGTGTAGTTTTAATCCAGAGACTAAACCCTATGGTATCTGTAAGAAAAAGGGGCATAAGACCTTAGAGTGCAAGGATCTTAAGAATGACGTCTGCTACGGCTGTAACGAAAAGGGGCATATTAAGTTTAAGTGCCCTAAGAACCCCAGAAATAATGATGCAAAGCCTGGAGAGGCTAAGAAAGGAAATGCTCATGCCTTCCAGATGAATGCCAGGGAGGCCGTCAATGACAACAACGTCATAACAAGTACATTCCTCATCAATGACATATATGCTAGGGTTCTTTTTTATTCGGGTGCAGATAAATCTTTTGTTGACCATAAGTTTAGTAAACTATTAAATTTGCCTGTAAGAACTCTAGACATAACCTATGAGGTAGAACTCGTTGATGGAACTTTAGAAACAGCATCTTCTATTCTTGATGGATGTTTTACATCCATTAAGAATCATACTATCCCTATCCCTCTTTTGCCAATGAAATTGGCAGGGTTCGATGTAGTCTTAGGCATGGATTGGTTATCCCATAACCAAGCCCGCATTGCCTGGGATAAGAAACTCATCGAGATTAAAACCCTATCTGGTGAAACGATCACCATCCTTGGAGATTCACACTATGGATTGCCAGACAAGGCGTCGTTATTTAAGGCATCCAAGTGTTTGGGGAGAAGTTGTGTCATTTACATGGCACAAGTAACTATCAACGAGCCTAAGCCGAATATTGAATACCTTTCAGTTATCTCGGATTATTCCAATGTTTTCCCTAAAGAATTACTAGGCCTACCTCCAGATAGGCAAGTGGATTTTAGAATTGATATCCTGCCAGGATCAGCATCTGTAGCTAGGGCTCCATATCGGTTAGCACCGGCGGAAATGAAGGAGTTAAGAGTTCAGTTAGATGAACTCTTAGATAAGGGTTTCATACAACCTAGTTCCTCACTTTGGGGAGCTCCAATTCTTTTCGTTAAGAAAAAGGACGTCTCAATGCGAATGTGCATTGATTATCATGAGCTAAATAAGTTAATAATCAAGAATCGTTATCCTCTACCCAGGATCAACGACTTATTCGATCAGCTTCAAGGCACTAGCTATTTTTCTAAGATTGATTTAAGATCAGGATATCATCAACTGGAGGATAAAAGTGAGGATTTTCCTAAAACGGCCTTTAGGACCCGTTTGGTCACTATGAATTCTTGGTGATACCTTTTGGGCTCACAAATGCACCTGCGGCATTCATGGATCTTATGAATAGAGTCTGCAAGCCATATTTAAATAAGTTTGTCTTATTTTCATAAAAACATCTTCGGTGCATTCTAGAACTTCTAAGACATTAGAAACTTTATGCTAAATTTTCTAAGTGTGAATTTTGGCTTAGAAAAGTCCAATTTCTTGGACATATTATAAGTGAGCGTGGTATCCAAGTGGATCCCGCCAAGATAGAAGCTATATTGAATTGGGAAGTACCCAAAACTCGATCAGAGATTCGTAGCTTTTTAGGATTGGTTGGTTATTATAGGAGGTTCATTGAGAACTTTTCGAGGATAGCCACTCCTTTAACTACCTTGACCCGTAAGAATGTCAAGTTTGACTAGGGTCCAAAACAACAAGAATCTTTTGAGATTCTAAAACACAAGTTGAGCAATGCTCTTGTGTTATCTCTACCTGAGGGTATTGAGGATTTTATAGCTTCTGTGATGCCTCGCACACTGGCATGGGTTGTGTGCTTATGCAAAAAGGCAAAGTAATTGCTTATGCATCACGACAATTAATGGTACACGAAAGAAATTACACCACCCATGATTTAGAATTGGGTGCCGTTGTATTTGCACTTAAGTTATGGAGACATTACTTATATGGCACAAATTGCATTATATACACTGACCATAAGAGTCTCCAGCATTTGTTCAATAAAAAGGATCTGAACATGCGACAACGCCGTTGGATGGAAACACTTAATGATTATGATTGCGAAATTCGCTATCATCCCGGCAAGGCAAATGTTGTTGCTGACGCATTGAGTCGTAAGGAAAGGTTTAAACCCATTAGGATTAACGCCAAGAGCATTAAGCTCAAAAATAGCTTGAATGAGAAGCTATTAGATGCGCAAAAGCAAGCCCTATTAGAGGCTAATATTCCTAATGAGGGATTAGGCGGAACTATTGATCAGTTAACACCTAGAAAGGATGAAATCCTTAGATTTAATGGAAGATCTGGGTTCCAATCTTTGGAGGACTTAGAGATCTAATCCTCCAAGAAGCGCATAATACGAGATACTCTGTTCACCCGGGTGGTGACAAGATGTATCAAGATTTAAAAAGAAATTATTGGTGGATGGGTTTTAAGAAATCCATAGCCACTTATGTAGCTAAGTGTTTGACTTGTTCGCAAATTAAAGCTGAACATCAGAAACTGTAAGGACTTCTACAACAACTTGAAATTCCCACTTGGAAATGGGAAATGGTAACAATGGGCTTGATTACCAAGTTACCAAAGACCAACATGGTAATGACACGATTTGGGTCATTGTGGATAGGCTGACTAAGTCAGCGCATTTCTTACCAATTAAAGAGACTTATAATTCTGATAAGCTAGTAAGTTGTATGTGGACAAGATAGTGTCCCTACACGGTGTGCCGATATCTATTGTACCTGATAGAGATACCAGATATACCTCTCATTTTTGGAAACGTTTCCAACAATCTTTAGGCACAAGATTAAATTTTAGTACGGCTTACCACCCACAAACGAATGGTCAGAGTGAGCGTACTATTCAGACTTTGGAAGAGATGCTTAGAGCTTGTGTAAATGATTTAGGTGGAAGTTGGGATGACCACTTACCCCTAATAGAATTCTCCTATAACAATAGTTATCATTCGAGCATCAAGGCTGCTCCTTTTGAGGCCTTCTATGGGAGAAAATGTCGAACGCCCGTATACTGGGCTGAAGTTTGGGAAGCCCAATTGTATGGACCTGATATTGTCCTGGAGACTATGAATAAGATTGTGCAAATCCATGATCGTCTCAAAGATGCCCGTGATAGGGAGAAGAGCTATGCTGACAAGAGGCGTAAACCTATTAAGTTCCAAGTAGGGGACAAAGTCATACTGAAAGTATCACCTTGGAAAGGTGTAATGAGATTTGGAAGGAAGGGCAAGCTAAGCCCAAGATATATAGGCCCATTCGAGATAATCGAATGTGTCGGCACTATAGCTTATAAGCTTAAGCTGCCTGAGGAGCTTAGTGGAATTCATGATGTGTTCCACATCTGTAATCTTAAGAAATGTCTAGCCGATGAGTCGCTAGCAATGTCACATAATTATGTGCAAATTGATGAAAACCTGAGGTTTGTTGAGAAACCGATTTTGATAGAAGCTCCGAAGGAAAAAGATACCCATAGTAAAGGTTAAATGGGATGCCCTTAAAGGTCCCAAGTATACATGGGAGGTTGAGTCCACTATGTGGCAAAAATACCTCCATCTTTTTTAATAAAAATCTCGAGGTCGAGATTTCTTTTAAGCGGGTGAGGATGTAACACCTCGTAAAAATCGTGTTCAGTAGTATAGTGACACATGTCGTATTTTTATTTTAGTCTATTAAAGACTAATAAGGACTAAAGGTGTCAACATGCTCAAACTAAGCCTCTTAGTGACTGATATGTCAACAAGCTTAAACTTAGCCTCTGAGTGACTGATATGTCAACATGCTTAAACTTAGCCTCTGAGTGACTGACATGTCAACATGCTTAAAATTGGTCTCTGAGTTGTAACATCTGACGAAAAACGGGTTCTAAACCCGCTACGTTTTGTAATTTTGTATATGTTGCGATCGTTTGTTTCAAATTTATGTTAACCGTTTAATAGATATCACGATATAATAAAACAAAGAATAGTAAAGATAGTAATATAATAATAATAAATAAAATTTATAAATATAAAAATTATTAAAATTAAAAACAAATAAAGAGTGGACCACGGGATCGAACCCGGGTCTCCACTCAAATCACACACACTACACACCGCCGCATCACACGCACAACATTGAATAAAACTGAACCTAATAATCATTTATGCATTCATCCCTTTGATCCGGATTCAAAAGAAAACCGCCCAGAAACGACTGAATTCATCAGGTCATCAAATTTCATTTTCTTTTCAAAATTAAACCCTTGTAACCGTTCCTAATCGTATATACGACTCCATCAGTGAGTCAACGACATTCAAAACAGTCACACAATCATCTCGACATTAAAACTTTTGACCGAAACTCTTGAAACCAAAAATCCAATCAAGTTGCTGCTTTACTCTATAAATATGAGCTTCTTAACCCAATTAGAACGCACCTACAATTGTTACAAACTCTCTGCTAGTTACAGTTCTTCAATCAATTCGCCGGAATCTGCTCAACCGCCGGAACTTCGCCGGAATAAGGAAGACAACCTCTGTTTGGTATACCACAATGCTTAACTCCTTTCATTCTGTTATTAAATCTTGTCTGTTCACGTTTAAAAGTCTAATTGTTAATCAAACCAATCGGTTTAGGCAGATCAGAGTATATATATTTTTGAAATTAATAAGATAAAGGAGTCAGTTTTTAAATGAGATTAAAAACCATATTTAAACCGGGTTAGACACAGTCCAGTGCTGGACTATGTGCATTTGAAGTTTAAGGTCCCCGGTTCGAATCCGTATACGCTTTCCGGTTCGCTAATTATGCCAAAGTTTTTTTAAAGCCCAATCTTGAACCAACGCTGTAAGTGTATAAGATTAATATAAATCTTATATTCTTCGGGTTAGACACACAGCCTAATTAGTCGGGCTGTGTGCACACGAGGCTAACAACGCGGGTTCGAGACCGGTTCCACACTGTCCCTTATAATTTACCCTACGTTTTTAATATAATCAGAATATGATTGATCTAGCGAGTGTATAAAGGTAATTAAAATTAGACATATTTCGGGTTAGACACGTAGCTCAGTTGGTAGAGTTGCGTGCACCTAAACGAGAGGTCACAAGTTCGAATCCCACACGCTGCGAATACTCGGCCGGTTCGATCCAAAAAGAAACATATTTTTTATTAAACTTTTGATTATTTTTCCTTAAAAACTATAAAAATATAAAATCAAATAATCTCTTTTTAAGCACATAAAAATAGTAATAAATAAAATAAAATTATCTTAAATAACTAATAAAAATATGTAAATAATAAATTTAGTAAAAATACTAATTTTAACATAAAGAAATATATACTTATCGAATTTATTACGTGAATATTTAGGTTAGTCTTTCTCGTCGTTTGGTATCTCAAACGCTAAAATCGTGCGCAATCTTCATCAAATAAAAAAAACGCTTCCACGGTGAGTGAATCCTTACAACTCCCCTTTTTTATTCATGTTTTTGGGGTGTATCATGTGTCGCTTTTTTTATCTCACTAATTCAAAACTCGTGCTATTACCATATGTGATTTGATGTGTTATGTGATATTGTTACTTATTGTCATTTGTGTTTATATTTCTCATTACAGTCAAGCTCTCACATTAGGCCCATTTGTTCCCCGTTATTAACCGGTGGAGCGTCGTGTTGCCTAATATATTAGATCGGCTCCGTTTTATTGAGCCTTGATCTCACAACACATCGCTTATCGTGTTCACATGTATATTGCTAGTTGATTGTGTGGTTTGTGGTTTAAATTACATATACATTGCTCATATATGGATAATGCACATTTTATTAAAATAATAAACATACCATTTTCCCTAATGATTAAACGGGATTCACTCGCCAACTTATGTTAACCCAAATCTCTATTTTTACACACGATACAGATGATCAGGTTGAAGCAAGGAACACATAGGACATGGGCCTTAGAAGAAAATAAAATGTTACTTGGAAGTTTTGTTTAGAACATTTTGTGTTTGTATGGATTATGCGATGATTGGAATACTTTATTTTAATTTGAAATGATAAATATGAAACTTTTATAATACTAAATGTCATGAGCTTTGATGAAAACCCAATCATGCCCCGACTACCATATCCGCTGCGGGTCAGGGTGTGACAAATTGGTATCAGAGCTTGTGACTATAGGGATATAGGATAGGTTATTAAACTCTTAGAGCATATACTATAGTCAAGTAGAATTTAATTGCTTACGTGTTAAGTTGGTTACATGCAAACTTATGACATTTATTCGTTTTACATTTCTCTCACACACAATTACATGCAAGCACCCTCATTACTATATGATTTTGTGTGACATACAATGTGTTATAAATATTGTCAATTTAACATGTTTATAAATATATGCATATGTTACCGTCATAACGCACGTCTCGATTCTCACACCTTTAAACATTTTGTTGCTTTTCTTTTCAAAAATTTGTGATGTTTTATTTTTCAATCTTATCAAAGTGAGTTCTACGACGGGCATGTTGTAACTGGAAGGGTACAAGTACCGGTAGTCGAAACGTGCTGTCTAGGATTGGTATTCGTATAAATCCAAAATAATGGACCAGTTTGCCTACCTGGGGACTAACGATGAGAGTATGAAGGACCTATTAGGCCAAAGCATGCCACACCAAACGTCGTGTGAACTAACCCCACTTTGAGGTGTCACTGTGTCTACACCAGGACACCTTCCGACCTTATAGCTCGCAATCATGTTTTAACGATTTTCATTCGGGTGATGCGAGTGTTAACATGCCAAAACCAATGTGAACCCTACAAAGCCCAGTAGTCATGGGGGCCCACATAACTACCTAGGCCAAGTATTGGGGACATATGGGGGCCCAAACATGAGCAAAGCCCAAGACATCCTATGGATGTAATGGATTTTATTTAGTTTGTGGATGTTTCAATTTTATACGACACACATGACACCTATACGCCAAACTCATAATCTCGTTACGTATTTCCTGTAGATGTCTTCTAGGTACTCTCGTGGAGGTAGGAGACCAGGAAGATCTTGCGAGCGTATGGCTGCTCAAATAGCCCAACAAATGGCCGCCGTGATTCCTGATATCATAATTCAAGTTCAACAAGCTCTTGCCGCTAACCCTGTCAACCCAATCAACCAAGAGGGACAAAATGCTGCCAACCCTCCCACAAACACCACAAAATGCTGCCAACCCTCTCTACCGTCTGATTGAGCACTACATTAGGGGTCTTCCTTCGAATATTCAGGACTCTGTGATGAGTACTACGCCTGCAACTCTGGAAGCAGCAATGGAGCTAGCTACTGAGCTCACCGAAAATCACCTCAGGAATGGGGACTTCAAGGATGAGAAAAAGAAAGATAAAACACCAACTGAAACCCTAAACTCAACTTAAGCTGGATCCTCTTCTCGATTCACTGGCAAGAGAAAGCAAAATGGGAAGAACTTTGCAGTCACTCAAACTAATCAGCCAACTCAACACAACCAACCCATTTCAGCCGCTCCAATCACCCAAGTTGCTCCCCCTACCACTCCATACAAAAAGTAGTACACAGGACCTCACCCGAAGTGCAATCAATGCCAATACCATCACCCTCTTGAGAACCCATGTCTCCACTGTAAAGGATGTGGTCGTGTAGGTCATACAATTCAAACCTAGCGCTCACTTCAAAGACAAGCCCGCAACCAACCACAAGCCCAACCCAACAACCAAACAGTGGGACAAGCTCCCTACCTACAACCTCTACTCCTACCACATGCTCAGCCTATGGCCCAACCCTTTCACCAACCTAACTACCGTATAATGCTACCCGTCAGAGCTTGTTTAAATTGTGGTGATCCAACTCATTTTCGCAACACCTGCCCGCGTTTAGTGAACATCATCAATGCGCAAGCCCAAGCTAATCCTGTGAATCAAGCCAATCAAGCCAATCCGGCAACAAGAGGTAGAGCTTTTAACATCAATGACAATCAGGCTAGAGCGGATAACAACGTGGTCAACGGTACGTTTCTCATTAATGATAGCTATGCATCTGTTCTTTTTAACACTGGCGCGGATAAGAGTTTTGTGTCCTTAGAGTTCGAATCTATTCTTGGTTTACCTCGCGTTAGTCTAGCCGAATCATTTACAGTGGAAGTAGCAGACGGTGAACCTATTAGGTTGGATTCTATCATTCACGACTGTACTCTTACTCTTAATGATCATGATTTTCCAATCGATCTCATTCCCATGAAATTGGGAAGTTTCGACGTCATCATTGGTATGGAATGGCTCAGTCAGCATCATGCTAAAGTTGTATGTTATGAAAAATTCATTCGAATTCCACTCGCCGATGGCCAAACCCTTCGTATTTTTGGTGAAACCCCAACCAAGGGACTCAAGTTGATGTCATGTCTTCAAGCCCGAAAGTATCTTCGCAAAGATTACATAGCATTCTTAGCCCACATCATCAAGAAAGGAGGCTAGCAGAAGAAACTCGAAGATATTCCGATTGTTAGAGATTTTCCTCAAGTCTTTCCAGACGACGTTTCAGGACTCCCTCCTATGCGAGAAGTCGAATTTCGAATCGATCTTGTACCTAGTGCCACTCTAGTTGCAAAATCTCCACATATCGGTTAGCCCCGTCTGAAATGCAAGAGTTAGCTAGTCAGTTGCAAGAGCTGACTGACAAAGGGTTCATACGCCGTAGCTCATCACCTCGGGGTGTGCCGATTCTATTCGTCAAGAAGAAAGATGGAACTTTCCGAATGTGTATCGACTATCGAGAGCTCAACAAACTGACCGTCAAGAACCGTTATCCTTTACCTCGCATCGATGATCTTCGAGACCAACTTTAGGGTGCCACCGGTTTCTCAAAACTCGATCTTCGATCTGGCTATCATCAGCTTAGAGTACGTGAAGAAGACATTCCAAAGACTGCCTTTCGAACTAGCTACGGTCACTACGAATTCATGGTCATGCCTTTTGGGTTGACCAATGCTCCCGCCGTTTTCATGGATTTAATGAATAGGGTGTGCAAAACCTACCTCGATCGTTTCGTTATTGTTTTATCGATGATATTCTTATTTACTCCAAGACAAAGTCAGATCATGAACGACATCTTCGTCTTATTTTAACACTTTTGAAAACGGAAAAGCATTACGCTAAGTTTTCAAAATGCGAATTCTGGTTAAAAGAAGTTCAATTCCTTGGTAACGTTGTCAACGACAAAGGAACTCATGTCGACCCTGCAAAGATCAAAGCAATGCAAGAATGGAAGGCGCCACGCACTCCTACCGAAGTTAGATCATTCCTCGGCTTAGCGGGTTATTATCGACGTTTTATTCGCAAATTTCTCCCGTATTGCCTTACCACTCACAACCTTGACTCATAAGGGCAAGCCCTTCGATTGGGGGCCCAAACAGGAAGAGGCTTTCCAAACCATAAAACAGAGACTTTGTGATGCACCTATTCTCACTCTCCCTGACGGTTGTGAAGACGTTGTGGTCTATTGTGACGCAACAGGGAAGGGACTAGGGTGTGTCTTAATGCAAAGAGAAAAAGTAATAGCTTACGATTCAAGGTAACTCAAAGTCCATGAGAAGAACTATACCACTCACGACCTAGAACTCGGCGCAGTCGTGTTCGCTCTAAAGATATGGAGACAGTATCTCTATGGTACCAGGTGTGAGATTTACACTGACCACAAGAGCCTTCAACATATCTTCAATCAGAAAGAGTTTAACATGAGGCAACGACGATGGGTCGAACTTCTGAATGGTTACGATTGTGAAATCTGTTATCACCCTGGTAAAGACAATGTTGTAGCTGATGCTCTTAGTCGGAAAGAATATGCTAACTCCATCCACCTATTGTGCTCTCAAATCGTAACTGACCTTCAAAAACGCATTCGCGAAGCTCAACATACCTCAGTCATGGAAAATGATGTGCGAGATGAATTATCTTGTGGAGCTGAAACCAAGTTAGAATCAAAGTCCGGTGGTATTCTTTATTATCTGAATCATATTTGGGTACCTGATCGTGACAATCTTTGTACATTTCTCATGAATGAGGCCCACAAAACACGATACTCCATACATCCGGGTGCTGATAAGATGTATCAAGATATACGATACTCTTACTGGTGGCCTGGAATGAAGAAGGATATCGCCATTTTTGTCTCCAAGTGCCTCAGATGTTCGAAAGTTAAAGCCGAACATCAAAGACCCTCAGGCTTACTTGTTCAACCCGAAATACCCGTTTGGTAGTGGGAAAACATAACCATGGATTTTATTTCCGGGTTACCTCGCACCTCCAGTGGGCATGATATGATTTGGGTTATCATCGATCGTCTTACCAAGTCCGCTCATTTTATTCCAATCCGCAAAGACTATAAGAACGAGAAGTTAGCTCGTATCTATATCGATGAAATTGTAAGTCGACACGGTGTGCCCTTAAGCATCATCTCAGATTGAGATGGACGTTTTACTTCATGAACATGGCAAGCCGTGCAATCAGCATTAGGCACACGCTTAGACCTCAGCACCGCCTTCCATCCTCAAACTGATGGTCAATCTGAGCGCACCATGCAGACTCTTGAAGACATGTTACGATCATGTGTCATCGACTTTAAGGGCAATTGGGATACTCATATACCATTGGTCGAATTCTCATACAATAATAGCTATCACTCTAGCATTGGTATGGCTCCATTTGAAGCATTATATGGTCGTTAGTGTCGATCACCTGTATGTTGGCACGAAATCGGTGAAGCACAGATCACCGGACCGGAATTAATCCAAGAAACAAACGATAAGATTCTTCAAATCCGCAACAATCTTCTAGCAACTCAGAGTCGTCAAAAGAGTTACGCTGACAAACAACGAAAGCCGCTCGAGTTTTGTATTGGCGATCAAGTACTTTTGAAAGTATCACCATGGAAGGGAGTTTTCGATTTGGATAAAAAGGCAAGCTAGCACCTCGCTTTGTTGGACCATTCAAAATACTCGAGAGAGTTGGTCAGGTAGCATATAAGCTCAACTTACCCGAAGAACTCAGCAAGATCCATCACATGTTCCATGTATCTAACTTGAAAAAGTGCCTTGCCGATGAAAACCAACATATACCGTTAGAAGATATTCAGATTGATGAGCTGATGCATTTTGTAGAACGACCTGTAGAAGTTATGGACTTCGCTGAGAAACGTTTAAGACGAAGTCGAATTCCGATAGTCACGGTACGTTGGGAGTCAAAACGAGGACCTGAGTTTACTTGGGAACGTGAAGACTCGATGCGTGAAAAATACCCTCATCTTTTTCAAAATAAAGCTACTACCACTTAAATTTCGGGATGAAATTTATAAAAGTAGGGGATACTGTAACATCTGACGAAAAACGGGTTCTAAAACCCGCTCCACTTCGTAATTTTGTATATGTTGCGATCGTTTGTTTCAAATTTAAGTTAATCGTTTAATAGATATCACGATATTAATAAAACAAAGAAAGTAAAGATAATGATATAATAATAATAAATAAAATTTATAAATATAAAAATTATTAAATTACAAACAAATAAAGAGTGGACCGCGGGATCGAACCCGAGTCTCCACTCAAGTCACACACACTACACACCTCCGCATCACACGCACAACATTGAATAAAACCGAACCTAATAATCATTTATGCATTCATCCCTTTGATCTGGATTCAAAAGAAAACCGCACAGAAACGGCTGAATTCATCAAGTCATCAAATTTAGTTTTCTTTTCAAAATTAAACGCTTGTAACCGTTCCTAATCGTATATACGACTCAATGAGTGAGTCATCAACATTCAAAACAGTCTCACAATCATCTCGACATTAAAACTTTTGACCGAAACTCTTGAAACCGAAAATCCAATCAAGCTGCTACTTTACTCTATAATAGGAGCTTTTTAACCCAATTAGAACGCACCTACACTCATTATAAACTCTCTGCTAGTTACAGTTTCGCCGGAATCTGCTCAACCGCCGGAACTTCTCCGGAATAACGAAGACAACCTCTGTTCGGTATACCACAATGCTTAACTCCTTTCATTATGTTATTAAATCTTATATTTGCACATTTAAAAGTATAATTATTAATCAAACCAATTGGTTTAAGCAGATCAGTTTATGTATTTTTTTAAATGAAGAAGACAAAGTGAGTCAGTGTTTAAATGAGATTAAAAACCATATTTAAACCGGGTTAGACACATAGTCCAGTGGTGGACTGTGTGCATTTGAAGTATAAGGTCCCTGGTTTGAATCCGTATACGCTTTCCGATTCGCTAATTATACCAAATTTTTAAAGCCCAATCTTGAACCAGCGCTGTAAGTGTATAAGATTAATATAAATCTTACATTCTTCGGGTTATACACACAGCCCAATTGGTCGGGTTGTGTGCACATGAGGCTAACAACGCAGGTTCGAGACCGGTTCCACACTGTCCCTTGTAATTTACCAAACCTTTTTAATTTAATCAGAATATGATTGATCTAGCGAGTGTATAAAGGTAATTAAAATTAGACATATTCCAGGTTAGACACGTAGCTCAGTTGGTAGAGCTACGTGCACGTAAACGAGAGGTCACAAGTTCTAATCCAACACGCTGCGAATACTCGGCCGGTTCAATCCGAAAAGAAACATATTTTTATTAAACTTTTGATTATTTTTCCTTAAAAACTATAAAAATATAAAATCAAATAATCTCTTTTTAAGCACATAAAAATAGTAATAAATACAATAAAAATTATCTTAAATAACTAATAAAAATGTGTAAATAATAAATTTAGTAAAAATACTAATTTTAACCTAAAGAAATATATACTTATCGAATTTATTACGTGAATAGTTAGGTTAGTCTTTCTCGTCGTTTTGTATCTCAAACGCTAAATCGTGCGCAATCTTCATCAAATAAAAAACGCTTCCATAGTGAGTGAATCCTTACAACTCCCCTTTTTATTCATGTTTTTTGGGTGTATCATGTGTCGCTTTTTTTATCTCACTAATTCAAAACTCATGCTATTACCATATGTGATTTGACGTGTTACGTGATATTGTTACTTATTGTTATCTGTGTTTATATTTCTCATTACAGTCAAGCTCTCACATTAGGCCCATTTGTTCCCCGTTATTAACCGGTGGAGCGTCGTGTTGCCTAATATATTAGATCGGCTCCGCTTGATTGAGCCTTGATCTCACAGCACATCGCTTATCGTGTTCACATGTACATTGCTAGTTGATTGTGTGGTTTGTGGTTTAAATTACATATACGTTGCTCATATATGGATAATGCACATTTTATTAAAATAATAAACATACCATTTTTCCTAATGATTAAACGGGATTCACTCGCCAACTTATGTTGACCCAAATCTCTATTTTTACACATGATACAGATGATCAGGTTGAAGCAAGGAACCACATAGGACATGGGCCTTAGAAGAAAATAAAATGTTACTTGGAAGTTTTGTTTAGAACATTTTGTGTTTGTATGGATTATGTGATAATTAGAGACTTTATTTTAATTTGAAATAATAAATATGAAACTTTTATAATAGTAAATGTAATGAGCTTTGATGTAAACCCAATTATGCCCCGACTACCATATCCGATGCGGGTCAGGGCGTGACATAAGTGACCGTTGTGTCAACATGCCCAACCTCTGAGTGACATTGGAGTCAACATGCTTATAGTGGGACGAAGTCCTAACTCTCATATGTCTCATTTGTTGGATGATAGGGATTAAATCTATTAATATGTAAAAGTTGGATAACGGATGGGTTAAAACTGTCAACATGTTAATTTATACCTCTGAGTGACCTTTTAACGAACCGAGAGCTCGACAATGTGGCTCATAAAATTGTTTTAATCATACTTTTCCATATCAAAAATTTTACCTAATAAAATGTTATATTAAATAACATATATAAGACATATAAACCTGATCTTAACATCAGTTTTGTCACACCCCAACCGATGGCGGAAACTTTGGAGTGAGATGAAATAGATTGCTCAATGCATCATAACACTATTTGTGACACTATTTAAATAAAAACTCGTTCATTTCATATATAAAATTGTCAATTACAACAGAATTCAAAATACAACAAATTCAACAAAATTACAACATGAAAGCCTAACATTCTAGGTACGTTTCTATGTCGTCCCTACTAGATTTGTCATAAGCATCATCATCAACCTGTAACATGTTAAAAGTATAGGTCAATACAAAAGTATTGGCGATTACACAAGTTTAAGTACATAGCATAATTATAAAAGATTTTACTCAAATTACATGGCAATTATATACAAAGTAAGCTAGCATGCAATACTAATTGTCAAACCCAAGTGTCCACAAGCATGAATGTATCCCTCGTCACACGAAGTAACGAGACTAAAGTATGAATTAAGAATGAATCAGCTTAAAGCTTAACATTACCCCGACGGGCGGTGTACTACTCCTATAGCACTATATATGTTAAGTTGGGGCTAGCTAAGTTAATGACAATAAGCATGTATGAATTTAGCATGAACCTAAGCATAACAAGCATGTATAACGGATCGGGTGTATAAAGCATGTAGTGTGTGTATTCGTGTATTTTTTGTAAGTTAACATGTTACAACCCAAATTGTGTAGAAAGGGAAATGGGTCAAGTGTACTCACGGTTTTGCAAGCTTCCACTTGAGTATTCCGTGAAGGGTTTGGAGAGTTGGAGGATCACCGAGTTATCTTGAAAGTCTTGAACTTTCTAGATTGAGAGAGAGCTTTAGAGAGAGAGAGAGAAGTGTTTGAGGGGTGAAATGAGTGTGGGAGGAGGTGGGTATTTATAGTTGAGGTTTGGGGGGTTTGAGTTATGTGAGTATTAAATGCAAGAAACACAATCCAACAAACACACTTTTGCCCAATCCATGAGCTAGAAACCACTTTCTTCGGATTATGCTATTTTTAGTCCTTGAACTTAGTTTATCTTTCATTTCATCCTATAACTTGATATTTTTGCATGTTTTTAAGTGTATAAATATATGTAAGTATATTTTAGGTATCAAGTATGAATGTATGAGTATTTTCACGTATAACAAGCATCAGTTTGTATGTAAGCACGTATTTAACAATTAAATGTATGCAAGACAAGTATGTATCAAATATAAATTTTTATTACGATCAAGTCTCGAATTACAAGGTTGGGAAAAGAAATACGAATACGATATGAATATAAGTTTCCATAAATAGAAATACAATTACACTTTCTAATTAAGGAAAGTATGAAAAAGTGAGGCATTACAATCTTCCCTCCTTTAGAAAATTTCGTCCCGAAATTTATTCAAGATGAAGACTTTGGAAAAGATGTCATTTTGATGAAAATGTTTGTCCAAAATCAAGATTTTGAAGTTTAATTTTTTTGCGGAGTTCATGTATAAGTGTGTCCATATGCATCGAAATCTTGAAGGATAAAAATGGTAGGTTCGCGAAAGTAATTTGTTTGACTAAGGTGTTTTTGAGACACCAATCGTAAATGTGTATAAGAACAAGTAAAAACGTGTATGTGTGTGTAAGCAAGTGAGTTTGATTGGGTCTGGACAACTCATTCTAAGGAATATTTTAAAAGAGTACGACCTAAGAGTAAGGTTTTAGTATGACTAAGGATGTATTTTGATTAAAATGAGCTGTCTGCAACGTAAGTTGTAAGAAAAGTTCTGTCAGTTCTAAGGCATATTAGTAAAATCATTTGTAATAGAAAATATTTATTGGAGAGAACTAGGATGGTAAGTATTTACGGTTTCTAAAAGGTTCTGGTGGTAATGGACCGACTAGTTGAAGTTTGTGCGTAGATAAGGGTGAAAGATAGTTGTAAAGAAAAGGAACATTTTACAAGATTGAGCTGGTGGGGACATTTATAAAAATGGATTGAACGTTTTAGGCTGATTTGCTGTAAATAAAGTTTGGATGAAAGGTTAAGGGAAGAATTGGGAAAATGATTGTATGGTAGTGAATGATTCGGTAGGTGTATGTGAGGGGTAAAATGGTATGAATATCGGATAAAATGCGACATGGAATGTTGAGAGATGCTAGTGATAGTTGTAGCGTTAAAGCTAACGATTTTGAGAATGAAGCTTTGTCATGGGTAATCGAGTACTAATCATTTCGAAGTAGGGTCACCAAAGTTTGTTATGAATCAAATGTATTTAACAAGGTCCGGGAAAACACCGAATTTCTCATGGCACGTTTTACGAAAGTTTGGTAACATGGTAGGGATACTTATATATAGGAAGTACCAGCGGCGTATCCACAATGTTCACACCATGTTACATCGTTTTATTCGGTGTCATGTTATGTTTCCTGTTGCGATACACAGTAGAACCCACTATGGTTTTCATGCGCCTACCAATATAATCCCGTGTGCACCCGCGATTATTTTGGTTTGTGCATGATCCGCATAGTTTGTACTAGTAGTATACGGGTCAGGTTACATCTAGTAAGCAAAGGGTATGTAAGATAGCGTATAAAAATTAAGCATGTAAGCATGATTGAATGTATGTATGAGTGTGTCGAACGTAAGCGAAACCACTCGGGTTATGCTTACTTATAGATTCCAAGTATGACTACCAAGTAGTGTGAATGCATAATTTTGAGTATGATTGAAGACAAATACGTATAACATTAGCATGTAGTATCAAGCGTATAGGTGGAATAAAATGGGATTTAGCATATGTAAGCTACCATGAAGTTGCGAGTGTGTAAAATGCGAAGTGTAATGGTGATATGTGTAATATTGTCATGTAATATTGACTGTATAAATAGAAACGTGTAAGGCGATATGCATGTGTATGGTTGCTTGAGTCAAAACATTGAGTTGAATGAATTAAAATAAGTCGGATTTGTCGGGGATGAAGGACCAAAATTGTGAATGTCGGGTGAATTTTGAGAAAAGTATTAATTTTTTATGTAAGATGTGGTTTGTAAAAAAAATGCTACTTTTGTTTTTAAAATTTGTATTCGCATATAAAATTTTCTTGCCCATGTGTTCAGATTTAGATTTGCGTATTAGCGATTTTTGAAAAGGTTGTAAAATAGTGAGCTTGTTTTATTTATTTATTTTATTTTATTTTTGATGCAAGAAAAGTTGTGTTTTGAAAATTTTCATGTAAAACATGAATTTTGAAATGTATTTTAGCAAGGTACTTATACGTATTTGAGAGAAAGTTTTCGTTGGTTTCTGGTTAGAAATAAAATGTCTTTAGAATGGTAGTATAAAGTGAGTGTGTTTTGGACGAGTTATGAAAATCGAGGGCAAGAGGTTCGTTTGACCGACTAAGTTGATAGGTAGATTTCATAAAGTTTTTGAAAATTGTGAAAGAAACGTTTAAAGTATCATTAGGGGTCTCGTGTATGTGATTTACGTAAATAAATTGTAGGGTGAGAAATCGTTTGAATAAAATAGTAAGGTTCGAGGTTTATGCATAAATGAGAAAAATTGAAATAATGATAAAATGTTTAGGTATAAGTTTTGATATAGTGATTGTTATTAAAATAGTCGAGTTGGAGTTGGACTTCGACTCATTTCTCCAACTTGAGTTTTTCGAAAAAAGACATCTAGGTGATCGACAATAAAAATCACGTTTGAGCATGTAAGTATTGTATAACATGTATGAGTTCACATAGGTGACATAAGCATAACAAGTATTCAATAGTATAAACACGTATGATTGCGTAAGGAGTATAAATTTAGTTGATTTGCAAGAATTATTATTGTTTTTTATTGCGAAAGATGTGCGAATTATGCATCGGGTTCGAAATGAACGAGGTAGTAAGTATTAAAACACATAGAAATTAAGATAGCATAAAAGATAGGCTTAGTAAAATATTGGATTGCTTTTGGTTGAGAAGCGTCGACTATTCCAAAGTGAATCGAAGATACTTTCAAATTAGAGGAACGTGCTTTGGCCTATAGGTAAAATGCTCTCGTCGGGAAGTGATTAACAACATTTTACCCTTCCAGTTACTACACGTCTCTAATTGATCGAAAAATTGAAACCTTGGCGAGATACAAAAATCGAGGAGTGGGACTAGTTGACAAGGTGCGGGTTTCACTCCTAACTTGACAACATCGTACCCTAAGCGTGGTTAGTACTTACCAAACGAGAGCGAATTCCGACTTGTTAATAAGGGTCCATTAGAGTATGAAATGGAAATTTTCCATCAAGGTATGGATATCACTCCTAACTTGATGGCGTAATTTCGTGAAAAATTAAATACGCGGATTGAGAGTGATCACCAAGGTGCGGGTTTCACCCCTATTTTGGTGAGATCGTCTCACTAGTATGAGTGTCTTCAAGTCTTCAAGTGTGTATATTGTGTAAATGTCTTAGGAAAGACATATTTTATATATTAAGACCAAAAGAAATAGGAAGAAGCAAGGTAGGAAGAATTAATATTTTAAGCAAGAATCAAGAATGATCAAGTTTGGTCACTAAAACTATAGACTAGGTCGAACATGGCAATTCTACCTAATTCCCTATAGTTATGACTCTGATACCAATCTGTCACACCCCAACCGATGGTGGAAACATCGGAGTGAGACGAAATAGATTGCTCAATGCATCATAACACTATTTGCGACAATATTTAAATAAAAACTCGTTCATTTCATATATAAAATTATCAATTACAACAGAATTCAAAATACAACAACTTCAACAAAATTACAACATGAAAGCCTAACATTCTAGGTACGTTTCTATGTCGTCCCTACTAGATTTGTCATAAGCATCATCATCAACCTGTAACATGTTAAAAGTATAGGTCAATACAAAGGTATTGGCGAGTACACAAGTTTAAGTACATAGCATAAGTATAAAAGATTTTACTCAAATCACATGGCAATTATATACAAAGTAAGCTAGCATGCAATACTAATTGTCAAACCCAAGTGTCCACAAGCATGAATGTATCCCTCGTCACACGAAGTAACGAGACTAAAGTATGAATTAAGAATGAATCAGCTTAAAGCTTAACATTACCCCGACGGGCGGTGTACTACTCCTATAGCACTATATATGTTAAGTTGGGCTAGCTAAGTTAATGACAATAAGCATGTATGAATTTAGCATGAACCTAAGCATAACAAGCATGTATAACGGATCGGGTGTATAAAGCATGTAGTGTGTGTATTCGTGTATTTTTTGTAAGTTAACATGTTACAACCCAAATTGTGTAGAAAGGGAAATGGGTCAAGTGTACTCACGGTTTTGCAAGCTTCCACTTGAGTATTCCGTGAAGGGTTTTGGAGAGTTGGAGGATCACCGAGTTATCTTGAAAGTCTTGAACTTTCTAGATTGAGAGAGAGCTTTAGAGAGAGAGAGAGAAGTGTTTGAGGGGTGAAATGAGTGTGGGAGGAGGTGGGTATTTATAGTTGACGTTTGGGGGGTTTGAGTTATGTGAGTATTAAATGCAAGAAACACAATCCAACAAACACATTTTTGCCCAATCCATGAGCTAGAAACTACTTTCTCCGGATTATGCAATTTTTAGTCCTTGAACTTAGTTTATCTTTCATTTCATGCTATAACTTGATATTTTGCATGTTTTTAAGTGTATAAAGTATATGTAAGTATATTTTAGATATCAAGTATGAATGTATGAGTATTTGCACATATAACAAGTATCGGTTTGTATGTAAGCACGTATTTAACAATTGAATGTATGCAAGACAAGTATATATCAAGTATGAATTTTTATTACGATCAAAGTCTCGAATTACAAGGCGGGAAAAGAAATACGAATACAAGTTTCCATAAATTGTAATACGATTACACTTTCTAATTAAGGAAAGTACGAAAAAGCGAGGCATCACAAGTTTCGTTAAACCTTGCACAAATCGTCATTTTACGACATAAACGCCGTTTCGGCGCATAGTATGGTATTAAACCATGTTTACCAACCTAGACTCGTTACCTACTAATTTTAAAACTTATTTTAAATATTATACAGTAGGTATATGATATGAACTCAGAATCCCAAATAATTTATAAAACTATTTGTAAAATGACCAAAATGCCCATTCGATGCATAATTTGGTTACAAATGATAAATTACACATATCATCATGTTCCTACTGATATTATATCATAAATTAAATATTTTTCCAAAATACTTATAATTATAACATCAACATATATTCAAATTCTTTTTATACGGTATGTAATTACCGAAATGCCCTTATGAGGCATAATTCGTTTAAAAATCTTAACAGGCATATAAGTTGATATCCTACTCATATTACAACTTATTCAAAGTATAATGGCATATACTTGTCCATGACTTATCCGGTTACCCGATATCGCTGATATGCGTACGGTTAAGTATATGTAACTAGTTTATGGAAAATAACCAAAACATGTTTAACCTTGTCATTTAAAACTCAAAATCTAGAATGTTTATGGTTTACCATATTATACAAGTCAAGGAACTTGTTGGGTTTAAACTACATTCTATCCGATCATCGCTTAATCTAGCGTATTGTACGTTTTGTTCTTGTACGCTAGTCGGTCTAAGTCTAGAGACTTCCGGTAAATGCTACCTGCACTTAGTTCATTTTGTGTACGACTAAGTTATTAAATCTTGCGTTTAAACGAAGACTAAATCAGGTAAATACACTCGACTTATTTCCCCTATACGGGCTTAGGTTACGGTAAAACATTACCACTTGGTCGGAAATAGGATCAATCGAATGCCGAATTGTGGCTAGTAAATCTGCATATTCTGTTTTAATCAGTTTTGTTTGATAACTTAAACATCGGGGGTTAACTACCGTGTCGTGGATATCTTCGGCTCATTACATTAGATAATGGCCACGACCTTGCGCGGGTGTATAGACGCTCAAAATGTATTACCCATAAGGTTGGGGGAATAACTCATTCGTGAGTTCAAAGTGGTGAGTACGTTAATCGTGTCTCGACCTCCGTACCAGGCCCTATATGTATGGACAAACATGTGAATCGTTAATAAGGTTACAAGGCTAACTTTCCCAAGTTATAAAAGATTTTATGCCAATGTGCACTTAAAACATTTTCAAAATGTTTTCAAAATGAGTCGGTTGGGTGTATTTACCTCGCTGATGTATTTTCAAAAGACTAAGCTTGCAGGTACAATATGAAAATAGGCTGGAAGTGCTCGGTAGCGATAAGAAGATCTTGCAAATCCTAGATCTGCCAAAGCCTATTATACACTTTTGTTCAATTTGTGATCCGCCTATGGATGTTCTATTACGAGCCATCTGTATATTATTTTGTATTTTGAGCATTTGGTTTATAATAGTAATTTAACTCCAAGATTTCTGTTGTGCCGTGTTTAATTTATTATGTTGATATCAACTTACATCACGATATACCCCACCCGGGCCCACCGATGTTTGGATTTGGCTGTGGAAAGCCGGGGTGTGACACAGCCGCACCAGATCAATTCGCAGAGAGTGAAAGAGAGAAGAGTTAACGGAAGAGATCCGGCATTGTGGTGTTGGTCATCGAAGGTTACCGTCATCGACAGTTACCGAAAACTACGGTTGGGTTGTAGAGGTTCCGCCGATGATGGTTACTGGAGTTTTGGTTCCATCGTCGTTGATGCAACTCCGTCTATTACGCGACCTAAATGAGTTATAATGGTGGACAGTGGTAGGTGGAGGTTATAACGGTGGATCTTTAGTCCATAAATGGTGGAGAGTGATTGTGGCGGTGATGGTGGAGGAGGGTGATAATGGTGGGTGGAGGGTGATGGTGGTGGGTGGAGATTGAAGATGAAGTGTGGTGGTGGGTTTCACAAATAAAATAATATAAAAAGAATGGGACCTATCATTTTCCATTTCTTATTAAGGGTAAATTATCATTTCACATCCACTTTAACAGAGAAAACTAACCATCATCCACTTTAGGGACTATTCAAGTAACACACGAGTAAACCACAGGGAACATACATGTAATTTCCAAAAATTAAGGACTATAAGTGTTATTTTATCAAATCACAGAGAGTATCCGGACATTTTACTCTTTGAGTTTTGAAAAGTATCGAGCTAACTAAAAATATGGGCTTCTTAGGCAACTTCAAGGGTATTGGGCAAACTAAAATATGAATTTAATAAAATATAAGTCAATTCCTTTTCTTGGGTTGGAATCGATTTTTGAACTTTGAAATCGAAATGAAAAGTCTAATTCTTTTTTTAAATTATTAATCAATTTTCATCCGGTTTAATTTTTGTTTTAATTGGTTTCAAACTAAATATCGAAGACCCCAATTGCTACGACAGTGGGGCCTGCCGGCAAACTACAACCCCTTCATCCTCTGCATCGTCCTTATTGTCCTTAGTTTAAGATCCGCCAATGTTTATCTTCGTATCAAAAACTTTACACTTTTCGTGATAAACAACTACCAATATGCAAATCATGCAAATATCAGACATATAATGTTTTCAGCCCATTTGAGGTTAAATATCGTCACCATCATCAATTGTCAACACGTCTCTAAGTAACACAATAGATTTGTGATTTGTCATAAAACTTAAAAGATTTCAAATTTCTTAGAAAAGAAGTGAAGTAAAGTAGATGAGAGAAAAAAGATTTGTGTTATGTTAGATATAATATTTTGGAGAGTGAGTTATGTAGGGGCGTACCTACCATGGTGTCCAGAGTGGCGGGCGCCTTCCTTGTAGTGTTTTTTATATTCTATATCGCCAAAAATTCCGACCACACCCCCTAAAATTTTTCAACCTCCCCCTAAAACTTATGAAACCGACTCCTAAGAAAAATTATATTATAAATTTATATAAAAAGTAAAAATAATACAAACACTAGTTAATTTATATAAATTTATTATAATTATAGTTAAGATTTAAGAAGCCCATTACAATTTACAAAATACAAATTACCCAATTTCCATTGTCCATGTCCGTTAGCCCAACCCACTTATTCATTCTTTTAAACTTAATAAAAAATACTACGACTTTTCACTTCCCACCCAAATCCCAATCCTTTCTGCTGCCCGTTTCCTGTCGCCTAGCGGCATCCCGCGTCCGACCATAATCCTAAGGGCGACCACCCATTTTCCGACCAAGGTATGATTTATTTCACCCACTTGTGGTTTTATTTTTTTTATTTTTGTTGTTGATTTGATGATTAGAAAGATTTAGAGATTTAGAATTAGTTAATATTATAGTTGGAAACTTTGTTTGTTATGTGATTAGAATTAGATTTAAAACATTCTCTGTTTATGTGATTAGAACTTAGATTGAAAATTAGAGTTTGAAAATTGAAATTCAAACATTGTTTAAGTTGGTTAGATATATAGTTTCTAGTGATTTATTGATTATGTGAATTAGAATCAAAATCGAAAAAGTGAAATTGAAACATTGGTCAAACTTTGTTTGTTTATTGGATTAGCCCTCAAAATACAACACAATGAATAGGGTCTGCAATTCTTAAAAAATATTATAGAGATTTAATGACCAGAGGTGAAGCATATTTTTTCGGATTTCAAAAAGTAAGGACAAGAAATGGTTAGCGGTTAAATTTAAGGATATGAGATAACCATTACTCTAACCAAAGTGATGAAAGACTGGTCTCGTAAGAAGTCTCACCATTTAATGAGTTACGGTTTTCTAATTGTTATAATTTTATCCATAAATAGTTAAAAGTATATATAAATATAAAGACATACATTTTGTTAAAACATTCACGAATTTGCAAATAATGGTTTACTTAATTATAGTCCATTAAACAATGGACTACTTATATCTGCATCATTGTTCACAACGGGACTAGAACGCTCACCCACTTGAAAATTTATATATTTACAATGGGTGGCAATTCTTGACACGGCCGACCACGACACGAACAAAAAAACAAGTTTTGGGTAGACTAACACGGCCTATTTTAAAAAAAGGGTAGTGTTCGAGTTGGCCCGTTTTAAAAACAAGTTGGGTTCCGACTGATCCATTTAACCGACCCGATCCAACCTGCTATGAACCTGAAAAAATTATTATATAGCTAGAGGCGTAAAATCCTTAAAATATTTCCCCACCCTAAAAAATCTCTAAATCCGCCACTGGTTTTATTAGGGCTACAAACGAACATTAGGGCTACAAACAAACCAAACGAACACAAACAACGTGTTCATTTGTTAAGAAATATATGTATTCGTGAACCGTTCACAAAGACTTATCGAATAAGATTTTATGTTCGTGTTCGTTTCTTAAGGAAATGAACTTGTTCGTGTTCGTTTGTGTTTGTTTGTTAATTTTAGGCAATGTTGAAAAAACGAACACAAATGAGCACAAACTAATGTTCATGAACACAAATGGAAACAAACGAAAACAAACAATCGTTCATGAACAAAATATACAATACGGTGACACTAATTAGATATTTAATTTGTCGGAATTTTGAAGTATTAAATAAATATAAAAACTAAAAACGCTAATGAACTATCGAACACAATCGAACAAGTTACCGAACGTTCACGAACATAAACGAACGAACACGACCTCTGTTCATGTTTGTTCATTAACTAAACGAACGAAATTTCTTGTTCGTGTTTGTTTGTTTAATAAACGAACGGACACAAACGAACTTCCAGTCGAATGATTCACGAACTATTCGCTAAACATTTGATTCGTTTCCAGCCCTAGGTTTTATGTTAAATGTGCATGACAAAGTGAAAACATAAAAAATAAAAGAGGGTTCAAATTAGATGACCGTAGGCTACTTTTTAAAGAAAAAAGATTTTATAAATGACTATATTTTAACTATATTCTTTTTTATATAATTTTAAAGATGAATATTGGTGGGTATTTCACTTTTACCTCCAGCTTTGTTAAATCTTTGTTTTACCCTATGTGCTATCAACTTTTGAAAATGACATTTTTAACCCTTAGACTTCTACTTCATTTTACTTGCTCTTAAACTTCTAAAATGGCAATTTTGGCCCATAGGCTACTACTTTATTTTACAAATTAATCCATCCAGTTTCTTTTGTTTGTTTCAGTTTTACCCTGGTAGCAAATAAATATATGTTTTTAACCTATTAGTTTTTTATTAATTTAATTTTTTCTTGAATAACTTTGTTTTACTAATTTCTTTTTTAAGAACTAATTTGTCGTGTTTGGAAACTTCGTAAAAACCATTTTGACATTCTTGAGTTTTTAAAGTTTTAACTTTACCCTTTTCGTTCCTTTACTTAAAAAAACTAATTTTTACGTGCGTATTTTTATGTACGTATAGGCATAGATTCGAGTTAGCCTACGTTTCGACGTAAACTTTTTTTAAACAAGTAAGGTAAAATATAATACGTTTTTGTGCTTATATTATGTACGTTTTCGGTTGATGTACGTTTCGACATAAATTTCGTTTTGAATCGACTCGAGTCGAATATAATACAGTTTAATTTGACGGTATAATTTAAAGTTACTCTAGGTTTTGACCATGCCTCAATGGGTAAAATTAGTATTGTATTATATATCTATACTAAAACCTAAAGTCATTAGTGTTTACACCTCCTCACTTTGGTCATTTCACTTTGCAAAACACTCCTGTTTACTCAATGTATTTCCTTTTGTCATATTGTGGCTTTTATTTCTTTTTTTAAGCTCTAATCAATCCTTTGTATTATACATGTTAGTTTTTCTTTTATACACTTTTTATGCCTATTTTTTATATTTTCTATGTATGAGTCGGGTCACATATAATATGCTATGATTGTACAATATAAATTCTATTTACTTTACGTTTTGATCGAACTGTAGTGCTTATGTATGTTACATTGAATTAAATCGAATACGTTGAGACACACATTTTCATATGGCTAACACATCACATAAAGTTTGGACTATTTCTTACGGTTTGCAACGTGACCGTGGCGCTTCGCCCGTAGGTCATATTACTAGTTATATCTATTAAAAACATGGGGCGGCGTCTAATCAATAATTTATTTATTTATTCTTATAGTATTTTATTATTGGATTTACTTTTGAACATATTTTGTTTTTTTTCTTATAACATTTAAAGATGTTTTATTAAATTCGAGTATGTCATTATTACGTGCTTATTTTTCGCTACATCTACATATAAATTTTATCGCATCTGTGTTGTGAATAACAATGTACAACAATATAAGTGATTAGAGCACAAGTGTACATGTAGTGTACATGTCATCAAAACTACTGGATGGTTTAGTTTTGTATAAAGTGACGTTTTTCTTACCATTTTGTTATTTTAGTCTTATGATATAACATTTTAAAGAATTTCAAATCTACCGTGGTGACATGCTTATCTTTATTTAAATTTCGATAAAAGTGTTATTTGGAATGATCAAATATAGTTGAGTTTTTGTTCTTGATCATAACCACAACATAATACATATGTTCCCTTTTCAAGTGTAATCCAACCCTTTTCACCTTCGATAAGCCATAACTTTGCATAACAAAATCCAAAAGTAAGAGATTGGTCACCATGGTCAAGGTAATTTATTCATATTAATACGAAATCACCAATTAAGTCGTTATAACATAAAAAAATTAAGCTTCACCAAATACTTTGAGTTAATTACCTATAGATGTCCCTTTGGTGGTGTCTGTAGCAACTTCGTGAACACCGTTTTCATCATCAGAATCAAATTTAGCCTTTGGCATGGGTTCTATTTCAATTGGTTTACGAATAAGCCACCACTTTCTAGAAGATATCTTTTTTAAGAAAGATGTATCACTAATCAAAGAAGATGCATTATCAAAATTAATGATCCTTGGAGTAATAGAATAGCATCCACTTAATGATAACGTTGAAGAGCTTGCAATATTATCTATAAATCAATGAAAAAACAATATAGGAGAACTACTATATGAATCATACAAATAAAAATGTATTTATATAAGAACCATACCAGTCAACATAAATTGTGAAACATTGGGAAATTTGTCACACCCTGCTTGGAGCGGAAACGTATTGCGTGTGACTATGAAAGGTAATCATTGCATCTGACAAGTAAATATTGAAATAGTAACGATGCCATTAATATATAGTTTCAAACATAGGTACAAAGTTCTTCAAACACGTTCACAACGTTTTCCCAAAATACATTACAAGTTCCAAGAGGACTTTAACAAAAAATAGTCCGATTCATAAATATAAAACTAGGGTTTGACTTCTATATGTCCGCACGAGGGCAGTATATATAAGGTAAACACTTCAAAAATGGCCATCGTTCTTTACTTTCCACTTTTCTTGATCATCCTTCATGTTATGCCTTCTTTCCTGAAAATACATGTAATTTGAAAAATCAACATAAAGGTAAGCGAATTCATGTGTTTGAATGTTTGTATCATATGAATCTTTAAGCATTTGAATCTTTGAATTTGCAAACCGGTACGTAAAAGCGTCTATGAAATTCGAGGGTCCATTAATGTGTAGCTAATACATTAATATGTGTGCTACATAAGTAAGCAATCAAACCTAGACGATGATTTCGGACATTTCCGATATGGGACCACAAAAGCACCCCTAAAAGGTTAATAAACCAGGAATGGAGCTCGCCAAAACTTAATAGATTTACACCCTTTGCACCTCGGTCATTTCAATTAATGGTTACTCTTGATAATTTTCTACTTATGCGCACATGATCTAAGGTGATTTCATTCCATAGCTAACATACCATTTATTGGAACATGTATTCCCCCTCGATTGTTTAACAGTGAAACAATGAAAAGTTTGAAATGA
This sequence comes from Scalesia atractyloides, assembly GCA_947069175.1. NCBI lineage: Eukaryota > Viridiplantae > Streptophyta > Magnoliopsida > Asterales > Asteraceae > Scalesia > Scalesia atractyloides. Next base: position 60,511,083 of record CAMTDV010000007.1, on the reverse strand, counting down.
GGGACATGAACTCACTGTTTTGTGTTCCATATGGTTGTGCTTAGTGAAATGCGAGCGTCTTTGTATGGGTGTAACCTACAAGTGTGCTAATTCCATTAGACACTTAGGTCTTATTGGACCTCATATCAGTTGTTCATCTTGAATTCTCGGTATGTAATTATTTGGTATTTTAGAACAACTTTAATGTTATTATTGTGTTGGTAGTTTATTTATTCAATTGTCATTCATATATATATATATATATAGTCATGTATTTTATCGTGTATAAACGGGTCTTGCCCTTCATATGTCCTCGTGCCTTGCACGCATGTCATTGAGCCTAGCCCATGTCTTTATGTCTTTGGTCCTAGCCCATATCTTTATGTCTTTGGGCCTAGCCCATGTCTTTATGTGATTGGGTGTAACAACCCGAACATTAAGGTTAGCATTCATTTACGACGATGCATCTTACCGTTTATAGTTACGACATTTCTTTACATGATAATAGTATTATTCTACATGACGGGATTAAATAAATAAAAAACAATCGAAACCCAACCGGTCTTCCCACCCTTGCGGCCCAAGCAGCCCAAACCGCCCCACCCCCTTATTTTATATGTACGCATGCATGTATGTAGAGAACAACACAAACAAAAAAAACCCCAATACTCCTCATCTCCGGCGACGGCAGCCCCCACCCCCATCGACCGAACAGCCGCTCCTTCTCTCTCTTGCTACTCTCTCTCTTTCACTTAAAACTCTCATCTGTCTCCACATGGTTGGTTATGTTTTAGTGTTGTTTCGGTTGGAAATTATTGTACGCATGGATGTGCTTTGATAATCATGAGGATAACTTTTGGTACTAGGGTTCATAAAAATCAAGTGTTATGCCTAGAAATAGTTTTATGCATGTATAGATAGATATATCTCGATTAGGGTTTGAGATGCTTGATGGTTGTGATGAACTAATTGTTATATGATTTAATTAGGATGATAATCTGCTGTGATTAAAGATTTTAGGTCGTTGGGTGCATTAGATAATCGTTTGTGGGGTTTGGGTGATGAAACAGAATCTATCTAGAACGTTACAACCGACTTTAATTGGCTGTAAACGGGTCAAAATTTAACAAAAAGTGTTGTTTCTTTAGCCCATGATGTACTTCCAGGAAATTCCTCTCGAACCCCACTGGAATTGCATTTTTTCGATGAAAACTGAATGTTTTATAAATTTTTCCATATCGAAGGTTCAGGCTGCGTTTTCTGGCAGAATTTGCAGCCCATTATGAATGTCATAACTCAAAGTAGGAATTGAGTTATGATCTCAAATGTTTACTGTAGGTAGTTTCAGGAGGTAACAAAAGTCTCCAATGGGAATTACGTCAATCGGATAACTGAGGATTTTTAAATTTTTTCGTAAACTGCAGTCAGAAAGTGACGCATCTGATAGCTACTTAATAAATGATTTTTATGGAATTATTGGTAAAGAGTTGCGCCTTTAAATTTTTACACCAGACCAACCCCTCCGAGGGGTGCGCTACATAGAAAAATCATAATTTTTGCAGCCCTGTAAATAGGTTAAACGAGTCTCTCAAAACAGCCTAGTTTCAGTGATTTTTGATAGGTAGGAAACATGAATGTGTAATAACCGAACTTGCTATTTTTAATATCCACGATTGTTTGTTAAATGTATAAATAGCATATATCATATCGTAAGAAGGTTATGAACACGGTTATGGAACCATATAATATAAGTGCCATGTGATTACTTGTTCGTGTGCTAGTTACTAGACAAGTGTAGGACTTTCGTGTTAACCATGTGATTACCTATTTTGTTTAAATGTTTGCATATTTACTTTTAAATTCTTTGGTTTGGACGTTTGTTTTGACGCGCACTTTACTTATGTTTACCTGCGCTTCCGCATTTCTTTAACTGTGTGGTTAAACTTATTTAAACGTATATTTACATATAGAGTCATTCTAAGTGACTAGTGTCTTGGATCCTGGTTTGTCACGCGCCTCGTGGTAAAACCCCGCAAGTGGATTTTGAGGGTGTGACATTGGGCCTGACCCATGTCTTTATATGATTGGGCCTAGCCCATGTCTTTTATGGAATTGGGCCTTGCCCATGTATTTAATGAAATGGGCCTAGCCCAAAATTAATTATACAAGCCCATATATTTATTTATATCCTTGCATTTTATTGTAAATATCTACTAAGTATGGGATAATTAAGCATACATATTAGCATATTTGAACTTGTTATACATCAAACTTTCCGATTTTGTCATCGGTGAAAATATAATGTTATGTGTCTAAAAATTACATTATTTTTAGACTTATCATTGTAGACGCTTATTACTTATATATATGTATATATATATATATATATATATATTCTTATGCCGAAATCGCCAAAGTGTCGTCCGTGTGTCGTAGTAGCTCCTCGTGTTGGTGATATGTCGTTTGTCGATGGTGAATGATATATATTTATTCCTTTTCTTATCAGATAAATATATGTCTTATTGGTCGATTTGAAATATATATTATTTTTTGGAAATATATATTTGTAAATTCGTCCGTTGTCTGAATCGCCGGCTCGTCCGATTATTTGTTTAAAGGTAATACATAAGTGCCCTTCACATGTGTATATTTTGTGTATTATTTTCCGATAGGGATATGCATGAAGGTTCAGGCTATTTTTATATCCTTGCATTCATAGAGTATTTCATATATGTTGTGTTCTTTGTATTTAGTTAGTAGGTTCCGAACTCTAATACATACACACAATATACATGTATTTATACACATACACTTTTGATGGTGACAAAGTATATACATAGATTTTTATTCCCAAAAATATATCTATAATAAATAATGATCTTTTTTTATCTTCTAAAAATGTATATAAGTATTTATTAAATCCTTGGAAAGTTAGGGCTTAACCCTTGTTCATTAAAACTTACTTAATGACTATTAAGGTCACTAATCATGTTTAGCCCTGTTAATCACCCTGTTAATGAAATCTTCACATATTTATTAGGACTTTAAGAACATCATTTTCATTATACTTTCTAATCAAGATCTCCACTTTAAACCAGTTTGTTTGCTAAACTTTTAAGGTGATCATAATGAAAATCATGGTGTTATTCTTTATAAAAGTCACATATATGTAATAAATCATTTTTAAGTTGTAGTAAAGTTCATGGATCATGAGGTTTATGATCTTGTTTAGATTTAAACATCACAATGTTTAAATCATCATTTATAATCTTAATCATACGAGATCACACACTTAAACAACTTACTTTAACATAATCAACATAATCATGCTAACAAGTTAACACTAGATTAGGGTTTTTAAGTTTGATTTTTCTTTATATTCAAGATGATCAACAAGTACTTTCTAAATTACATATAATAATGAGCTTAAAAATGGTAAAAGATTAGCTTACAAATTTGCACAAGATTAAATAAGGATTAAGAAGACAAATAAGCTCCAAAGAAAGCCCTAATGGTCCTCCATCTTTGCAAGCTCCTTGGATGATCTTGTTATGGCTTGAAAGTGATTAAAATGTAGTGTGTTAGGGTGGAAGATGGTGGTGTTAAGTGGTGGTGGTGGTACCGAATTTGAGAGAGAGACTAGAGGTGTTCTTTTTTTTTGTTAGATGATAGAATGAGAAATGACAGTGATGGGGCTCTGAGCTCCTTATGATGTTGCAAGCATTCTTTAAGTCAACAACTCTTATCATCCATACTTCCAATCCTCATCCATGCACCAAGTGGGGTGCCCATGGAACCCACTAAAACTGATTTGGGGTATAAGGTTTGTTTATTATTTTCTTTTAACATTTGAAACATGTGCATTTAAATGGTAAGTGTTAGATATTTTGGTAATTACACAAGGTAGGTTTAATTAGGGTGTTAATGGTAGTTTAGGGTTGTAAATAAAGTCTAACTAGTTCACTAGTTTAGTGGTTATTGGTTTTAGATGGTAAAAATACTACTAGTTCACTCGTCGGTTCAATATCGGGTGATATATGAAATGTGCTACATAATACCGGGAGTTATGGTTTTAATTTACCATCGATGCTATGGCGTTTATTTAAGGTGTTTGCGATGCCAAAAAATATGGCTAACTAGTTCGCTAGGTTTTTCGTTTAAGCGTTAGGGCGACAAAAATATCGTTAACTAGTCTGTCGGATCAAAAACTGACAAGTTATGTAAGTTGCGACTAATCACTGAAAGCTCATGTTTCGGACATCCCATTGATATCCTAAGCTAATTTATGAGGCATATGATCATTTACGAGTCCTTCGACCTTTAAAATGTTGAATTAGTGTTGTGGACGAGTTAAAGTTGTTATTTTTATAACCGAATCGGACAATTTCGTTATTTAAGCGTTATGCCGGAAAGTTATGTATTTTTGCAAGTGAGGTTCCCATATGAGGGTTTATATATATATATATATATATATATGGACTCAGATGTGTCTTTCGTATGTCGTTTCTCATAATTCCGTTTCGTTTTAGCAACTTTGCTGACATGAATAGTGTAACCGTGAATAGTGCGCCCAACACTCTACCAACACTTTTAGGACATAGTTTAGCTAGTTTCACGACGCGACGAAAACCAATATATGTTATAGTACGTTTAGCTCGTCCTAACATAGTTATATTTTGTACGACTCAATTACGTAATTAAATCACGTTAAATACATGAGATTATGTAATAAAAGTAGTGATTAGATGGTATGAAATTACTGGTTATTTGCCGTTTGTCACAAAACTGTGAACGTCCGATTGTGATACATGAACTTGGTGTTATGTTTCCTTTGTTTGCAAGATGTGTACATTGGGTTTATAGAAGATTCTTGCAATACGTTTGCCTTGTTGTTCAACATTGAACATGTTCTCGCGGAAGATACTACGTTCCCAGAGGAATTTAAATTATTACCTTATCCAAAGAAAACAAAGATTATAGTACAAATAAGTGTAAAAATCATCACACTTCTTTAATGTATCTAAAAAAGTGTACCAATAGTAATATCATTCAACAAAGATGTAGCATTACTTCTTAGTGTAACAGTAGCAAACCCAGTACGTATACTTGTGATAGATGAATTCGGTGTTACATTTTTTTTTGTTGGTCAAATTGGAACGTGTTCTTGATGAAGACGCTATGTTCCCTTTGGAAGGTAACGGTTCACGAATAATCTTTGATCTCTTACTATCAATATATATAGTTTTTTGAACTTGTGTCTTTGTTTAGCCTTGGAATGTTAAATGTTATAAAGTAAGCAAATATTCAATACATAATTGTAAACATAAACAGATAATATGGTAATTAGAGTAAGAGTATTTATAATAAAAAGTAACAACTAAAAACAATTTATGATTTACATAAATTAAATATCTAAAACAAAATATCAAAAGAAAGTTTGAAAATTTACCTTCGGAAATCTCTCTTAAACGATTTGATAAAACTGCAAAAAAATGACAAACAATCTGTAAACTTTTAAAAACATTAATATGGTAATATATGAAACAAAAAATTGGAATAGACGTACAATTTCTATTGACACTACCATTTGGAAGTTGGGAGGAAGATGAAAACGCTACGTTCATTTGTGACTTTGATGGTAGAAGTAAATTTTGATTTCTTACGATCGAGTTATAGTTTTCTTAACTTACGTCTACGTTTAGACTCGACAACTACAATGCATAAAACCCTAAAGTAATAAAAAGAAGTAATACAAAAGTTAAACATAACAAAATAATAAGTAAATTAAACTTTCAATGATGTTATATAATTATAAGTATTGAAAATTAACATGTTGACAATTTAAAGACCTAAAACTATATAAAAAAACATAATAGTTAATTAAATTACCATTCAAAATGTTTGATAACGGAGTTCTTAAGCCTGATTTATAAATTCCCGTACTCCTTGATGAGGTAATATATGATTGAAAACAAATGGAATACACTTACAATCATTATTAGCATATTAATTGAAAGTTGGGAAGATGAACATACTTGTTTGGAACTTTGTAACAACTGTAATTTAAAGATAGATATAAAACCAATATGTAAATAGATATATGTCTTTGTATGGAATAATATGTATATTCTAACGAACAAATGCTACGGAAAGACAACTTTTTAACCACTACACAGGACTTCTAGTTATACACAAAGAATATGTTTATAATTTTGTCATTAAATTTGTAATCATGCAAAAATACTATTACAAACAACATATTAATATTTTCATAACAAACGTGTACTACATATAAAACACTATAAAAGAATAGATGAAAGCTTGCTTGAATTCTACATAGTGATGATTAGAAAAAATGAAGAAGGTAGAAGAGTTTCAGGATTGAAATTCACTGAGAGCGAAAGAGGAATAGGTTTGAAAAGTCTTGCACTTATAGAAATATGTTATTTATGGAATAAGTTTAAATTTGAAAAAAAAGTTAATTAGAATCAAAATGATTTTGTAAAATATAAAAACAAATGTATTTTTAGAAACCAATTTTAAAAGTTTGAAAATTGAAATTATTTGAGATAAACTTGATAATAATCTTTCTGAGATTTTAATATATAAAGAGAATACAACTGGAATGTATAAAAATAGTTAATGTAATAAAAAAAAAGTCAAGTATTATATGGTTGTACCAAAAGATCGCGGCTCGGAGGTTGCTTGAAGTTCGCTCGGATTTAGGTTGGAAAAAGCTCGCTCGATGTGGCTTGATTTAAAAGTGAGTTGAGTCGGCTCGGCTCGGTTAGAAAGTGAGTCTAGCTCGGCTCAGCTCGTAACGAGCCGGTTTGGCTCGCATATCAGCTCGGCTCAGCTTAGCTTGGATTATTTTAATTTTAATATATTTTATTTTTATATACATTATAATATATCATAAAAACTTGTTATAATTTACGTGTGATTAGGAAAGTAATTATATATATATATACACACACACACACACCACATTTAAATGTTGATTACCATGCTAATGAACTTATATTGTATTTCGTTAAAACTAAGAACGTATTTTGTGTATTAATTTTTCTTTTCAAAATTGAGTCAAACAAAGCCGAGCCGATCCAGCTCATTTTAAAACCAAGTCGAGCCCGAGCTTAGATTTCCAGCTTGGTTTCAAATCCGAGCTGAATCGAGCCAGCTCGATTTATAATCGAGCCGAACGCGAGTTTTGCCCTAGCTCGACTCGGTTTAGCTCATGAACAGCCTAAGTAATACCTATTTTTGTGTAACATAAAATTAAATATAATGGACTTACATGAGTAAAAATATTAATTATATAATTCAAAAAATAAAATAAATAAAACAAACTGTTTAAAATATTAAAACTTTGTTAAGTAGGATTGAATTAACAAATGTGTAATTTTGTTGTATAAAAAACTATATTAATTATTAACACATAAATAAAACACTAATAATATTGTTTAACTTATGTGATATTAGATTGTTAGACGTACTAGGTTTAAGCATATTAGTGTTAAATTTATAAATACAGTTAAACATGATATGTAAAAATAATTTCATTTTTTATTCTAATATATGTTGAAAATGAAATAATAAATTTAACTTAAAAATCTAACATAATAATCTCATTTGAGAGGGAGGGAGGGAAAGATGGGTTTTTGATTATTTAGTTAATTTTTAGGGTAAAATAACTAAAATACTTTTATGTGACGTTTATTTGGACATATTTAATCATGAAAAATAACAGAGTTAAGACTAAAGGCTATAATGTGCAAGGGTTTGCAAAAATCTTTGTACTTTTTAAAGACGAAAGACATCCTTTAAATCTGGTGTCAACATAAAGCATGTGTTTTGTAATATATTCTTAGAAAAGACAAAAATAAATCTTGTATTTAATATGTTTAAAGTATTGTAAATCATAATAACATAAATTCATCTATATTGTATAGCATAAAGTATATAATTAATAAAATACATCTAAAAAGGAACAAAATGAACAACAATGATAACATGGTCGTCATGATTTTCACTATTAACGAGTGCCGGTGAACCAATACCTGCTAAACTACATTGACGCTAATATTGTAATAAATCAAATTGATACCAACCGAACTTATTACATAAATCCTGTTTTCTTAAAAAATGTTTTGGATCTAAAATCCAAAACGAAGCGTAAGCCATAAAGTGATAAAACCCCCAAATTGCCCTTATCAAATTATCGCTAAACCCTGTTTACCCGACTACCATAAAGTGACCCCTCCCTGAATCCTCGACCAAAAACTCGATAAGGTTTGCAAGAATCCATCAATGGCATATACATACGGCTTCTGCTCTTCACCTTCCATTTCTTTCACTCAAAGAACCCTCAACCACCCAATAATCTTCCAGTCAAGACTACCCCAGCTCAAAATCACCCAAATTTCACTACAAGAATCAGTTTCAGAAGTAACCCACAACTTAAACCCTCAAACTTCCAACACCCATCAATTAACAACCGATAAAAAGAAAAATTTCATCTGGGTCAACCCCAAAAGCCCCAAATCTTCAACCTTTAAGCAAAAATCGTATGATTCAAGGTACAATTCTCTTGTTCAAGTAGCAGAAGCTTTAAATTCTTGTTTACCAGTTGAAGAGGATGTTTTTAGGGTGTTAGATAGTAAGTTAGGTGGTGAATTAGTGGAGCAAGATGGTGTTGTTCTTATTAATAAGTTGTCGAATGCTCGAGTGGCTCGGATTGTGTTAAAGTATTTTCAGGATAGGTGTGAGTTGAATAGGGAGGTTGTGCTTTACAATGTGACTATGAAGGTGTTTAGGAAGAGTAAAGATTTGGATGGTGCAGAGAAGGTGTTTGATGAAATGGTTGAGAGAGGTGTTGCGGCGGATAACGTTACGTTTTCGACGATTATTGGGTGTTCGAGGTTGCGCTCGTTGCCCATGAAGGCTGTGGAGTGGTTTGAGAAAATGGCGGCGTTTGGGGTGGAGCCAGATGATGTTACTTACGCGGTGATGATTGATTGTTACGGACGGGTTGGGAATGTGGATACGGCGTTGAGGTTGTATGATCGTTCGAGGACTGAGAAATGGCGACTTGATGCGGTAACGTTCACAACGATTATAAAAATTTACGGGACGAGTGGAAATTTCGATGGGTGCTTGACAGTTTTTGAAGAAATGAAGGCGCTCGGTGTTAAACCGAATTTGGTGTGTTATAATACGTTGTTGGATGCTATGGGAAGAGCTAAGAGACCGTGGCAGGTTAAGTCGATTTATCAGCAACTTCTGAGTAGCGGATTAACGCCTGGTTGGGCGACGTACGCCGCACTTATTCGCGCATATGGTAAAGCGCGGTACGGTGATGACGCAATGATCGTGTACAGAGAGATGAGAGCAAAAGGGATGAATTTGAATAACGTTCTTTACAACACCCTTTTGTCTATGTGTGCCGATATAGGTTTCGTTGACGAAGCTGTTGAGTTACTTGAGGACATGAAGTCGTGTACAGATTGTAAGCCCGACAGCTGGACGTATTCATCCATGATCACAATATTCTCGTGCTGCGGAAAAGTCATCGAGGCAGAGGCTGTGTTGAAAGAAATGGTGGAGTCGGGTTTTCAGCCGAATATATACGTTTTAACCTCGCTAATGCAATGCTACGGGAAAGCCGACCGCACAGACGATGTGGTGACAACGTTTGACCGAATTATCGAACTTGGTATAACTCCGGATGAGCGGACGTGCGGCTGTCTTCTCAACGTGATGACACAAACGCCTCGTGAAGAACTCGGTAAGCTTACTCGATGCATTCAAAAAGCGAATCCGAAGCTTGGTAGTTTAATCGAAGCTCTAGTGGATTCGCGTATAGAAGACGAAACGTTCAAGAACGAAGCTAGTGAAGTACTCGATGAATCGGGAGAAGATGTAAAGAAAGCGTACTGCAATTGCTTAATCGATCTATGTATTAATCTCGATCAGTTGGAAAAAGGGTGTGATTTGTTAGCATTGGGGGTTAATCTCGATATATATACCGATATACAGTCGAAAACGTCTACAAACTGGTCGTTACATTTGAAGAGTCTTTCATTAGGAGCAGCGTTGACCGCGTTATATATATGGATAAACGATTTGACCAAGGCTTTAGAAGAGGGTGAAGAGTTTCCACCGTTGCTTGGGATAAATACGGGCCATGGGAAGCATAAGTATTCGGATAAGGGTTTGGCGGGTGCGCTTGAGGCCCATTTGAAGGAGCTTAATGCTCCTTTTCATGAGGCGCCTGATAAGGCTGGATGGTTTTTAACAACAAAAGTTGCTGTTAAGACATGGTTGGAAGGTAGACGCGATGAGGTGGCGGTTGCTTCGTGAGTGCTGACTAGACCAACGCGTATGTACCCCTATTCTTTTTCTGAACTAGCTTAAGTTCTTGATAATTTTAATGTTGAGTTTTGTTTATCTAGTGGATGTTCATTGAGGTTCAGATTGGTAGTCCTTAAGGGGGTGTTTAAATATTCAGTCTCACAGTGATTATCGTATTATTGTAACTTGAAGTCCATAGGATTATATAGTGTTCTTAATAGCGAGCATAGCGCTCGCTATAGCGTGGCGATGCATCAATAGGTCGCAATCTGATTTTGGCGCCTCCGTAGCGTGAAAATAACGGGATTATAGGTTTTTTGTTTTAATATAAATAGCGGTAATATATGCCTAAAATAGCAGGATCTTTTTTTTTAATTTACATATGAAAACGGGGTATTTTGATAAAATACACACATAGAATATTTCTAAAATTATCTTCTAGTGTATCGCCCAACATAAAATAGCGCCCGTTGTTTCATCGCTATCGCTTGTCACTAGGTTCGCCATTAACAATTATGGGATTATAATTACAGTTAAAACATACATCCAAACATTCCCTATTAGTGTTTTTAATTTCTTAGCAAATTCCTTCCACGCTTTACTTTTATTAAAAGCATATTACACATTGATGATAGACCCTTTTCAGCCATAAAAAATTTGCCTGCTACATATTTGACTACAAATATATTTAAATCCCTCTATAAGGGGTCAACCTATAGGTTTCTACATTTACAATTGGAATGATAGCTTGGTGATTGACTTCTAAAAGGTAAAATATAATAATATTTGTTATTTAAAATCAAGAGAAACTAAAAGTCAACATCTTATTTATTTTAAACCCATGTGTGATTCATTTGTTAATAAACTATGACCACCCTTGAAAGTCAAACCTTATCTTTAAAATTTTGTATAAAGCACTCAGCATAATTAATCTGTTTGGCTAGGAGTCAGATTGATATTACTAAACTATTTGCAAGATGCTCTGCACGTTTGTAGCCTTTAACTTGACCTCTGTACTATACATATATCTGTACATATATGTGTTGACTGTTTGTATATATATATCAAGCAAGAGTCTTGAGCTTTAGCATCAGTTTTGCATCATGGGTAATTGCATCAAGAAAATCAGTGTTCTTAAGTCTAGTGGAGAAGAATATTTTGATCTTGAGGCATACAGCGATATACGATCGAAATCAAGAAAATCAGAAGTTAAACGCGTTGGCTATACGGAACGACTGACAGTTAAGATCGTGGTGACTCGGAAGCAATTAGAATTTCTTGTAAGAAATGCCAAGGATTTCCACATCAGCAAGATCAATCCTAAATCTACTCGACATAGAGACAGATATCGAAAGTGGCAACCGTCTCTTGCTACTATTCAAGAGTAGATTTTCTTGTTAGTATTTGAAATAAATAAAAGTGGCTACCCCTTCATGTTTTAAAAAAAGAGGCTACTTATATTTTTGTAGTAAATTATAAATGTAATTATGTTTTAATGAGGTTTAAGATTCATCCTCTGTGTTTCCCCTTTTTTTTTCTTTTTTTTTAATTCAAGTATGATCCTGTTGTTTGATTTGCAGGATAAAGAGACCAATGAAATATCAAAAAGGATAAAGATAAACCAAACATCATAAATTAACTCACTCCAAATTACAAAACAACAACCTTAAAAGGTTCAAATAGTATCTACAAATATTTCCATACAACATGGATTGTTATAACTTATAAATTATAATTTTGATAGTAATGTGCACAGGGTATAATTATCACAAGAAGTCTCCAAGCAATGAGTCATTCACACTATGTTCAAGTAAACCTTCAAGATGCTTTTGCAGCCCTGAAACTGATATGTGTCGTATAACGATTAGTGAATACCCTATTCGCATAGTATTATAGAAAAAAGTTAGGTGACTTTTTTCTTCGAAACGATTATTAAAACATACCTTTTTGATGAGTTTAAGTTTTTGACCGATTTCTGTTCATCTGTCTTTACGGATGTTAAATTCTTCTCTCTTGTGGCTGCTTCTCTTTTCCACTTCTTCGACTCTACTTCTAGTGCTTTTATCAAGTTTTCAACCTTCTTTATTAGCACCTGTTTTTCGTTTCGCTTTAGAAAGAGATAGATATATATCATATATAGAGAGAGAGAGGGGGAGGGGGAGTAACTACCTTGTTTTCCTCATCTTTTGCATTCAAACTGGTGTCTTTCATCTCACAAAACTTCCGTAAACTAATCACCTCTTTCTGAAGTTTATCATACAAAAACCCCGAAACAACATCATCACCATCACCTGCGAAAGATTTGGTAGTTTTCCTATCTTCATCCTTAAATTTATCAAACTTCAAAGCACTCGTATTTTCAACGATCAATTCGTTATTCTCCTTTTCGTCTCTATCAACAACCTTACTCCTAGAAGCCCATAAACCATGCCTCGCCAAATTCTTATTACCGCCATTAATCTGTTTTGTTTCAGATTCAACGTCTGGTTTTCGTGAGCCCAACAATGAACCCCTCGGCTGTGACGTTGATCTCTTCCTCCCACCATTACTTGACAAGATCCCAAACAAATGAGTTGACTTTTCGACTCTTGGTGATCCATAACTTGACTGCTTTAATCCGTCTTCGAGTGTCTTTAGTCTTAGCTTCACTTTTTCTTTAAGTTGTGCTTCACTCTTCACGGTTCTTTCTGATATGGTTAGTTTGTCCCTTAGCCGTTGCATTTCCGCCTGAAAATTTCATCTTTTGATGAGATTTTAAAACTCTAAAATACTTTAAAATTGTTAAAATATTTTTGGTATTTGCCTGCATGAGCCTCCTTTCTTCCAACCATTGCTTTACAGGCATGACCTTATCTTTCTCATCTTTCCATTCGTTAGCCACCGTAGTTGCAACGCGATTGGCTGAAACGTTTGCTCTTGCTAGCTCCCTTTCTAATGTTCTCTTCTCCTCCTAATAAAGAGATCATGAAAACCCAAGATGAGTTAAGTAGATTATTTAAAGTACGTTTGTAACTGTTCTAATCATGAAGATTCGCTATCTGATTACTTGTAGTTCCGAAATCTGACGCTTGAAGTCACGAATAGCATTTGCAGCAGCTCCACCTGCGAGAATAGCTTCCTCGAGTTCTTTTATGGTTTCACTGAGCTTTTCAACCTCTAAAACCTTTTGACGGTTAGTTTTCTCTAAGATCTTGTTTTCCTCCTGCACATGTGGATACCAGATTTAAAACCGTGGTTTTAAAAAGCGCAATGCGCTCCGAGCCATTTAGGTCTCCATCATAGTTGTCAATAGCGGCTATAGCACGCTACGTAGCATATATAGGTCATATGTCGCTATATAATATATAGCGATAAATAGCGACAGTTTTATTTATTTATTTATTCATTTATTTTTTTTTTTCATTTTCTGTCATCTCCATTGCTCGATACCTCAGGTTTGGTCTTATAACATGTATTTGTTTGTATATTCCTCATCTCCACTGCTCGTTAACATGTATTTTCTTTTTCTCTACTTTATCGGAAACATGAAACAGCGGACGTTATTTTGTCGCTATCGCTACGTAGCATATAGGGAGCTTATCGCTATTCACAACTATGGTCCCCATAAGCTTAGTCCAGCTCTCCTCGTGCTCCTTTCAAAATATAATAAACTTTTAACCATATTCCACGCTATAACTGTTTATAAAGAAATTAACATTTTAAACAAAAACTGTAGTCCACCCGACACGTTGGGTGCAATAAAAAGTAATTATTGCCTGGCAAATCTCGATTCGTCTTTGCAGCTCAATATTCTGATTCTGGACCTCTTCTACAATCAAAGCTCTCTCTAAAGCACTTCTCAGAATTCTCTCTGCTTCAAGCAAGGCTGCTTCTTTTGATTTTGTGTGTCTCTCTAGTGTCTTTTTATCCTCCTGTAGCACCGCAATCTAGTATAACAAACAAAAATCTTAGATGAAACAAAAGACTAGACAACAGCTTGTATTTATTTGTTTTATACGAGGTAAGTTGTTGTACCTCGTGTTTGTACATTCTAATATCGGCCTCTAGAGGAGCGATAATGGAATCGATTGGCACTGAATCATCATCCTTTTGATTCGCATACACCCTTCGAAGAGTTGCTTCTGCTGCGAATTGTGCAGCTACTGCTTCTTTCTTCTCTGTTACTAGTTTTTTGATATCCAAATTCTATTTTTTTCATAAATATTCCAAATTAGATGATTATTGAGATTCACAAGCATCAAATAAAGATGATGATGATGATGATGATAATTCACCTTTTGTTCAAGAAGGTTCTCGGTGTTCCTGATCTTGTTGTCCAGTTTTTCTACCATGTTTCCCATCTGCAAACACAAGTACTTGGACCATGTCACTTATGATTTTCATGAACCATTGAAACTAACAGAACCGTCTAAAAATCCAAACCAAAAGTAGTCAACTAGTTTTATATTTATGCTATTTGATTCACGGTCCGGTTTTGATGGTTTGACGGTACGAACTAGCCGTTTAGCCTTTATTCATTTAATTTAATAACGTTTGGGATATGCAATTAAAAAACATGTATTAAATTCATTAAAACATTATGTTTAATGAATATAATACAAATTGATAATTTTGAAAAAAAAAGTTAAAAATTCGGTTTAAACTACCATAACCGAACCGCCAAAACCACTAAAACCGGACGGTCCTACCAACCCCACATGTTTGGTTGTCGTTCATTAATCATTTTTAAAATTTTATACAAAATAACAATTTAAAAAAATAAAGAAAAAATCAGCTCAAACCACCAAACCGACCTGCCAAACAACTAAACCACAACTCCGGCTAACCCACCCACCCAAGCCGGTTTACCTTGTTATTTCCTAGAACAATAGTTAACTGTTTAGCCCAAGATTTATACAAAAACCGATTGAACCAGACCGTCGACATTTATTTACGTTCAACTTATTCGCACCTCTTCTAGCGATTTTTCTTTCAAAACATCAGCCGCTTTCATCGCTTTAATCTCGCTATGCGCAAACCCCAACTCGCGATCCTTCTCTGCAAACAAAACCAACCAAAAACATCAGCGGAATCATTTCGCAATCGCTCTTAACCAAACCACCACAAACTGACCTTTGAGCAAGTTCTGCAGCCTGTTGAGTTCCAACACAACAGGATCAGGCTGAGCAACATGAAAACATTCTTGACCATATTCTTCAAATCCCACCATTTTTTGTTACTTGTTTGTTTGTATATTTGTTATAAATGCAAGATGGTGTTGTTATATATATTGAGTTGAGATATATGGATATAAAGAGTCCGGTTTTGTAAGGAAGAGAAAGTAGCTAGGGATTTTTTGCCATAGTTTGAAGCGAACGCCATGAAAGGAACAAAGCATGAAAGCCGGCCGGAGACTCTGCATCATGATGGTAACCGTTACATTTTTCATATCCATTTGTATCCCTTTGATGATATCATGATTAGTTTATTATTTAATAAGTTTATTTATATTCCATTTATTACATGGTATTTGTCTTTATATTCTTCATATATATTATGTTTGTTTGATGAACCAATTTATTATAGCCATGTCGTCCCGGACTTTATTCTATTATGAATTTTGTTACGACATAAACTTTGACTCGTTTATCTTATTTAGTTGTTAAACAGCTTAACATTTATTAAGTCTAATATAATATAAGTTAAGAGCATCTCCAATGCTAAATTTCGGACGCTTAGCTGGAACACTTGGATGCTTAGGTGGACGGAACGGATGGATGCATTGGAGAAGTGTCTGAAATAGTGTTCGTTAGTGGGCGTCAAGAATTTCCAAACTCTATTAGACAGAATGATGCTATCACGCATATCATATCATATTATAATTATCTGTATAGTACTATATTATATTATATTATATTATAATTGTCAGTATAGTACTATACATACGAAGTGAATGGAAAAATAAATTTGGTGGCATAATTATAATTACATTCACATCCTTTTTTTCAAAAAAGAAAAGCTATGAAATATACTTATATAATTAGGCTAGTTGTATGTTCATTTTAGAGTAACTATGTAAGTAATTATATAATTACTCTAGAGTAATTATATGTTTTAGTTGGATCAGGATATAATTCCATGATTACCTTAATTATATTATTGCTCGAGAGTGATTGATTATATGTAGGGTAATTCTGTAACTACTCCACATATAAGTAGCGTCATTTATGAAATTGCCACTGCCTCTTTATTATTTGATTCGCATGCTTTGTACAGAAACTTTATATGCATTTGATCATTTTTTATATTATTTTATATTATATCATATTATGTGTAATTTTGTATTAATTTTTTAAATAAAAATCGTTTGAACGTTGACGTAGCACTGAAAATATAATTGATGTGATCGAAATATGGGTAAAATCTGATGTAACAGCTGATATAGCATGGTCAAAACCCGATGCAATGGAGATGCTCTAATGCTAAAAAATTTAATAGCTCCTACTCCATATCAAAGATATTG